>OY757908.1:63797489-64397489 GCA_963585895.1 Sepioteuthis lessoniana
CTGTTGACAATACTTTTTTTTCTAATAATAGAGCATTATTATTACATTGATATTTTTTTATTCTGTTCGAATCAAAGAATTTTTACAACACTAAATAGAAAGAAATAACAATATTAAAAAGGAAAATCTGTATTTAAAAACATTTTCAAAAAATTTCTATCTTTTTTAAAAAATGTTTTTAAATACAGATATTCTTATTTCTCTCCTTTTATATCATATACATTTTCTTTTTTTCACACAGATGTGTATTGAGGAAATAGCAGAAATCACAAACATGGATAGACATGACAAGTGTTCGATTACAGCCTCTGCAAACAATAGCTGCAGATCTACAAAATCCTCACACTCTGATAGTGGACATGGCTGGCATGAGGGAGGCATGGGACGGGGTGTGGAGGTACCAGGTATGTAGTAAGGGATATCAAACTGGGTCAGTCTGTGACATGTTCAGAATCTATCTAGTCACAAACAATAGTAGAAAATATACCTTCAAAAGCAAAGCTTGTATGCATAAAGCATTATATAAATAGCTATTTTCTAACTTATTATAGTTTAAGATGTATGCTATGGTCACTGCTGTCAAAGACAGGCATACATTTTTATCTAAAATTAGAAAGCACCAACATTTGAAAGCAGCATTATATGCAACAAAGAAACAAAAAACAACCAAAGAAAAAAGTACATAGATTGGACACATATGAAGATAATCTTACAAATGTCTCTTCAGTGCATTCAAGGAGCAGTGATATTTATTGAGGCTATTGTGGTCAAAGTTGAAACAAGGAAAGAAACAAGACAACATTGAACATAGCAAAGAACATGACACTAGTTTGTGAAAAATGCCAAATAGCACATCAAGAAGAATAGCCATTTTTGATGTTTTGCTACTGGACAATATCAATCACCAGTAAGAAGTTCTGCATTAAGTATTTACAAAAAAGACAAATGAAAGAGAAAGATTCCATGCTTGCCTCAAAAATCAACTCTTCTCTTCTAGACTATCTGTTTCTGGCAGCTTTGCTTTGATTCTATTTCACTAACCCCTATTTTTAAAGTATCAATGACATGTGTCTCCCTAATAATTGTTTACATGCATTTAACTTTTTCAGAACAGTTCTCATCCCAATACTGTCATTCTCCTTCATCTCAAACTGACCAATTCCACAGCAGAGATATGAAGTCCATAGAACAGATATTCAGCCACCCCAGTGATGCCATGATCACTGCTAGGTGTTTCTTCAGACCAAACATTGGCCAAAGCACACAGTTGATGGAAAATAAATCTGCTACAATGGACAGCTCACATCCAGTGCTTAGGACTTCACCAGTGAGCAGCTGTCCTACTTCAAACCCCAGACCTCTACCTCCTGTACCATATATACCAAATTAAATTACTTTTGTAAAAGGACTAATCTCTCCAAATACCCATGTACAGATACAACCCTTAGCCTATATATTAAACACAAATAGAAAACTGGAAGTTATTGTGCAATTCAAAAGATATTATTAAAAATGTGAGTGAATAGAACTCTTTTTTCTTTTCTTTTTTTTTTTTTTTTTTTTTTTTTTTTTTTCTTGTTTTGATTTAATCAATGGCTTGATTTTATAAAACTATTTGTGTTAGAACACACTCAAAAAGAAATAAAAGTAGCTGTATAATGCACTTGGTTTTCATGAACAGCAACTAAACATTATCATTTATCCATACTTGATCAACTATTCAAAGGTAAAATACCTTTTTCCTGCCATTAGCAATAAAAGAGAAAATAATTTGGAAGAAAATACTTGTTTTGTTCATTTGATACAAATATCATAATGAATTGTAAAAACCTATCTTGATATTTTAAAAGTGTTAATGAAACTATTTGTCGCCATCCAATTATTCAATAGTTGCCAGTGTATATAACTTTTTTATAAATACAAAAAAAAAAATAGTGGTGATAATAATGTTGGCTATTAAAAAAGCATATGCTTACACACACACACACACACACACACACACACACAAGATAAGCTGGAAAGATTCTATAGAGTATATTGATTTGAAGAGAAGATATCCATTGACCTAGATTTCCTCTGTTCCAGAAGTGGTACTCAGATTTGTATTGATAAGTAAACATACAGGATATTGATTTCTAGAAGATTACCGCCATCATTGGTTTTTATGTGTTTTAGAAGTTGTACTCAACATTATGCCTTTGGCAGTAAACATGCAGCTGATTTAGAGGATATTTAAGAGAAATGTATTAATTTCTTCATTTCCACCTTACTTATCACTCACTACTTTTCTATATCTGTGTGTTAGCTAATGTAGATTTTTCAAAAAAAAAAATTTGTTAAAATAGGTAGGAATAAAACCAATATAGATATTACAAGAATTTAATTTACTTACATGGGTTGAATAACTGTGAGAACATAACTTTGCATACTTAAACATTTTTATCACAAAATAATCTTTTTTTAAATCAAAAAGTGTTAGTAACATATAAGAAACATAGAAAAAAAAAAAAGATGCTGAATGAAAGAAAATTCATGTCTGTTTGTAGTAGCATGAAAAAAAAGGGTCTGAGCTATCATTTATTTCATTAAAACCTCAATTCATCATTCATCTTCACATATGTGCAGATATAGGTGTTTGTCAGAAAGATAAAAAAGAAAAAAAAATAATAGAGAAAAGTGAAAAGCAAAGAGAGAAAAAGAAAGAGAAAGAAAGTGTGGGGTGGGGAAAGCATGTGCAGAGGGCGGAGAAGGGGAAAAAAAGGTAGCGATAGAGATCCTGCCTTTATTCAATCAGTTCCGGTGACTGGAGCAGCCATTACATACACAAGACACTTGATAGGATAACAAACTGCTATCTCTCTCACAAACACACACACATACACACTTACTTATTGCTGTTGTCACACAGCAGCAGTAGTAAAAACAGAAATCTATACAAGGATGTACTTCTTATCTCACCACAGATTCCACTGGATTTAACATCACAGGTGAGTAGCTGTTAATGTTTTTATGCCTCTTTTTTTATTGTCTTAAGGCTCAAATGGCCTGATAAAAACATATAAGTCTAAACATGACTTTAATCTTTCTGTTAGCTCAATTGAACTTATATGTTTTTTTATCTCCTCAGTGTATGTCTCTAAAAAATAACAGAATAATTAATGTAAGTCTCCATAGCTGTAATAGTATATTCCTGTGCTTACATCTATATTCAACTAAATTTGATGCTTCTTGTATATTACTTTAAGGGACTGTACAAAACTTCTGTTGACATTTATATGTATTTTTGAACATTTTCATGTTGTTTTTTTATTTAATCCAATCAATATATTTTCAAATGCATATTTTCATTTCACTCATCAATGTTTTATACTTTAAATGCTGTAATGTGCTATATCATACATGTTTTTTTTTTGTTTTGTTTTTTTTTAGTCTAGTAGTTTTCTGTTGCATTAAAATCTTTAAAAAATAGTATAAAAGAATATATGTAATATTGCTAACTTACTATTATGATAATAAACTCCATGCAAAGTAATTCAATTAACTGTTACTTAAGTAAAAAAAAAACCTTATAGAAAAATAATAGGAGTCATTTTTATTGCATTTGTTTGAAAATTACTAAAAATAAAATCTTAAAGCACCATAGCACATGATTGAATCATGACAACTTAAATTACTTTTCTTCAGTTACACCCTTTAATGGCCCATATTTGTAGGATAAAATCTAATTTCTTAACAAAAAATAGTCATAAACTATATATACATATGTATATACTTGAAGCTAATTATCAACTACAAGACATCATATTGTTTGAAATCTTAAAAAACAAAAGTTAATATTTGGTACAAAATATTTTTTTTAAAAGCTAGCACTAACCTTTAGTTATTTCTCAAGCTATACTGTATTGAAAAGTTGCAAGAAGTAGTAATGTAAAACTTGCAAGTTCGATCTTGCTAAATAATAATACCAGATTGCTTTCTTTACACTTTATTTCATTTTGGCAGATATACAACTTTGATTTTTTTCCTTTTTCTCAACAGAGACAACAACATCATGTTGATTCCGACTCACATTCTACTGGTTTTCCTGCATGCAAGCTTAGCTGTAGACTTAACTTACTATGTAAAAGAAAGCCAAGGCCCAGGTACATTAGTGGGCGACATTTCTTTGGACACACACTTGATAGATGGTATATCACATCAAAACAATGGATTAATCACATTTAACCTCCTGCAACAGGGTATGTCTGATACTAGTCAACTGTTCAGAGTATCGAAGAATACAGGAAAACTTTATACAACTCAGAACCTGGATGCAGAACTGATGTGCAAGAGAGAGAAAGAATGCTATAAAATGATAGATGTGGCAGTGAAAAAAGGAACATCTTTCATTAAACTATTGGAAATCAAAGTGATTATTCAAGATGTCAATGATCATCAACCAAAGTTTTCAAGAAAAGAAGTCAACATTCAATTTTCAGAGAGAGATCGTAAAGGAATTAAAATATCAATTCCAAATGCTATAGACAGAGATGTTGGACTTTTAAACTCTCAAATAACCTATCAACTGAAAAAGAATAGAGATGAGCCATTTACACTTTCTATTTCTGAAAGAGTAGATGGTACATCTGATCTGAGCATCATTTTAGAAGATATGCTAGACAGAGAAGCTAAAGATGCATATGTAATACAAGTGATTGCTAGAGATGGGGGATCTCCTGCTAAACAAAGTGTTTTAGATGTTCATATTTTGGTGACAGATATAAATGATAACCCACCAGAATTTTCTCAAAAAGTATATAATGTCTCCATAAATAATGAGCCAAGCAGATTTGTACCTGTTTCAATACTATCAGCACAGGATTTGGATACAGGAAACAATGGCAAAGTCTCTTACCAATTTAGCTTAAAAACCTCTGAAATGGTAAAATCTCACTTTCATTTGAATGAAGAAACAGGAGAGATTTTCTTACGTAAAAAGTTTTCTCTAGGGCAAGAGATGCTACATAACTTATATGTTGAAGCTATAGATGGGGGCAGTCCACCATTAAGTTCTCTGGCAAAAGTTTTGGTCAATGTAATCAGCCAACAAAATAACCCACCAACAATAAATATAAATTTTGTTTTTGCATCCACAGCAAATACAACTACCATTTCAGAAGATATAGAAGTCGGCAGTTTCATTGCTTTTGTAAAGGTTACTGATCATGATGTTGGACAGAATGGAGAAGTTCGATGCGATTTGCAGCATGATAAATTCCAACTACAGAGTCTTGGTATGAAAAAATATAAAGTCATCTTAAAGAGTCCTGTGGATAGAGAAACTGAAGACCTCCATGATATTTTCATCACATGTCAGGATAAAGGATCCCCTCCATTGCACAGCAAGAAACAGTTCTCTATCAAAGTGATTGATGTCAATGATGTAAGACCACAGTTTTTCAGAGAAATTTATAGATTTAGCATTGATGAGAACCAGAAATCCCAAATTCCAGTTGGCTTCATCAATGCTAGTGATCAAGATTTGGGAGCAGGAGGACAACTTACTTATTCTTTGCTTACTAAAGACAAACAGTTCTTACCTTTTCAGATTAAAGAAGATGGCTCAATTTCAACTTTACATTCAATAGATCATGAAATGCAAGATATGTATGAATTCCAGGTTCTTGTGAAAGATAATGGAAAGCCACCATTGAATAATACAGTAAATGTCATTGTTGAGGTGAGAGATGAAAATGATAATGCTCCATATTTTACTTTTCCTCACATTAATCCATTTACTTTGGATCTTGTTTACTATCCTCATCACACAAAGAATATTACAATTCTAAAGGCTTCTGACAGGGATAGCCGGGAGAATGCCTTTCTCAAATATAAAATATCTTCAGGCAATGACAAGCAGTTATTTACAATCAACCGTTATACTGGTTTGTTATCTTTCACTCGTACTGTCACTCAACAAGATGCTGGCTCATATGACTTAGAGTTTGTGGTCAAGGATAGTGGTACACCAGTCCAATCAGCATCAACTACTATCTTTTTAATACTGACTGTTAGCAATAAAACATTTGAAGTTCCAAAATCAGTTCATATAAAAACTGATGACAAAATACATTTTAATTTGGTAATCATCATCACATTGATTTCTGTCACTGTGTCAGTGATAATTACAGCTTCAATGTCAATATGTATTCTAAGATATTGCCACCGAAGAAACCTTCCACAAAGAGAGGAAATAAATACTCCTCATAGATGCCCTAATGATCAAAGACATTTGATGTGTCCTTCCTACCATACAAGCTCATGGCCTGATGTTCCAGCAGCTATATCAGATCCAGATAAAGCAAGGAGTACACATTTCACAGAGGCCAGAAAGTTAGCCGCCCAAGGGAATAAGTTTAGTAATAATGGGCAGCGAGGTTCGCCTTTGAAAAAACAAACATCTACAGATATCGCACATCAGGTAATTCTGATTTACAATATTTCCCTTCCTTTACTTTTAATTTTCAAATAGTGTTTGCAAAATGCTGAGTTTATGACCACATTCAAGATTGTTATCCAGTCTAATATTCCTCTAGCACCAATACTTTTTTTACATCAATATTATGACTTTCCTCAATTTAAATATCATCCCCAATGAACATGCTATTTTCAGAAAGCATTATTTTATTCAAGACATTACAGGAGTCCCAAGTTCCAAGTTTTGTTTTATTTTGTGCCATCAACTATTTCGTCTTTATATATTTTTTTAAGAATCATAAAAGAGCTTTTCTTTATAGTACTAATTTGATTAGTACAAAAATATCTCTGCTTTAATTCTTTAATAATATTTAATATTCTATACACCATTGAAATTCAAGTACTTAAAATCTATATATTAATTGACTGTACAAAGTAGCCATCTGTTTTTAACCTCACTTGGATGAATTGAATATTTTGTTAACATTTTAAAATGTTAAAAAAAACTTTTTCTCGCTAATTTTACCTTCTATTTATGTTTAATCTTCTGAAAAGATTTGTTTTATAAAAACTAATATATAAATAAAATACAAAAGACATAACTGTGTGACTTTTGTTTTGTGTTTAATTACTGTACAATCTTCTTCAAGTAAAAGTATCTGAAAAGTGAAATATTTTATTGTTGGTAAAAATTATAAAAAGAAACATAGCAATTTAATTTTCACTCTTTTTTTCAACTGTACATAAGTGCTTCAGATATGTTGTTTAGGGTTTAAAAAACAGAATATTTCCAACTAAAATTCTGAATATAGACTAAAAACATAATTTAAGTCTATTTTATATAATTAATTATACCTATAAAAAACAGAACTCTCAAAAATAAGTGAAGCAGTTTAATGAATAATGGTAGAAACTAAATTTAGTGTCACCAAATGCATTTGAGTAAAAAATATTTTACTGGATACAGCAATATTGTTTTTTTTTCTTTTTTCCTTATATAATGCATAAATAATGTATTCTTTAACTTTTTCAGTCAGAGAGTAAAATAACATTAGTGAAAAATAAGAGTGACAAAAATATCTACTTGCTAATCTCTGATATGATTTGATTTCAAAAAAGGAAAACAAATTTCATCATACTTACTTTCTACACCTAGTCATTTTAATATTACCTTTTATCAGACACATGATTGCACATGTGAATAGGGAGTAAGAAAGCTTAGAGAAAAAATTTTCATTATTATCAAGAAAACTGACACTAAATGATTACCAGCTTAGGAATAACAAAATTATGAAAGATTTATGATATATTGTCCAATATCATATTAGAATATATAAAAGTTATTGAAACAATAAACCTAAGTACAAGCTTTCTATGAAAGTTTACATTAAGTCTTATGGTCATATTCTGGGATAAAATAATTTCATCTCTTAGTTTAATATTCAATCAATTAAAAATAAGCATTCAAATTTGCTCAATATACATTTTATTAAACTAACAAGAATTGTTACTACTGTTTTATCTTACTCAACTCAATTTATAGAATCTTAATTAAAAAAAAACATAACACATACAAATGTAACTATATTACACCTTCTTTACTACTTTCATCTACTTCAAATAGTTGAAGTGACATTTAATTATGCTTTGAGAATAGACAAAATGATATATCTTTATATCTATAATTCTTCAAAATCTCTAATAATGATATTTTGTTAGAATATTTAATATTAAACAATTTTTCACTGCTATGTTGGAAGATAGACAAACTAATTTGAATATCAAAAGGTATATTCTTCTGATAATGATGGTCAACAAAGATTTGATACTAAATCTTTTAATGGTAAAAAGTGTATGGATGAGGTAAACTTCAGTTCTAAAGAAAACCCTTAAGATATAACCATTATCACTTTACAAAGTCTCATTTTATCAGATGATGTTGGTGGTAAAGCTTAAAGATATAAAATTGAAGCTATTTACTTAAAAGTGATAGTGACCAACACTTAAATAAAAGACTCAAACAAAAAGGTACAAGATCTCAAGAATTTGAATAAATCATATTCTCCGATTATTCTTCATCATGGACATAGTTGGACAAAGGAAAGATGATCCTAAAAAAATTCTTGTCATGGAATTCGCATATTGTCAACTGATTTAAGGCACCAGGGAAAATATTATCAAGCCTGAGGCAATTTTGTTAAGTTCTTGCAGTAAATAAGTTTATGGAGAAATATAATATAAATACATAGTCATTTAAAAATAATAGCAGGATATATAAAGGAATAATTACAAATGTTTCAAAATAAAACAATTCTAAAAGTTTATTACTTTTCTCTTCACAGATGTGTATTGAGGAAATAACAGAAGTCACAAACATGGATAGACATGACAAGTGTTCGATTACAGCCTCTGCAAACAATAGCTGCAGATCTACAAAATCCTCACACTCTGATAGTGGACATGGCTGGCATGAGGGAGGCATGGGACGGGGTGTGGAGGTACCAGGTATGTAGTAAGGGATATCAAACTGGGTCAGTCTGTGACATGTTCAGAATCTATCTAGTCACAAACAATAGTAGAAAATATACCTTCAAAAGCAAAGCTTGTATGCATAAAGCATTATATAAATAGCTATTTTCTAACTTATTATAGTTTAAGATGTATGCTATGGTCACTGCTGTCAAAGACAGGCATACATTTTTATCTAAAATTAGAAAGCACCAACATTTGAAAGCAGCATTATATGCAACAAAGAAACAAAAAACAACCAAAGAAAAAAGTACATAGATTGGACACATATGAAGATAATCTTACAAATGTCTCTTCAGTGCATTCAAGGAGCAGTGATATTTATTGAGGCTATTGTGGTCAAAGTTGAAACAAGGAAAGAAACAAGACAACATTGAACATAGCAAAGAACATGACACTAGTTTGTGAAAAATGCCAAATAGCACATCAAGAAGAATAGCCATTTTTGATGTTTTGCTACTGGACAATATCAATCACCAGTAAGAAGTTCTGCATTAAGTATTTACAAAAAAGACAAATGAAAGAGAAAGATTCCATGCTTGCCTCAAAAATCAACTCTTCTCTTCTAGACTATCTGTTTCTGGCAGCTTTGCTTTGATTCTATTTCACTAACCCCTATTTTTAAAGTATCAATGACATGTGTCTCCCTAATAATTGTTTACATGCATTTAACTTTTTCAGAACAGTTCTCATCCCAATACTGTCATTCTCCTTCATCTCAAACTGACCAATTCCACAGCAGAGATATGAAGTCCATAGAACAGATATTCAGCCACCCCAGTGATGCCATGATCACTGCTAGGTGTTTCTTCAGACCAAACATTGGCCAAAGCACACAGTTGATGGAAAATAAATCTGCTACAATGGACAGCTCACATCCAGTGCTTAGGACTTCACCAGTGAGCAGCTGTCCTACTTCAAACCCCAGACCTCTACCTCCTGTACCATATATACCAAATTAAATTACTTTTGTAAAAGGACTAATCTCTCCAAATACCCATGTACAGATACAACCCTTAGCCTATATATTAAACACAAATAGAAAACTGGAAGTTATTGTGCAATTCAAAAGATATTATTAAAAATGTGAGTGAATAGAACTCTTTTTTCTTTTCTTTTTTTTTTTTTTTTTTTTTTTTTTTTTTTCTTGTTTTGATTTAATCAATGGCTTGATTTTATAAAACTATTTGTGTTAGAACACACTCAAAAAGAAATAAAAGTAGCTGTATAATGCACTTGGTTTTCATGAACAGCAACTAAACATTATCATTTATCCATACTTGATCAACTATTCAAAGGTAAAATACCTTTTTCCTGCCATTAGCAATAAAAGAGAAAATAATTTGGAAGAAAATACTTGTTTTGTTCATTTGATACAAATATCATAATGAATTGTAAAAACCTATCTTGATATTTTAAAAGTGTTAATGAAACTATTTGTCGCCATCCAATTATTCAATAGTTGCCAGTGTATATAACTTTTTTATAAATACAAAAAAAAAAATAGTGGTGATAATAATGTTGGCTATTAAAAAAGCATATGCTTACACACACACACACACACACACACACACACACAAGATAAGCTGGAAAGATTCTATAGAGTATATTGATTTGAAGAGAAGATATCCATTGACCTAGATTTCCTCTGTTCCAGAAGTGGTACTCAGATTTGTATTGATAAGTAAACATACAGGATATTGATTTCTAGAAGATTACCGCCATCATTGGTTTTTATGTGTTTTAGAAGTTGTACTCAACATTATGCCTTTGGCAGTAAACATGCAGCTGATTTAGAGGATATTTAAGAGAAATGTATTAATTTCTTCATTTCCACCTTACTTATCACTCACTACTTTTCTATATCTGTGTGTTAGCTAATGTAGATTTTTCAAAAAAAAAAATTTGTTAAAATAGGTAGGAATAAAACCAATATAGATATTACAAGAATTTAATTTACTTACATGGGTTGAATAACTGTGAGAACATAACTTTGCATACTTAAACATTTTTATCACAAAATAATCTTTTTTTAAATCAAAAAGTGTTAGTAACATATAAGAAACATAGAAAAAAAAAAAAGATGCTGAATGAAAGAAAATTCATGTCTGTTTGTAGTAGCATGAAAAAAAAGGGTCTGAGCTATCATTTATTTCATTAAAACCTCAATTCATCATTCATCTTCACATATGTGCAGATATAGGTGTTTGTCAGAAAGATAAAAAAGAAAAAAAAATAATAGAGAAAAGTGAAAAGCAAAGAGAGAAAAAGAAAGAGAAAGAAAGTGTGGGGTGGGGAAAGCATGTGCAGAGGGCGGAGAAGGGGAAAAAAAGGTAGCGATAGAGATCCTGCCTTTATTCAATCAGTTCCGGTGACTGGAGCAGCCATTACATACACAAGACACTTGATAGGATAACAAACTGCTATCTCTCTCACAAACACACACACATACACACTTACTTATTGCTGTTGTCACACAGCAGCAGTAGTAAAAACAGAAATCTATACAAGGATGTACTTCTTATCTCACCACAGATTCCACTGGATTTAACATCACAGGTGAGTAGCTGTTAATGTTTTTATGCCTCTTTTTTTATTGTCTTAAGGCTCAAATGGCCTGATAAAAACATATAAGTCTAAACATGACTTTAATCTTTCTGTTAGCTCAATTGAACTTATATGTTTTTTTATCTCCTCAGTGTATGTCTCTAAAAAATAACAGAATAATTAATGTAAGTCTCCATAGCTGTAATAGTATATTCCTGTGCTTACATCTATATTCAACTAAATTTGATGCTTCTTGTATATTACTTTAAGGGACTGTACAAAACTTCTGTTGACATTTATATGTATTTTTGAACATTTTCATGTTGTTTTTTTATTTAATCCAATCAATATATTTTCAAATGCATATTTTCATTTCACTCATCAATGTTTTATACTTTAAATGCTGTAATGTGCTATATCATACATGTTTTTTTTTTGTTTTGTTTTTTTTTAGTCTAGTAGTTTTCTGTTGCATTAAAATCTTTAAAAAATAGTATAAAAGAATATATGTAATATTGCTAACTTACTATTATGATAATAAACTCCATGCAAAGTAATTCAATTAACTGTTACTTAAGTAAAAAAAAAACCTTATAGAAAAATAATAGGAGTCATTTTTATTGCATTTGTTTGAAAATTACTAAAAATAAAATCTTAAAGCACCATAGCACATGATTGAATCATGACAACTTAAATTACTTTTCTTCAGTTACACCCTTTAATGGCCCATATTTGTAGGATAAAATCTAATTTCTTAACAAAAAATAGTCATAAACTATATATACATATGTATATACTTGAAGCTAATTATCAACTACAAGACATCATATTGTTTGAAATCTTAAAAAACAAAAGTTAATATTTGGTACAAAATATTTTTTTTAAAAGCTAGCACTAACCTTTAGTTATTTCTCAAGCTATACTGTATTGAAAAGTTGCAAGAAGTAGTAATGTAAAACTTGCAAGTTCGATCTTGCTAAATAATAATACCAGATTGCTTTCTTTACACTTTATTTCATTTTGGCAGATATACAACTTTGATTTTTTTTCCTTTTTCTCAACAGAGACAACAACATCATGTTGATTCCGACTCACATTCTACTGGTTTTCCTGCATGCAAGCTTAGCTGTAGACTTAACTTACTATGTAAAAGAAAGCCAAGGCCCAGGTACATTAGTGGGCGACATTTCTTTGGACACACACTTGATAGATGGTATATCACATCAAAACAATGGATTAATCACATTTAACCTCCTGCAACAGGGTATGTCTGATACTAGTCAACTGTTCAGAGTATCGAAGAATACAGGAAAACTTTATACAACTCAGAACCTGGATGCAGAACTGATGTGCAAGAGAGAGAAAGAATGCTATAAAATGATAGATGTGGCAGTGAAAAAAGGAACATCTTTCATTAAACTATTGGAAATCAAAGTGATTATTCAAGATGTCAATGATCATCAACCAAAGTTTTCAAGAAAAGAAGTCAACATTCAATTTTCAGAGAGAGATCGTAAAGGAATTAAAATATCAATTCCAAATGCTATAGACAGAGATGTTGGACTTTTAAACTCTCAAATAACCTATCAACTGAAAAAGAATAGAGATGAGCCATTTACACTTTCTATTTCTGAAAGAGTAGATGGTACATCTGATCTGAGCATCATTTTAGAAGATATGCTAGACAGAGAAGCTAAAGATGCATATGTAATACAAGTGATTGCTAGAGATGGGGGATCTCCTGCTAAACAAAGTGTTTTAGATGTTCATATTTTGGTGACAGATATAAATGATAACCCACCAGAATTTTCTCAAAAAGTATATAATGTCTCCATAAATAATGAGCCAAGCAGATTTGTACCTGTTTCAATACTATCAGCACAGGATTTGGATACAGGAAACAATGGCAAAGTCTCTTACCAATTTAGCTTAAAAACCTCTGAAATGGTAAAATCTCACTTTCATTTGAATGAAGAAACAGGAGAGATTTTCTTACGTAAAAAGTTTTCTCTAGGGCAAGAGATGCTACATAACTTATATGTTGAAGCTATAGATGGGGGCAGTCCACCATTAAGTTCTCTGGCAAAAGTTTTGGTCAATGTAATCAGCCAACAAAATAACCCACCAACAATAAATATAAATTTTGTTTTTGCATCCACAGCAAATACAACTACCATTTCAGAAGATATAGAAGTCGGCAGTTTCATTGCTTTTGTAAAGGTTACTGATCATGATGTTGGACAGAATGGAGAAGTTCGATGCGATTTGCAGCATGATAAATTCCAACTACAGAGTCTTGGTATGAAAAAATATAAAGTCATCTTAAAGAGTCCTGTGGATAGAGAAACTGAAGACCTCCATGATATTTTCATCACATGTCAGGATAAAGGATCCCCTCCATTGCACAGCAAGAAACAGTTCTCTATCAAAGTGATTGATGTCAATGATGTAAGACCACAGTTTTTCAGAGAAATTTATAGATTTAGCATTGATGAGAACCAGAAATCCCAAATTCCAGTTGGCTTCATCAATGCTAGTGATCAAGATTTGGGAGCAGGAGGACAACTTACTTATTCTTTGCTTACTAAAGACAAACAGTTCTTACCTTTTCAGATTAAAGAAGATGGCTCAATTTCAACTTTACATTCAATAGATCATGAAATGCAAGATATGTATGAATTCCAGGTTCTTGTGAAAGATAATGGAAAGCCACCATTGAATAATACAGTAAATGTCATTGTTGAGGTGAGAGATGAAAATGATAATGCTCCATATTTTACTTTTCCTCACATTAATCCATTTACTTTGGATCTTGTTTACTATCCTCATCACACAAAGAATATTACAATTCTAAAGGCTTCTGACAGGGATAGCCGGGAGAATGCCTTTCTCAAATATGAAATATCTTCAGGCAATGACAAGCAGTTATTTACAATCAACCGTTATACTGGTTTGTTATCTTTCACTCGTACTGTCACTCAACAAGATGCTGGCTCATATGACTTAGAGTTTGTGGTCAAGGATAGTGGTACACCAGTCCAATCAGCATCAACTACTATCTTTTTAATACTGACAGTTAGCAATAAAACATTTGATGTTCCAAAATCAGTTAATAAGAAAAATGATGACAAAATAAACTTTAACTTAGTAATCATCATCACATTGATTTCTGTCACTGTATCTGTAATAATTACAGCTTCAATGTCAATATGTATTCTAAGATATTGCCACCAAAGAAACATTCCACAAGGAGATGAGACAAATACTCCTCATAGATGCCCTAATGATCAAAGACATTTGATGTGTCCTTCCTACCATACAAGCTCATGGCCTGATGTACCAGCAGCTGTAACACATTTGACAGAACCCAGAAAATTATCCCAAAGCAGCAATTTTCAAAATATTGACTATCGAGGTTCACCATTAAAGCCACAGCTCTGTAGTGTTCTTTCTCATCAGGTGAGTACTAATAAAACTCTAATGATTGATAAGTTTTCAAAATCACTCTCATTGTTGATGATTTAAACTTGCATGTATATATATATATATATATATATATATATATACACACACACAGAGAAAGGGTGAGAGTATATATATATATATATATGTATTTATGCCAGTTACATACTTTTTTTTTTCATCCAAACATTAATAAACTATACAAAATCCCAAATTTAAAAATGCTACATTTTTTCCCTAATATTTGGCCAAAATGTTAATTCTATTTTTCTTGTTAGATGGTATTAGGAACATTTATTTTAAGATAATTTTGTTTCCAAAAGAAAATTTCTATGTTATGACAATCATTATATCAGTGTGCTTTTAAAAAATATCAAAACTAACATATTTTCATGTATTGATTCTATTATTATTGATTGAAAAAGAATTTTTTTTTCAGGGGATGTTATTTTCTTTTTCTTTTAAAAAAGTAAAAAAAAATAAATGATAATGAAAAAAGGATTTTTGAAGCTGATAGAATATCAAACAAGACAAATATCATGTGCAAAATTTAATAATTGTCGATTATCAAGTATGTATTTACCCAACCCATCTACCATGTGCCATATGTGACACAAGGTCAATTTTTCAGTGGATTAAAGCAGATTTTGAATTCAGAGTTTTCCTTTTCCTAGACTTGGTTGCCTAGCCAAAGCTAAATGATCAATTCTACCCTACTATTTATCCATAGCTGAGGGAGAACAAATGGATTTATGCTTTTCTCAAGTGTGTTAACATGAACTTGTGTCACTGATTCCATTTCTTATGACAATAACTGTTACACTTGATAGTGATCAAATTATGTCATTAATTGAGAATAATCAATTTAATATGACATGAAAGATTAGCAACATACTAAGATATCAAAAGGATTTATTGAAATAATTTGCATCACTCTGGTTATGTTTGTCACTTTGATGTGTGTTTTCCACATAAATGAATAATTCTACTAGACCCCTTATTATCTCTTATTTATATAGAAAGAAAAATGTTCCATTAATTTTGTAAGCAAATTGTAACAAGCAATGAAAAGTTGATACTTTGAAAATATGTGGAATGAAAGAGAGTGTGGTACAATTAGAATATACTACCATAACTGTACTGATGGCTAATTGTCTTCTAGTAGTGATGCTATATATATATATATATAATGGGACTTGAAGGGAGTTCTCAATTATTTGCTTCTAGAGAAAAAATGATTGACTTGAACAAGTACTGCTCCCAACCAGACCAAGTGAAAGCAAGAATTGATGAAAAAAAGAGCATGACATTCCATCTAGATAATGCTCAATTATATGTTTCTTTGGTAATTAAGCAAAATGTCATACAACCATCCTCCATAGTCACTTGATATTGCACATTCAAATTACCATTGATTCTGATCTTAATGAAAAAATTTAATTATTTAAAAGGCTACAAAAGGCATCTGAAATAGTATTTTACAAAAAAAGATAAAAACATTCTGAGAGGATGGATTTATGAAGTTGACAGAAAGATAGTAGAAAAAATAGTAGAATAAAATGTCAAAATATACTGTTCAATAGAGCTGATGTCAGAAATAAAAACATTGCTTTTTAGTTTCACTTAATGAGCTGAGAGAACTTTTTGGACAACCAAGTGTATACTGTGTAAAGCACTTCAGTTTTCTTGTATTTTTTTAAAAATAATTTTCTTTTATCTTATGAATTATCAATTCCTTAAATTTTGTGAACATTTTTCTTAATTGGGCTGTGAGTTTATGCTTCTTTTTCATGTATTAGTACAAAAAAAACCCCAGAATTTATTCACTATTTTTTCATTTCTCTTTTATTTCTTTTTCTGACAATGAATTTTAACTCCTAGACTTTTCTTTCACACTTAAATTGAATTTTTGAAGTTATTTGTTTTGATATACATTATTGAATAAATCTTTACTTTGCTTAAAAATATTTCACTATATTTAAATAGAAAAATTGGTTTCATATTTTACATAACCATTTTATATTGCTCATTTGCTTGAACTTTAATCAAGTTGTCACAGTGCTTGGTCATATTTTAAGTAGTTGTTTCTTTTTTTATTTATGATCTTTTGATATTTGCCATATTGTTCTTTTTTTCTTTAACATCCAAGTGTCTGAGCTTGGTTGAATGCATGGCATTTATCTTCTGTTAGAAGTCTACAACTGTGGTGAACCTGATCAATGTTCAACTGCTAATTATACCATATGAGAAACAGGGAATAGTAGTGAAAATAACATTCCTCGAGATATTTTTTGTTTTTGCTTTTGTATAATCTATTTGCCAATTATTACAATTGAAACATTCAAGAGTGAGTACTGGTGTGTCTTTTGTGTGATTAAGTTAATTTGCTTTTCTATGCTTTCTAATGCTAGCTTGAAAAAGAGATATTTTTAAACTTGCATCAGCAGTCTATAGATAAGTATGCAATCACTGTCAGCCTAATAGTTGGAGCATCAAACTAAGACTATTAAAGTATATTTGGTGGGTATAAATGGGTTTTCTTTGTGTGACACTAAAGAATATAAAATGTATTAAGTCTAACCTTTTGTAGGTTGCATATATTTTATGCTGAAAATTCATTTTCATCCTCTAATTAAAATTTATATTATTTGCAAATGGAAAAATAGATTTTAAAATATTGATTTATTTTCATAAGAAAATGAAAATGGTTTTATTTGAACCTTTTGCTAACAAGCCTTTTTTTTTTAAAATTTATATACTACATACATACTGCATAGTATATCAGTAATAATACATTTGTAAAAATGAAACTTTATCAGCCAATACTTGACTCAAAGGCAAAGAATACTTATTTTTCATGTTTTTAAAGCAAATAAAGAACTACACATTAAGATTATATAAAAAATTGCTTACTAAATGCTGATAATACTTTAAATATTTTTTTTTGAGGTTTCAGTTCTTATTTTTTAGACAAACTTTTTGAATGATAATTATTTAGCTATCTTCAATGGTTTTATTAAGAGTTCACAATGTTGTGGTTTATACAGATGCTGAGTTTTTAAAATTAGATATTTGATGAACAAAGCTAACTTTGGTTGGAGACTATTAATGAAACAACACATGAAAACCAAACTTATAATCAATATCTTGCAATTCTACCATACTAAACATTACTCTAAGCTCTTTGAATTCTTAAATTATGTTTTCAAGAAAGTTTTTGTTCTAATAATACTTAAAGAAATCAGGTTGCTACCAGTAATCAAATTGTCTATAATAATCAAATAAAGAATAATTATAACCTAAAAGTTTGCTTTTCATATGAGTATCTTCATTTTTATATTCTTCTTACAGCATCTTACAAAGTAAGATTACCTAAAATATATTGGAAAATCAACAAGTCAAAATAATTTAATATTAAATTTTTTTAAACAGAGCATAGCAATCAAAAATGTAAAAAATAATCAAGTTAAGCTTGATTTCAGTACTTTTGACAATATTTGTAACATATTTCTATTGAGAGAACACATGAATTAGATAGTTGTAGACAATTGAATTAACAGGATCAGTAGAAACTATAAAAAATGGTTCAACTATTGAAATGTTCTTATCTCAAAGTTTTAATATAAACTAAACTATAGCTACTGGAATTTCTGAAGTTCTTTAAGGAATTTTTTTTTAATGAAAGAGAAACCATTTTTAGTATAATTCAAAAATTTTATTCCAAATTCAAAAGTGATACTGCTTACAGGTGGACTCTAAGAAAAGATACACTATCCTCATAATATTTTTCATTTACTTTCTTTCTGTGGCTAAAAATTAATTGATGCACATAATATAAAAACATATAGATTCAATTTTATATTTATATTTTCTTTATATTTGTTTTTAATACTCCCTGAATGATTTATCTTAATTTACTTTATCAAAAATTTATGTTATTAAACTGGCTGAGTAGCAGCAAAAATCTTAATATCATTAAGAAAATGATTTGTTCTATACTGAAATGATTGAATTTAAACTGTTTACTCCATACTACTCATTGCCTGAAATATGTAAAGCATGCACAATGCAACTAAGGATACATATTTAAATGTAATTTTTTGGTTCTTATATATTTACACTGCGGAAACTATAGCCCTGATGACAGTACTTAGAATATGCTGACTGCATCCTCTGGGTATCCTGGGTATGACATTAAACTGCATTTGGTGGTGAGGCTCTAGTTCTGAAGCTCTAGTGAGTGTGGACTACCCCCTCATTGCTATTACTCCCATGTCTGCTATGACCTGGAGTAGTAGTACCTGTTAGGTTCCCATCTATGGGTCAAATAGATCTGTTTAAAAATTAGTCATATTGGATAGGAATGCTTTATATAACTGTGTGCAAATTATTTGTATTAATAGTTACTTGAAATAATGATTTACTAAGGATTAGCCAAAAGTTTTGTAATATTTTGGAACATACAAGTTTGCAGTGTGTATATATGACTAAAGCAGTTCAAGCTATGGAAGGTACCAGTTGTAGTTGATAGTATCATAGTTGTTAGCATGCTGACACATTGTGCATCACCTTCACCCCACATGTAATTTGAAAGTTGCACAAATGAACATGCAACAGAGTCTAATTCAAGAACATATGCTTTACCAGTTCAAACTAGCCCATAACACTGGTGAAATAACCAAAAACATTTGTTTTGCAATGGTCTGAGCCATAGAGGTAAACTCAGAGAGTATCAGGCAAGCTTGGCATCTTACAGTCCGATATGGCTTATCACCTTCATGACCTTGGCAAAAGCATTCAAAGCTGCTAATCTGTGCTTCACATTACCAAAATATTGCAAAGTTTTTGACTTACCTAAGTATTATTATTAGTTACTTAAAACCATATAGGTGTGAGGTAGGAATATTTAGGACCATATAACTGCATGTAGAAAAATGATTATTGAATAGGAACAGTTACTGCTGGAAATCATATAATTGTGTAAAAATTATTAGTAATATACAGGCATACTTTAAACCAAACATCATCATCATGTCGCACCTTCAGCATGGATATTAAACCAAACAACTGAGCAAATTATTTGTATTAGAGAGGAATACTTAATATGATACAACTGTAAACAAATAATAGACAAATAAAACAGTTCAACATAAAGAAATATAATGGAACATTGAAAATGCAGTTATGATTACAAACATTTACAAATCAATCAAATTCCAGCACTAAATAAACCATAAGGAGTTCATATGCCATTAAACAAATAAAACAGGCCAAAACCGCAACAAACTAAAAACTGACATCAAATATATATACACTTCATAACATGGAGTTTTGCAATGTTCAACTAACAAATATATCATTATTGACACCAAAGCAACAGTTACTGCACTTCATCTGAGTCAGAGAACATTACCATTGAACCCTGGAAGATTGGCAGTATTACCAGGTCAGACAAGTCATGGTTTCAGATCTTTTGAGTAGAGAGTTGAGTTCATGCTTGGAGATCACATTAAGCCATGAATACAACTTGTTAGTAAAGTGCTCTATTGGAGTTCACAAGATTTACTAGTAAAACTGGTGTCTGTCTTGATAGGTACGGTAGGTTGGCATATCAACCCTTGTAGGTTATTTAATGCTAAATCCTGCTTATATATATATATATATATATATATATATATATATATATATATATATATATATGTGTGTGTGTGTGTGTGATTTGTAAATGAATAGTTTGTAGTTAAACTTTTAAACAAGCCAGAGCTCATTTGTTTGTACACAGTTAAATAGTTTCAAGTATTGTTATATAACACAAACAATTCAATTTAACATCAGTCATGTATTGGCACACAGTTCTATTTGACCCATAAATGGGACCCGAAGTCAGAGTGGACCTGGGAGTAATGGCAATGAAAAAAGATTCCACATTCCCTAAAGCTCTAGGACTGGATCCTCACAGTCAGATTATTTCATGTCAGTTCCAGGACACTTGGTGGTGGTGGTGGGTGTTTACCCCTCTGCAGAGATACAGCCAGTTTATTCTACACCCCCAGCTAACTGGGCTGTTGATAGATATAATACATGCAGATATAGTTACAGACCATTTGTACTCATTTATGCTCATATTTTGTTCAGCAAAATAATACAACTCCTTTGTGCTTGTGTAACACAAAAGTGTTTCCAGAAAGAATCAGCTGATTTGGGAGTACTCTACAGTGAACTGTGTTTGCTAGATTTAAATCTCATTGAGCATGTAATATTTACCCAAGCCTTCTTTTATGGGCAGGATGTGAAACTAGGTCAATTTTCAAGTGTAATAAAGCTGGTTTGATTTCAAAGTTTTCCTGCACCTAGACTAGTTTCCTAACCAAAGCTAAAGAAACTAATCTGCCTTGCTATTTATTCATAGCTAGGAGAAGAACAAGTGAATTCATTCCTTTCCTCGAGGCACTAGTGTGAAGGGAAATGCAAACAGTTTCATCCAAAATTTGAACTCAGGTTGCCATTTTCATTTCCTACAATGATAACTGTTACATTAAGTATGCACAATTAAATGTATATAGGACATGTTAAAGACCTCTCTAAATTCCCAGCAAACATATCTAAGAAATTCAACTTAGTTATGGACAGCCCAGCAATATGTCTGGATAGATATACTTTCAATGTCTTGTAGATTCAGAGCCATACCCCATAACTGTTGTTATTCATACGAAGGGAAGAGCTACACATTATTCAGCAGCTTCTCTAATTTTTTGAAATTTCAGTTTACTCAAGCATTAATCTTATTTGGTAGATAGCAGAGTGATTTGTACATTTCTTTTAAATCTAAAGTAATAATCTGCTTTTTCAAAAGGTTAATATAAACCAATTCACAGAATCATAATTAAAATAATGAATTCAAAAAATATTAATAGAAAGCGATAAAAGTTTTTGATCAGAATTAAAATAATTTATATTTAAATCATTGTTTTAAAAATGTACTGTATAAGCAAAGTGCAATTTATAGAATCAAACCAAAAGTGAATACAGGAGCTGATTTCTTATCATATGTAACTTGCTGAAATTTTAATCAGTAGATTTTCCTCTAAGCTTAAATGAGTGAGCATCAATGTACAGACATGAATCACTAAAAACCCAATTGCACTACAGACAGCCTATATCAACTGAAGCTCATTTTGAAATATTACTTGTAGATATAATGCTCTTTCAAAAAATTATAATTTAGTCATTCTAATCATACAGAGAGCTTATATATTTCATAAAAATTTAAAAAAAAAACAATTGAAGTCAATACATCAGTTTTGATTAGTTTACAAATTAAATTCACTGACTCTGCCAACATTAACATTAAGAAGCAAATACACATCTTCAATATTCTATTTGTCTTGCATCTCTATCATTATTTTATACATTCACAAAAATATATACTTACACTCTTTTCATTTATACATAAAAGACTATATCTATTCATATAGAAGTATGCTTAGTGCAACAATTATCATTGTAGGAAATGGAGACCAGAGTTCAAATACTAGATGAGGCTGTTTGCATTTCATTTCATGCTAATGTTCAAGAGAAAGGCATGAATTGATCCATTCTCCCTCCAGCCTCAAGTAAATAGTAGGGAAGACTAAGTGTTTTTAGCCTTGGTTAGGCAACCAGTCTAGGAGAAGAAAAACTCATTAATAAATATATATATAAATGAGGTGCCTTCAATAAGTTTCCAGACTTTTTTCATATGGGCACTTTTATTGATAGTACACATATGAAACTCTAGTCCCCTTCAAAGTAATCTCCTCCAGCTCCAATGCACTCGTTGTACCATTCCAAAAACTTCTGGAAGGCCCCATGGAAGTCCTCTTGTGTAAGTATGTCAATGACCTTCGTCACAGCCTCTTTCATCTCCTCAATTGTCTCATAATGACAGCCTCCAAGTTTTTCCTTGAGCTTAGGAAATAAGCAAAAGTCACAGGGAGCAAGGTCTGGACTAATGGGAGGGTGACGAACCGTGTTGATGCCCATCTTGGTTAAATAGTCTGTGACAAGGATGGAGTTGTGGACTGGTGCATTGTCCTGGTGGAAATGCCACTGACCTGATTTGAAAAGTGCTGGCCTCTTCCGACGGAATCTCTTCCTGAACTCCCTTAAAACCTCAACATAGTATTCCTTGTTGACTGTCTGTTCTGTGGGAACCCAGTGCATGTAGATCATGACAGTGCTGCCAAAAAAAGGGATCATCAAAAGTTTGTGGGTGGATTTGCTCTGTCTGGCCTTCTTGGGTCTGGGAGAGCCAGCATGCTTCCACTGGGAACTCTGTCTCTTGGTCTCTGGGTCATAGCAGTAGATCCAGCTTTCATCGCAGGTCACCAGAGCATCAAGAACTGCGGGATCTGAATTGATCAGCTCGACCATCTCCCTGCTGTCATAACGTCTTTCTTTCTGATCTTCTCTGAGCACCCTTGGGATAAACTTCGCGCAAATCTTCCGCACCTTCAGTTCCTCACAAATAAATGTGTGTACAGTTCCCACACTGATATCAAACTGTGCACTTATTGTCCCTATAGTCACACGACGGTCCTTATCCATGAAATTCTTTATTTGGCCAATCAACTCTGGTCTATTGACTTCCTTACTCCTCGCAGACCTCTCATCAACCCTCACAGACTCCCTGCCTACCTTGAATCTCTTATGCCACTCAAAAACTCATGCTTAATTCATGCAAGATGGTCAAAAAGCAGTCTGAAGCATTCCATACATTTCTGTGGCATTTTCTCCAAGTTTAAAACAGAATTTTATTGCATATCATTCTTCTAAACTGTCCTCATGTCCAGATTGCATTTTTGAAATTCACCAGCTGTGACAATCAGGCTTTAGTTGGGTGTATTCCAATTGCTACTGTAGCTGTTAATTTGAACCTGAAATCATAAAAATTGATCAGTCATCTCATAAGATATATAGCAATAATATACTGAATTTTCAAGATTCAACGATAATTTTAAATGCCTGTACAAGAAAGTCAGGAAACTTATTGAATGCACCTTATATATATATATATATATATATATATATATATATTACATGGTACAGTCTGTGACCCTGGGTTTCTTGCATTCAGCAATTGTCCTCCATTAAACTCACCAAGTGAGCTAGTATGAACCATAAACCTCTTCTATGTGTATATATATATATATATATATATATATATACACACACACACACACACACAATTTGCATGTATACATAATAGTCTAAGAATTATATTGATGATCTAAAACCTGTCCTTAATCCTCCCTCTACCAGCAAAACTGCTTTATTCAATCACACGTGCACTCGACAACACCTCTAATGGTTTCAACTGTGATTTGGTGTTAGTATGTTAAGAACAAGACATTTAACAGCTGGAAGTTACATTGTAAAGATTCTATAGAGCAAACTTGTCAGTTTGACACATCCTATAAGTGTTTAATCATATTGTGACCTGAGGAATTAGGTGGCTGTATCAAAATAGTGAAGTTTTCCTATTGTTCTTAAACCCATTCTCATACAACTCACAAAGTCTTGCAGGGTATTGCATTATCCTGATGAAAGATGCCACTGTCACTGACATAAAAGTGTATATGTGATTTCTAATGATTTGAAGCAGGTAGTATATGATAAAGTACCAACTATATAAATGATATGATCAAGTGTTTTCCTGCAGAATATGAGGATTGACTGACAAGTTCATGGACTGAAAAGTGCTACTGATGAACTTTTAACCAATGGAATCCAAGCACAGCAGCACCAATGGAAGAAGTGTGTGGATTACAGGGAGAACTACTTTGAAAAATAGACCTCATTTGGTCACATTCCATAAGCCTATGAACTTTCCACCTGACTCTCATATGCCTAAGCCATCATACTGCCTCTAAATGAGATTCATCAGACAAATGACTTTTTTCATTGATAAATTCCAGTTCCAATATTCATATGCCCATTAAAGATGCTTTCAGCAACAGACACTAGTAAGAATGGGTAATTGAAGTGGCCTGTGACTGAAACACAATATACAGCAAGGATCAAAGAACTGTGTGTTGTGACATGGCCATTATTAAACTCATTCAATTCTTTCTTCTTGCCTGCAAGTGGAGTATACTTAACATGAAAATGAAGTACTCAAAACTAGCTAACTTGTTTATGTACTACCGACTGTGAAATATACAGTTGTTCTAAGGTATTATCTATCATTCTTGCCACATATTACGAGTGATAATGTTCTGACTCATCAGTAATATATATATATATATATATATATATATATATATATATATATATATATATATATTTTCACAAACACACACATATATATATATATATATATATATATAAATATATATATATATATATAGAGAGAGAGAGAGAGAAAGAAATAGATACATACATATATTTTCTAATTCTATGCATTG
This sequence comes from Sepioteuthis lessoniana, assembly GCA_963585895.1. Lineage (NCBI taxonomy): Eukaryota > Metazoa > Mollusca > Cephalopoda > Myopsida > Loliginidae > Sepioteuthis > Sepioteuthis lessoniana. Next base: position 63,822,929 of record OY757908.1, read on the forward strand.
ATTTAATATTTAAACATATTCATCTGTTTTTATTCTTTTGAAAATTTAGAAATAATACCTTTTAATATATGAAGAGTGTATCTAATTTTTAAACATTCATTACAATGTTCTATGTATCATATATTGTTATCAAATACACACACATATATATATAACAACATTAAATGTTTAATTAGAAGGTACTCAGCAGGGTTTTTTTCAGCATATTTATTGAAAATAGCTAATAGCTAAAGTCTATTATGCATTATTTTGTTCACATTAGTTATCCCAGTGAGCAATCAAAGTGCAATCAGAAAGCATATTAGGTAGAAACACAACTCACCTACCATCAACTACTTATAGACAATACTAAGAATTTCAATAAAATAAATTGTAAAAAATAACTACATATTCATGAAGCTATATTTATTAAAAGAAAACTAACAATCATCAAAGTAACTTATGATTAGGAAGAGGGAGTCAAAAATGCCTTTTATTTCATAAAGATCAGTGGTATCTTGAACATCTTGCAAAATATATTGTTAAAAATTTGTTTAAAAAGAGAAAGGTCACAATGAATATTTGAATTTTATTGAATTTAAAGAGTTGACAATTAAATTGAATGAGACTGATAATTCATACCTTCCTAAAATCATTCAACTTCTCTAAATTCTTCATTTTAGAATCTCAGATAATGTATCTATATGATATCAAAGTAAGTGTATGTATTTATTATGCTCATATAAACAAGAAATGAATAAATAGTGCTTTTGACTGTGAGGCATACTACTCTTTCAAATGAGAATCTTCCAATTACAAAATCATCTCAGCAAAGATTTGACTGGGTCTATGTAAAAATAAGAAATAAACAGATAAAACTTCACAACATGACTGGTTCTCTCTTGCCAATCATGATATAACCAAACAATATATGGTAACTTTAAGAAACAAGTTTGGTACTCATCAGGAGACCTCTGAATGACAAATATGAAAACTTTGTTGCTGCACATATACAAGCAGCACCTGAATGCTTACCAACCAAACTAAAAGCCAAATGTAGAGTTCCTTGGGAACCAACAGCAGTTAGGGAAAAATGAGATAACATGAAAAAAGTATTCTAACTTAATAAAAGAAACCCAACCAACACCAATGCACAGAAATTTAAGAAAGCCGAGAGAGAACTAACATCTACTAAAAAGAAGAATTAGAATACATTCAAGACCAAATTAATAAAATCAGAAATTCAGTAAAGATAGACAATCATGATTAGCATAGCAGAGAGTAAATGAAATAAGTAGAAGGAAAAGCACCTTAAGAGCAAAACTAAAAGCTGCCAGCCAGGATAAAAGACTTCAGAAATAGAAAGAAAATTTCAAGAACATGCTTGGAAATCCTTCAGAAATCACTGATAAATTTACAAAAAAATTATTAAAAGCTAATTAGATATCAAATTAGGACAGTTTATGGAAGAAGAACTTGATGCAGTACTGAAAAGAATTAAAAGCATAAAATGGTTGAAAGGCTGCATCCTCCCCTTCCTTAAGAAAGTCAACTTCAGAATCACTAAGAACTACAGGGGCACAACTCTTACTGTTATAGCAACAAAGGCTGAAAATCTGTTGAATCATTGAAAGAGTATGTGCAAAAAATCTCGAGGCAACATGATTTTTCATAGTTTCCACCAAGGTATTTGATTCCGTACAGAGAGGAAAGATAGAGCAAATACTAATAGCATATGATCTCTCCAAAGAAATTGTCACTGCTATAATGATGCTTTACAAAAACATGAAAGCAATGGTTCTCTCACCCAATGGTGACACCAACGATTTTGACATTGCCACTGGAGTCTTACAAGGACATACATTAGAGTCATATATGCTTATAATCTGCCTAGATCATAAACTATAAATGACAATAGATCTAATAGAAGAAAATGGTTTCACATTAAAAAAGATAAGAAGATGATATCCTGCAGAAACTATGACAGATGCAGACGTACAAATACATTTGCTCAAGCCGAATCCCTGCAGCATAGCCTGGAGAAAGTAGCTGAAGGTATTGGCCTCTAATTGAATGCAAATAAAACAGAGTTCATGTGATTTAAACAAAGTGGCATCTCCACTTGGAAATTAGTAGACCAGTTCACATATCTCGGCGACAATATCTCATCAACTGAAAGTGATGTCAACATATGCATAGCAAAGGAATGAACTGCTATAGATAGGTTATTGATCATATGGAAATCTGATATCCTTAATAAAATGAAACTGTATTTCTTCAAAGTTGCAGCTGTATAAGTACTACTGTATGGTTGCGCCAACTGAATGCTAACAAGAATACTGGATGTGGTTTTGAACAAATCCTGGAAGCAACACTCCACTAAACAGTAGCTGTACTCACAAACCATCCAAGTTAGACAGACAAGATATGCTAGGCAGTACTGGAGAAGTAAGGATGAACTCATAAGCAACATTCTCTAATGGAATCCTACACATGGACAAACCAGAATAGGCCAACCAGCAAGAGCTTACGTACATCAGCTCTGTGTGAACACTGGATGTAATCTGAAGGAGCTGTCAAGAATGATGAACAAGAGAGATACATAGTGAGAAAGTCAGGGAACTCTATGCCATTAGCATGAATTGATGATGATGATGATGATGATGATATATACAAATAATCATATCAGATATCTTTGCTAACTTACAATGGGATATCACACATGGTTGCTATGATAACTAGAGTAGTTATATATTCCTTATCACTGCCAATGGTCAGTGTTTGAACTTAGGTTAAATCAGGACTTAGGATGCTGATTTTCAAGGTGAGCAGGTTAGAAAATTGACACAAAAATCCTTCTACTCCATATTCCCTAAATTAAGTTAGACAGATTAAATATCAAATAATATCCTCAACATATACACAAACACATTAAGATAGAATTTAAAAGAAAAAATAGAGGAGAGTTCAGATCAATAATTCATTTGTAAAAATACAACTCATATCTTTGTCTAACATATTTACCAAATAAAGAAAATAGGATTTATATGGTTTATAAAATAACAAATAAAGCCAGGAACAAATCAAATTTCTTGGTAAAACTTTAATACAAATAGGATTTTTTTAAAGTTAGTATTAGATTAAAATTAAATAACCCAAATGAAACTTCTTTGTTTTGATTTCAATTTGATCATGTCAGATTTATATTTTCTCAAATCAGTTGACTAAATTGATCAGTTATCTCCCTTATGCTCTGCTTACTATTTTATCAATATTTCTGGGGCAAAATAAGATGTTTGTAAATGTAGTTTATCTGTTTATGAAAAGTCATTTATTGATTTCAAAACATTCTGATAACTCTAGCTACACACAGATTATTACTGAAATTATAATGAATAGTTGAGATTAAGTAATGCAATTTATTGAATTGATGGGATTAGTTTCTTTAGTATACAACTCAAATGTAAATAGAATATAAATATGAAATATAGTTTTAAAATATAAAGTAAAATATTTACAAAAATAAATCTCTTAACATGTATTTCAATTCAATATTTTTTATTTCTAAATAGATATTCTTCAATGTATATTGCTCTTTAAAGTATATAAAATATCATATTTCATAAAGGCATCATAAGAGAATGAAAGTTTTAATTAGGCGAGCAAAAGAGAATAAAGCAAAATAAGATTAGAGATAAATGAGTTTATAAAATATTTACATAAAATATGTATTTAAAAATTTAATGGAAAAGAATTTTGGCCCATTAAAAAGTTTATAAAAAAAAGATGAATTGGATAAGTCAGAATCTAATTTTTTTTTTCCCCAGATGTCTATTGAAGAAGCATCGGACATCATGAACATGGATAGACATGACAAGTGTTTGATTACAACTTCTGCAAACACAAGCTGCAGATCTACAAAATCCTCACACTCTGATAGTGGACAAGGCTGGCATGAGGGAGACATGGCACGGGGTGTGGAGGTGCCAGGTATGTAGTAAGGGATATCAAACGGGGTCAGTCTGTGACATGCTCAGATTCTACCTAGTCACAAACAATAATAAAAAATATACCTTCAAAAACAAAGCTTGTATGCATACAGCATCATGTAAATAGATATTTATTGAATAGCTTAGGATGTACATCATCCTCATTGATTAGAATCACAGTCAAAGACAAACATACATTTCTCTATAATTAAACAAAATCGCCAACATATAACAGCAACATCATATGGAACATGGGAACAGAACTAAAGAAAAAAAGAGCATAATCTGGATACATACAAATATAATTATATGAATACTGATTCAATAGATTCAAGGAGCAGTGATATGTATGGAGACTATTGTGGTCAAAGTTGAAGCAAAGAGACAAAGAGAATGACAAGACAACACTGAACATAGCAAGATACATTAAATTAATTTGTGAAAAATGCCAAATAGCACATTAGGAAGAATAGCATCTTTTCTGTTTGGCTACTGAACAATAATAATCACATGTGAGAAATTTGGCATTAAGTACAATTAAAAAAGAAAATAGCAAAAAAGAAGATACCATGCTTGCCTCAAAATCCAACTCTTCTCTTCTATCTGTTTCTGGCAGCTTTGCTTTGATTCTATTTCACTAACTCTTATTTTCCTTGTATAAATGACATATGCTACCCTATTAATTGTTTACATGCATTTAACTTTTTCAGAACAGTTCTCATCCCAATACTGTCATTCTCCTTCACCCCAAACTGACCAATTCCACAACAGAGATATGAAGTCTATAGAACAGATAGTCAGCCACCCTAGTGATGCCATGATCACTACTAGGTGTTTCTACAGACCAAATATTGACCAAAGCACACAGTTGATGGATAAAAAAGCTGCCACAATGGACAGTGGCACTCCTGGCTCACATCCACTGCTTAGGACTTCACCAGTGAGCAGCTGCTGTATTTCATATCCCAGACCACTACCACCTGTACCACATTTACCAAAATAAGTTTCTGATAAAAAATAAATGAATAAAAACACAAATCTATTCATATATTTACATGCAGAATTAATTCTCAGCAGATTTCAATTACAAACTGAAAACAGTAAAGTATCATACAAATTAAAATTCATAACAAATGTTAGTGCAGTAAAATCTTTGCTTCTTCAGATTTTCCAAATTGCACCAACATTTTTCTCATTGTTCTTAAAAGAAAAAAAAGTTCAAGTGCATGAGTTAAAAATTGATAAAAGTACTATTTTTTGCCTTGTTTATCAAGCCTCTTTTTTATATGAGCAGAACATTATATTTAATGATTCAAAAATTAATATATCTAAGAAAAGTACACATTCAAAATATATTCATATATCTATCATCATCTGGTTACTCATTGTAATATTTCTTACTAAGGCTAACTTTCCTTACAATTTGACTGTGCAGTGTAATAATACCATAAATAAAGGAACAAATTGGCAATAGAAAAAGTGACAGGAAAGAAGAGGAAGCTGCAATGATTTCTATAGTTTTATTGATTGGAAGAGAAGATATCCATTGACCTAGATTTTCTTTGTTCCAGAAGTGGTACTCAGATTTTATATTGATAAGTAAATATACAGGATATTGATTTCTAGAGATGATTGCTACTGTCATTGATATTGTGCATTTTGAAAGCTATACTCAAAATTTTCACTTTAGTAGTAAATATCAAACTACCTTAAACTGAATGTTTGCTAAAAGAAAACAAAAACCTTTCAGTAAAAATTATTTATTTTAAGGAATGGTATATTTTGATTTAATGAAATCAATGCTTAAACAAATGTATTAATTTCTCCTGGTATCAAATAATATGATCAATGTAGCTAAACTTTCAGCTGTGGAACAATAGGCATTGTGAGGGTTAAAAATAACTTTGTATAGTTTAACACTGTACAAGTTAAGCATATGATAGCATTATGTCTAAGTATGGATTGAATGCAAAGATGTCAACTCTGAAGAGAAACTGACTAGATCTACATATAGGACTATGAGAAGAAATGATCTGTAATGATATTTATTTTATTGAAGCTTTTATTGGACACTTGCACTTATTTGAATATACATAAACACGCACAAGCACAAACATCCATGCACACACAAACACACATACTCAAACACACAAACACACACAAGGTGTCTAGTTCAAATAAGGTAGTGATAGAGATCCTATCCTGCCTTTATTCAATCAGTTCCGGTGACTGGAGCAGCCATTACATACACAAGACACTTGATAGGATAACAAACTGCTATCTCTTTCTCACAAACACACATACACACACACACATACATACATATATACACATTTACTTATAGCTGTTGTCACACAGCAGCAGTAGTAAAAACAGAAATCTATACAAGGATGTACTTCTTATCTCACCACAGATTCCACTGGATTTAACATCACAGGTGAGTAGCTGCTAATGTTTTTTTATACTCCTTTTCATTGTCTTTGAGCAGAAGTGGCCTGATAAGAGAATGAAAGTCTAGATATTATAATAACCTTTTGTCAAACAAGTTAAACAATTTTGATTTTCCTTTTATTAATGAATGTCTCTTAAAAATAGCAGAGTATATGATGTGGGTCTCTACAGCAGAAATAGAATATGCCTATGCTTCCATCTACAACACTAATGCTTCTTGGAGATCACTTTAAAATGACATACAAAACTCCTGTTGACATTTCTAAATTTAGTATCTGAGATAAAAAAAAAAAAAAGAATGGTCATGCTATTAACATTTTACCTTTATTTGTTTATTCCAACTGTTTCATACCATAGTTTTGTTTGATTGTTATAATTTTATCCTAGAATAAAAATTTTTTTGCTTGCTTTTTGTTTTCTACTAAAAAGTTGAAACTATGAATATTGTCTGATGTGTAATTTGCTTTTGTTTTCATAAAAGACTTATGACAAAATATAAAGTAGAATAAAAACATTCATTACTAGTTTTTAACTTTTTGTGTTAGAATTCTGTGTTGCTTTTGGTTTTATATATATTAAAATTCAAAGTTGTTCAGTAATTTTCTTTTGTTCATTAACATTTTTTATGTAGAGAAAACTTTACAAGAAAAATTATCTTTCAATTTGTTTGTTTTAATCATGGGACCAAAATATGTTCAGGTGTATAATTTCAATTAAAGAAAGAAAGTAAATATTGATCCTGAAGTTATATCCTTGAAATTTACAATTCAACAAATTCTAAATTGTCATTTGTTTTGATTAAAAATTAAATCCTCAAAATCTCTTCATCATACAAAATGTATCGTACATTCAATTTGAATATCTTCATATTTTTCTAAAGAAAAATATGTCTCTTATAAGGCTTTTTAAAGGTTGTTATAAATTAGATGGAGTGTTTAGAAGAATTCTTAACTATAATGATGAGACAGACATATAATATTGAAATTTGATCAGTATCTTTGAAAGAAAAACTCTTGTTGATATTACTAATATTGGTAACCAAGATAACTAATCAAACCATATTCTTGATAAAAGTTCACTTTCATTTTACATTTTTGTATAGCATGTAATATGAAATTATTCATTATCAGTTATAGAAAAATATTTCTTAGAATGTTTCAATATTTTTAACCTCTTTTAGTCTTAATTTTTTAGTCTCAAAAATCTAATAAAAACAAAATAAAATCATGGCACAAAACTTTTTTTTTTTAAAATTTCATAAAAATAAAAGATTTGCATAGAACTGGATTCAGCTGAACTTGCTATTTTATCAGGAAATTTTGATCACTAAGTTCAGAATTGTTCTTGTTTTATGTAATATGATAAGACTTCTTGTTAACAAAAACTTATTTCACTGTACTACATATGAAATGAGTCCCATATATCTTAAATATAAATAGACATATGATACATAATATTAATAAATATAGCACACCTATGTTGCTTGTCATCGAACAATTTTCAGAGCTATGACAAATGTCTATAACAGATTTCATGCATTTGGTAAAACTAGTATAGCATTAAACTTCAGTTTTGTAAAGTAATGAAATTTTTAAAAAGAAATGACAAATGTGTTCCGGGGAAAAAAATATTTCAAACCAATCAGTGTTTGTATGTATCATTCAAATCAGTAATTATGGAAAATGCTCTTTGGTATAAAAAAGAAAAAAAGTAAAAACTCTTTCGTATAAATGGATCAAAATTTTCAAAATCATACTTTTGAATATTCTTTAAACGAAACAAAAAGTATACAGACTCATAAAGATGATATCGGCATATGTCATATATTTATTGAAAGTATGTTTTATGGCTTAATAATAGAATAAATAAATAGCTCATTGTTTAGAATCTTTTAAGTGGAGTAATGCATGAGATTCAAGATATACATGCCTACAGTTAAGTGCATACTGTGGACAATGCTTTTTTGCTTAAAACTTTTAAAGACTTAGACAAAAATTCCAAAATGATGGACCCTTGAATTTAATGACCAGCAGTAAAATTACATTGAAAAAAGTTCTAATAAGGAAAGAGAGAAGCATCTTCTATTTTCATACAAATATCTAAACTTTATGGTGGGGGAAAAGAAGTCTTTATAGCTAGAAATCATGTTTTTATTAATTTATTCTTACAGAAGATAAGGAAATAAACGGAATATATCAAATATTACATTCTATATTTTATCATTTCAAAATGAAAATTCATAAACTGATAGAAACTTCTTTTTTGATTGAAATATAATTGTAAAATATATTCCTACTGTCTGTGAATTAAAAATGGATCGAAATCAAAATATTCTGAATTTGTTTTACTCAACAGAATCAAGCACATCATGTTGATACCAACTCATATTCTACTGGTTTTCCTGCATACAAGCCTAGCTGTAGACTTAACTTATTATGTAAAAGAAGGCCAAGGCCCAGGTACATTAGTGGGTGACATTTCTATGGACACACACTTGATAGATGGTATATCACATCGAAACAATGGATTAATCACATTTAACCTTCTACAACAGAGTACGTCTGATACTGGCCAACTGTTCAGAGTATCTAAGAATACAGGAAAACTTTATACAACTCAAAACCTGGATGCAGAATTGATGTGCAAGAGGGAGAAAGAATGCTATAAAATGATAGACATTGCAATGAGAAAAGGAACATCATTCATCAAACTGTTAGAAATCAAATTGATCATCCAAGATGTCAATGATCATCAACCAAAGTTTTCAAGAAAAGAAGTCAACATTCAACTTTCAGAGAGAGATAGTAAAGGAACAAAAATATCAATTCCAAATGCAATAGATAGAGATGTTGGACTTTTGAACTCACAAATAACCTATCAATTGAAAAAAAACAGAGATGAACCATTTACATTGTCTGTTTCTGAAAGAGTAGATGGCACATCTGATTTAAGTATCATACTTGAAAGCAAGCTGAACCGAGAAGCTAAGGATAACTATATGATCCAAGTGATTGCTAAAGATGGTGGTTCTCCGGCTAAACAAAGTATTTTAAATGTCCACATATCAGTCACTGACGTCAATGATAACCCACCAGTATTTTCTCAAAAAGTATATAATGTCTCCATAAATAATGAGCCAAGTAGAATTGTTCCTGTTTTAATACTATCTGCACAGGATTTGGATACAGGAAACAATGGCAAAGTCTCTTACCACTTTAGCTTAAAAACCTCTGAAATGGTAAAATCTCACTTTCATTTGAATGAAGAAACAGGAGAGATTTTCTTACATAAAAAGTTTTCTCTCGGGCAAGAGATGCTACATAACTTATATGTTGAAGCCATAGATGGGGGCAGTCCACCATTAAGTTCTCTGGCAAAAGTTTTGGTCAATGTAATCAGCCAACAAAATAACCCACCAACAATAAATATAAATTTTGTTTTTGCATCAACAGCAAATACAACTACCATTTCGGAAGATATAGAAGTCGGCAGTTTCATTGCTTTTGTAAAGGTTACTGATCATGATGTTGGGCAGAATGGAGAAGTTCGATGCGATTTGCAGCACGATAAATTCCAGCTACAGAGTCTTGGCATGAAAAAATATAAAGTCATCTTAAAGAGTCCTGTGGATAGAGAAACTGAAGACCTCCATGATATTTTCATCACATGTCAGGATAAAGGATCCCCTCCATTGCACAGCAAGAAACAGTTCTCTATCAAAGTGATTGATGTCAATGATGTAAGACCACAGTTTTTCAGAGAAATTTATAGATTTAGCATTGATGAGAACCAAAAATCTCAAATTCCAGTTGGCTTCATCAATGCTAGTGATCAAGATTTGGGAGCAGGAGGACAACTCACTTATTCTTTGCTTACTAAAGATAAACAGTTCCTACCTTTTCAGATTCGAGAGGATGGCTTGATTTCAACATTAAATTCAATAGATCATGAAATGCAAGACATTTATAAATTCCAGGTTCTTGTGAAAGATAATGGAAAACCACCATTAAATAATACAGTAAATGTTATTGTTGAGGTTAGAGATGAAAATGATAATGTTCCATATTTTACATTTCCTCGAGTTAATCCTTTTACATTAGATCTTGTGTATTACCCACACCATACAAAAAATATTACAGTTCTAAGAGCTTCTGATAGTGACAGTCGGGAGAATGCCTTTCTCAAATATGAAATATCTTCAGGCAATGATAAACAACTGTTTACAATCAACCGTTATACAGGTTTGTTATCTTTCACTCGTACTGTTACTCAACAAGATGCTGGCTCATATGACTTAGAGTTTGTGGTCAAGGATAGTGGTACACCAGTCCAATCAGCATCAACTACTATCTTTTTAATACTGACTGTTAGCAATAAAACATTTGAAGTTCCAAAATCAGTTCATATAAAAACTGATGACAAAATACATTTTAATTTGGTAATCATCATCACATTGATTTCTGTCACTGTGTCAGTGATAATTACAGCTTCAATGTCAATATGTATTCTAAGATATTGCCATCGAAGAAACATTCCACAAGGAGAGGAAATAAATACTCCTCATAGATGTCCCAATGATCAAAGACATTTGATGTGTCCTTCCTATCATACCAGCTCATGGCCTGATATGCCAGCAGCTGTATCTCATGGCGACAAAGCTAGGAATGCGCACTTCATTGAGGGAAGACAACTATCTCAAGAAAGTGACAAGTTTAATAATGGTCAAAGAAGTCTACCACTAAAGCCACACACTTCAGCAGACATCAAGCACCAAGTAAGTCCTTCTAAATTTCACTTATGTCTATCTGACATTTTATTGTTAGTCAAAGGAAAGAAGGGTAATTTATTATTTTTAGACATTCCCATATTGTAATTTATTATAAATGTTTTCTTTTTTAATATCATCTAATTGCAAATTATGCATGATTACAATACTCTTGATGGAGAAGAAATTAATAAAAATTTGGGTTCCTAAAATAATTAGTAGATTCAAAATTGATAAATGATTATTTAAAATTATTTTCTCAAAATTTTATTATGTTTAAATGAATTTGGCTTAAATAATACATCATATACAATACATTTGAAAATGGAATAAAAATCTTTATAGAGCAAAGTCTTCCTTATTTAGTATATATTCATATATAATAATCATTCTAAAATTATCAAAAAAGTTTTAAATTACTCAAAAAAAAAAGATCATCCATTGAATCTGTAATTTGTAATGTTACATGAAATACAAATTATTTACACTTGTCAAAAAAATAAACAATAGTCAGAAAAATAAATATCAAGAAAATCTTAAAAACTGGAATTTTTAAAAACAAGATTTCTTTTAAACATAAAATTTTCTCTTTACAGATGTGTATTGAGGAAATAGCAGAAATCACAAACATGGATAGACATGACAAGTGTTTGATTACAACTTCTGCAAACACAAGCTGCAGATCTACAAAATCCTCACACTCTGATAGTGGACATGGCTGGCATGAGGGAGGCATGGCACGGGGTATGGAAGTGCCAGGTATGTAGTAAGGGATATCAAACGGGGTCAGTCTGTGACATGCTCAGATTCTACCTAGTCACAAACAATAATAAAAAATATACCTTCAAAAACAAAGCTTGTATGCATACAGCATCATGTAAATAGATATTTATTGAATAGCTTAGGATGTACATCATCCTCATTGATTAGAATCACAGTCAAAGACAAACATACATTTCTCTATAATTAAACAAAATCGCCAACATATAACAGCAACATCATATGGAACATGGGAACAGAACTAAAGAAAAAAAGAGCATAATCTGGATACATACAAATATAATTATATGAATACTGATTCAATAGATTCAAGGAGCAGTGATATGTATGGAGACTATTGTGGTCAAAGTTGAAGCAAAGAGACAAAGAGAATGACAAGACAACACTGAACATAGCAAGATACATTAAATTAATTTGTGAAAAATGCCAAATAGCACATTAGGAAGAATAGCATCTTTTCTGTTTGGCTACTGAACAATAATAATCACATGTGAGAAATTTGGCATTAAGTACAATTAAAAAAGAAAATAGCAAAAAAGAAGATACCATGCTTGCCTCAAAATCCAACTCTTCTCTTCTATCTGTTTCTGGCAGCTTTGCTTTGATTCTATTTCACTAACTCTTATTTTCATTGTATAAATGACATATGCTACCCTATTAATTGTTTACATGCATTTAACTTTTTCAGAACAGTTCTCATCCCAATACTGTCATTCTCCTTCACCCCAAACTGACCAATTCCACAACAGAGATATGAAGTCTATAGAACAGATAGTCAGCCACCCTAGTGATGCCATGATCACTACTAGGTGTTTCTACAGACCAAATATTGACCAAAGCACACAGTTGATGGATAAAAAAGCTGCCACAATGGACAGTGGCACTCCTGGCTCACATCCACTGCTTAGGACTTCACCAGTGAGCAGCTGCTGTATTTCATATCCCAGACCACTACCACCTGTACCACATTTACCAAAATAAGTTTCTGATAAAAAATAAATGAATAAAAACACAAATCTATTCATATATTTACATGCAGAATTAATTCTCAGCAGATTTCAATTACAAACTGAAAACAGTAAAGTATCATACAAATTAAAATTCATAACAAATGTTAGTGCAGTAAAATCTTTGCTTCTTCAGATTTTCCAAATTGCACCAACATTTTTCTCATTGTTCTTAAAAGAAAAAAAAGTTCAAGTGCATGAGTTAAAAATTGATAAAAGTACTATTTTTTGCCTTGTTTATCAAGCCTCTTTTTTATATGAGCAGAACATTATATTTAATGATTCAAAAATTAATATATCTAAGAAAAGTACACATTCAAAATATATTCATATATCTATCATCATCTGGTTACTCATTGTAATATTTCTTACTAAGGCTAACTTTCCTTACAATTTGACTGTGCAGTGTAATAATACCATAAATAAAGGAACAAATTGGCAATAGAAAAAGTGACAGGAAAGAAGAGGAAGCTGCAATGATTTCTATAGTTTTATTGATTGGAAGAGAAGATATCCATTGACCTAGATTTTCTTTGTTCCAGAAGTGGTACTCAGATTTTATATTGATAAGTAAATATACAGGATATTGATTTCTAGAGATGATTGCTACTGTCATTGATATTGTGCATTTTGAAAGCTATACTCAAAATTTTCACTTTAGTAGTAAATATCAAACTACCTTAAACTGAATGTTTGCTAAAAGAAAACAAAAACCTTTCAGTAAAAATTATTTATTTTAAGGAATGGTATATTTTGATTTAATGAAATCAATGCTTAAACAAATGTATTAATTTCTCCTGGTATCAAATAATATGATCAATGTAGCTAAACTTTCAGCTGTGGAACAATAGGCATTGTGAGGGTTAAAAATAACTTTGTATAGTTTAACACTGTACAAGTTAAGCATATGATAGCATTATGTCTAAGTATGGATTGAATGCAAAGATGTCAACTCTGAAGAGAAACTGACTAGATCTACATATAGGACTATGAGAAGAAATGATCTGAAATGATATTTATTTTATTGAAGCTTTTATTGGACACTTGCACTTATTTGAATATACACAAACACGCACACACAAACACACATACTCAAACACACAAACACACACAAGGTGTCTAGTTCAAATAAGGTAGTGATAGAGATCCTATCCTGCCTTTATTCAATCAGTTCCGGTGACTGGAGCAGCCATTACATACACAAGACACTTGATAGGATAACAAACTGCTATCTCTTTCTCACAAACACACATACACACACACACATACATACATATATACACATTTACTTATAGCTGTTGTCACACAGCAGCAGTAGTAAAAACAGAAATCTATACAAGGATGTACTTCTTATCTCACCACAGATTCCACTGGATTTAACATCACAGGTGAGTAGCTGCTAATGTTTTTTTATACTCCTTTTCATTGTCTTTAAGCAGAAGTGGCCTGATAAGTGAATATAAGTCTAGATATTATAATAACCTTTTGTCAAACAAGTTAAACAATTTTGTTTTTCCTTTTATTAAGAAATGTCTCTTAAAAATAGCAGTGTATATGATGTGGGTCTCTACAGCAGAAATAGAATATGCCTATGCTTCCATCTACAACACAATTGACTTTAATGCTTCTTGGAGATCACTTTAAAATGACATACAAAACTCCTGTTGACATTTCTAAATTTAGTATCTGGGACTAAAATAAACCCAATCATGTTCTTAGTAATATTTTACTTTCAATTGTTTTTGTAGGAGTTTCTTTACTTATTATTAATGTCAGACTTATGTTAAATTGTATAATTTACATTAAAATAATGTTTAATTACTTTGTTTTTTTAATAATTTTGTTCTCCAATTAATAACTTCAGAAAATTTAATTAAAAAGATATGACTCATGATCAAAGTACACTGAGTTGATTAACTGTTTATATTTGTGATTTGTTTGGTTTCTACTTTAATATGCAATCATAATGACTATTTTAAGTTGTGAATCATTTCTCTCTTTAACAAGGTACTGTAAAACTTAAAACTTCCAATTTAAAAAAAATCAATTTACAATAATACAGAGAACATTAAACTATTCCACTTACATAGAAAAATCTTAACAATGTTGAAAAGATTACCTAAATGCAAAAAGATGATATAATAATTTATTTCCATCAAACCTTCATTCTCCTCATTTATTTGTCAATATTTTATCCTTCTCAGAATTTAGATTACAAACTTTTATTTATTTCTAATTTTTAAAAATATACAATAAATCTTCTGAAATTATATTCACCAGTTGAATTAAATTTTAACTGGCTTTAACTTATAATGTGTGATGTTATCTTGTGTATGAATAAGAGTAAGAGATTAGTTAATTTTTAAAGTATCATCAAAGGTAGGAAATTCAATTTCATCCATCTATTAGATTTTTATTTAGGAAGAAATCATATTGGTTTCATTTCTTTTGTGATAATTTTGGTAGTCATCAGATGCAATGGATAAAATGAACTTAACAATGGATTAAGTTTAAAAAAAAAAACTTTACGTGTAACTTTCAAAAGTGAAAGTGATAGTTGTCTTTTCAGTAAGAACATAGTTTGATAATTTTGATGTAAAATATTTTTGCTTTGAGTATTTGTCAATTTTCAAGTTTGAGATTTGTAAATGATATTGGAAAAAAAGAAAAACAGTGCAAATTTTATTGAATAGAATTTCAAGTCAACAGTAAATAAATATATAGTGTCTGTAGCTTAATAACTGTGGAAGAATTATATTTCGTAGTTGTTTATATTATTGATTAAAGCATTTATTAGAAAATAGAAAAATAAAATATTTATTTACTCAAGTTTAATATATTAGTAAGGACACTAAACAAATCATTGAATGTTTATTAGATCATAAATTGTTTAATTAAAAGTAAAATATTTTTCTGTTAGAAAATCTAAACATAATATGAATAATTAAGTGTGATCAAAGATCCACTCATAAATGAAACCGAAAAATATTTACTTTGAATATAAATTAATGAATCACAATTTACTTTAAAAAACTATTATATTATTTCAATTTTAAAAGTACACCTTTGACAGCAGTAAACTAAAAAAAAAAAAAATAACAAACTGTATTACTGATATATTTTGGCTGTGTTTCTAATGATATAAGTTAAAGTAAAGTTAGCGACCATAGTCGAGGGTGACCCGAAGGCTCCCTTTTCGATAGCTACTACACCAAGGTGTAGGGGAGGGCGCTACTCCATTCCCTGGATTGCTCCACTTTACCCTTGAACCGTACCTTATAATGCTGAGTGTTAAGCAAGGTGGTATCAAGTTCCATTTTTAAAGTCTTTGGTATGACTCGACCTGGGATTGAACCCAGGTCTCCCGGGCCATTGGCGAACACTCTAACCGCTGGGCCAATGTCCCGGTTGAACTGACTTTTAAACAATGAAAAAGTTTTTAGAGACACAAAGCAGTAAGCATAAACATGAGATTTTTTTTAATAAACTCCAATAACATGTGGAAGGCAGAAATATATTAAAAGATCCTACCAATTAAATCTCATGTGTTTAAGTTTGAAAACTATCTATTAAAGTCAATTAAAAGGAAATACTTCATAGTGATAATATTAAAAATGTATTAATAAAGTTTTACAATCTGAGAAATAATCAGATTGATTATTCTCATTTACTTTTCTATGTACATCAAAATAGTAAAATAAATGTCTTTGTACAGTCAGGGATATAAAATATAATAAAATAAGCATGTATTTAATGTCAAAATATACACTACTAAATTAATTCTTCTAATAATTTATTTGTAGTAATTAGATAATATTGAAAAATGTTCACAAGATTTGTTTCAGATTTTAAAAATAGTGAAAAAAAAACATAAGGAAAATATGTTTGTTTTAAATTTCTAATTTGAATTTTAACTTTAATAAAAGGGTATTACACTGGTAATATATTAAATGAAATGATTAAATATAAGTTTTTTCAGATAAAATAACTTTAAATTGAGTTACTGTTAAATAAAATCATTTCATATTGATCATTGGGTTCTTATCATTTGCATCAATAATTATAGTAAATGCTCTTTAGTATGAATAGATCAAATTTTTTTAAATCATACTTTTAAATATTCTTTGAAAGAAACAAAAAAGTATACAGAATCATAAAGATGATATTGGCATATACCATATATTTATTGAAAGTATGTTTTATAATGCTGGCTTAATAATGGAATAAATAAATACTTAATTGTTTAGGATTTAAAATTCTAATAAGGAAAGAGAGAAACAACTTCTATTTTCATACAAATATCTACAACTTAATACTGGAGGAGAAGTCTTTACAGCAAGAAATCATGTTTTTATTTATTTATTCTTACAGAAAATAAGGAAATAAACGGAATATATCAAATATTACATTCTATATTTTATCATTTCAAAACGAAAATTCATAACTTGATAGAAACTTCTTTTTTGATTGAAATATGATTGTAAAATATATTCCTACTATCTATGAATTAAAAATGGATCGAAATCAAAATATTCTGAATTTGTTTTACTCAACAGAATCAAGCACATCATGTTGATACCAACTCATATTCTACTGGTTTTCCTGCATACAAGCCTAGCTGTAGACTTAACTTATTATGTAAAAGAAGGCCAAGACCCAGGTACATTAGTGGGTGATATTTCTGTGGACATACACTGGATAGATGGTGTATCACATCGAAACAATGGATTAATCACATTTAACCTCCTGCAACAGAGTACGTCTGATACTGGCCAACTGTTCAGAGTATCTAAGAATACAGGAAAACTTTATACAACTCAAAACCTGGATGCAGAATTGATGTGCAAGAGGGAGAAAGAATGCTATAAAATGATAGACATTGCAATGAGAAAAGGAACATCATTCATCAAACTGTTAGAAATCAAATTGATCATCCAAGATGTCAATGATCATCAACCAAAGTTTTCAAGAAAAGAAGTCAACATTCAACTTTCAGAGAGAGATAGTAAAGGAACAAAAATATCAATTCCAAATGCAATAGATAGAGATGTTGGACTTTTGAACTCACAAATAACCTATCAATTGAAAAAAAACAGAGATGAACCATTTACATTGTCTGTTTCTGAAAGAGTAGATGGCACATCTGATTTAAGTATCATACTTGAAAGCAAGCTGAACCGAGAAGCTAAGGATAACTATATGATCCAAGTGATTGCTAAAGATGGTGGTTCTCCGGCTAAACAAAGTATTTTAAATGTCCACATATCAGTCACTGACGTCAATGATAATCCACCAGTATTTTCTCAAAAAGTATATAATGTCTCCATAAATAATGAGCCAAGTAGAATTGTTCCTGTTTTAATACTATCTGCACAGGATTTGGATACAGGAAACAATGGCAAAGTCTCTTACCACTTTAGCTTAAAAACCTCTGAAATGGTAAAATCTCACTTTCATTTGAATGAAGAAACAGGAGAGATTTTCTTACGTAAAAAGTTTTCTCTCGGGCAAGAGATGCTACATAACTTATATGTTGAAGCCATAGATGGGGGCAGTCCACCATTAAGTTCTCTGGCAAAAGTTTTGGTCAATGTAATCAGCCAACAAAATAACCCACCAACAATAAATATAAATTTTGTTTTTGCATCCACAGCAAATACAACTACCATTTCGGAAGATATAGAAGTCGGCAGTTTTATTGCTTTTGTAAAGGTTACTGATCATGATGTTGGGCAGAATGGAGAAGTTCGATGTGATTTGCAGCACGATAAATTCCAGCTACAGAGTCTTGGCATGAAAAAATATAAAGTCATCTTAAAGAGTCCTGTGGATAGAGAAACTGAAGACCTCCATGATATTTTCATCACATGTCAGGATAAAGGATCCCCTCCATTGCACAGCAAGAAACAGTTCTCTATCAAAGTGATTGATGTCAATGATGTAAGACCACAGTTTTTCAGAGAAATTTATAGATTTAGCATTGATGAGAACCAGAAATCCCAAATTCCAGTTGGCTTCATCAATGCTAGTGATCAAGATTTGGGAGCAGGAGGACAACTCACTTATTCTTTGCTTACTAAAGATAAACAGTTCCTACCTTTTCAGATTCGAGAGGATGGCTTGATTTCAACATTAATTTCTATTGATCATGAAGTTGAATATATTTATGAATTCCAGGTTCTTGTGAAAGATAATGGAAAGCCACCATTGAATAATACAGTAAATGTCATTGTTGAGGTGAGAGATGAAAATGATAATGCTCCATATTTTACTTTTCCTCACATTAATCCATTTACTTTGGATCTTGTTTACTATCCTCATCACACAAAGAATATTACAATTCTAAAGGCTTCTGACAGGGATAGCCGGGAGAATGCCTTTCTCAAATATGAAATATCTTCAGGCAATGACAAGCAGTTATTTACAATCAACCGTTATACTGGTTTGTTATCTTTCACTCGTACTGTCACTCAACAAGATGCTGGCTCATATGACTTAGAGTTTGTGGTCAAGGATAGTGGTACACCAGTCCAATCAGCATCAACTACTATCTTTTTAATACTGACTGTTAGCAATAAAACATTTGAAGTTCCAAAATCAGTTCATATAAAAACTGATGACAAAATACATTTTAATTTGGTAATCATCATCACATTGATTTCTGTCACTGTGTCAGTGATAATTACAGCTTCAATGTCAATATGTCTTCTGAGATATTGCCATCTAAGAAACATTCCACAAAGAGAGGAGATAAACAGTCCTCATAGATGTCCTAATGATCAAAGACATTTGATGTGTCCTTCTTACCAAACAAGCTCATGGCCTGATGTCAGTAAAGTTGTATCCCTTTCAAATAAGGCTTCAAATACTCACTTCTTGGAAAGACAAAATTTACCCTCCAAATGTCATACAACTGTGGAGGGTAAAGACCATGTAAGTAGTACCATATTTTTCTTCTTTTACTAATGTATCAGAGAGGTAAAGAGAAAATGTATTTTAAATCTTTGTCCTCATTTCACAGTTTTCAAAATACTATCACCTTTTCAAATACAAAAAATCAAAACTAAGAAAATTTTTCAGTGTAGAATGTTAAAATCCTTACTTGGATTACAAGCCCTATGAAAATTTAGAATTCAAAATTAAATACTTTTATTTAAAAAGTTTACTATTTTTTTAGAAATTTGATATTACAGTGTATGCACATTATTTACTTTGTCACATGTCTAGACTATATACAGGTAGTGTATAATGCTCTTGTACAGGTTTAAATATTAAAAAAATACTCTCAACAGTTTATGAAGGCAACATGTCAAATATGTAACAGCACACCCAGCTTTTACTTCACAAAATATTAATCTAATATTGTACTTACTATAAGCCAAATGAGGTCTGTATGCCAGACTTAGAAAAGATTTGTAGATAGTAATATCTATTGCACTTTGTGTTCTAGTTTTTATCTGTTATTCTCAATGAACTATGCCAGCAAAGGGGGATTCTTACCTCTTTTATTACATCAGTTTATTATCTGATGATGTATAACAAAAAAAATGAATATAGATTACTATCTAGACTCAATAAAACACATAAAAAAATCACCTTATGTAATTCCATATTATATAGAATAGAACTTATCAACCTAGTATATCCTGAACTATTGGTTTAGAGTCATAAATAATTTTCATTTTAGTAAGATATAATTTATTCATGAATAATTTAACAATGATTTAATTTCAATCAATAGTATATTCACCATTATTTTGTATCTATACTTACCATTTATCAGAAAGCTTGTTGATTCCTCTCATGTAAAATTCAACTGGTTTTGAACTGAAGAAGTTTTCCACAAACGTTTTCATCTGATCTTAAAAAAAAGTTTTGTCATTCAGAGAATTTTGTAGAGAATGAAAAAGATAGAAATCACTTGATGCAAAGTCTGGTGAATATGACGGGGTAGAATAGATCAGGCTATATCCAATATTTTTTCCTGTATGATTCGTGCTGAATGTGGACTTGTATTATTATGGAGAAGCACAATGTTTCTCTGACTGACAAGTGCAGGGCATCTTCTTAGATTTTCATGTACATGTTGCTGCTGTTGAGAGTATAAGTCTGCACTGAGTGTCTATATGTGGTTTAAAAACTCAAACTAAATAATACCACATTGATCCCACCATACACACAGCATAATTTTTTTTCCATGAAGTTCTGCCTTTGAAGCAGGTTGCAGAGATTCCTTTGTGTCCATTCACTGCCTTTTGCACTGAAAATACGTCATAAAAGACCCAATTTTTGTCAACTGTAATAATATTCTCGAGAAACAGGTCATTTCTCTGTCATAAAACATTTGTCACTATGAATATGTGATCTTCCTTATTCTTCTAAGAGTATAAGGAACCCAAACACACAGCTGGCTCACTTTCTCCATCTTTTTCAAATACTGGTAGACTGTTGATTGGGATGTGCTGATGTTAAGTGCTATTTCTCAAGTACTTTTGTGTGAACTGCATTCTACCAACTCTCTTAAAGCCTCTAGTTTGATATCTGATGAATATCCTGGTCTAGGTTCATTTCTCAATGATGTATTGCCAGAATGAAACTTCAAAAACCATTTTCAGGTATAGTGGTCAGTAATGACACTTTGGCCATAAACACCACAAATTATCGTAGCTGTTTCTGTAGAGCTTTTGTTATTCTTAAATTCCAACAACATTACATACAAAATATACACTTTCAGTTCCTCTATTTTAGGGGCATGAGACCATAGATTGAATTATGATGCACACTCTTCCAATAGTGAAATAAGAGTGACTGATAAAGACAATTTTTAATCTGGTAATTTCCAGTTATGTTTAAAACATTGGAAGTTTGAAATGCATAGATACAATTTGCTTTTAAAAGACAAAAATAATTTATGACTCAACCAAATACATAGATCTTATGCAAAAATTTCATTATCAAATATATATCATCATCATCAAGTCATGTTGTGAGCACGGATTTCCCTGACGCTCCCTCTCCATTTGTTTCTATCGACCGTCACATTTGGCAGGTCATCTAGATTACATTCTGTGTTTGTACAGAGCTTTTGTAGAGAGGCTCTAGCCAGACATCTAACACCTGCTCATCCATGTGAAGGAGTCCACAGGGGAATATTGCTTATAGGCTTGCCCTTACTTCTCCAGCATTGCCATGCATGTCTGTTCACCTGATTTGAACGGTTTTAGAGATGGGAGGTAGGTGACTGTATAGCTGCTGTTTTGTGGGATGATGCTTCCAGGACTTAGTCAATAAGGCTTGTAACATTCTTGTGCATTTGCTGTCAAGCTTTTTCTCCATGTGCTTAGTTAGCGTGCATGAGGTGCATCCATATAGTAGTATGGTATGACTGCTACATGGAAAAAAATGAGTTTTATTTTATTGGATAGGTCCGACTTCCATATGACCGATGGCCTATCAATAACAGTCCATACCTTTGCTAGTTGTGTATTGATGTCATTTTCAGTAGATGAGACATTGCTTCCAAGGTAGGTAAATTTGTTCACGAGTTTCAAGGAACTACCTGTTCGGATGATGATGTCTCTAGTTTGATTCTGGTTGAAGCACATGTACTCAGTTTTGTCCACATTAACATGGAGGCCTATACTGCCAGCTGCCTTCTCCAGGCTATGTAGCAGGGATTTGGCCTGGGCAGGTGTATTTGCCAGCAGTGCTACATCATCAGCGTAGTCCATGTCTGTAATAGTTTGTGCAGGGTACCGTCTGCTTCTTGCCTTTTTCATTGTAAAACTATTTTCTTTCATTAAATCTATCAATGTTCGAAGCACATAAACTTAGGAGATTATGAACAGGTATGGGGCTAAAGTATCACCTAGCAGAAATCCTACGACAATGTCAAAGAAGTCTGTGTCTCCATCTGGTGAGCAAACTTTTACTTTTGTGTTTTCACAGAGCATCATTATGGTTGGATTGGTTTCTTTGGGGAGACCGTAGGCTGGAAGTATTTGCACAAACCCCATCTAGAATTCTTCAGATTGTCAGATTTTGTGATATTTTGGATTGATTTCTTTGAAAATCATTTTGATTCTTCCTAAGAATTTTCTCAAAAGTGGGTTCGCTGTGGTTGAGTAGCAGAGCATTGTAAATCTTAGCCACAATGGAAGTAAGGGTTATACCACAGTAATTCTTGGCAATTCTGAGGTCACCTTTCTTGGGGAAAGGTAGGATGCAGCCTTTGTCCATTTGTCTATGGCATTTTATATATATATATATATATATATATATATATATATAATATTGTACATGTATTAGATACACTTTGACACTCCCAGTGAGTAAAATATTTTGTTTAATATGAATTTTTCCTCTTTATGAGGTAAGCTTTTTGTATTTGGAGTTATTATTCAAATTAGTACTAAATAAAATTTCGGTTTTATCAAGTTATCCTTGTCAAATATTAATAGAAATGTTATGGTCTCCTGTGATATGTTAACTGATATATGTTTGAATAGAAGTACTATTAAAGAACATCTAATATATATGCAGTATCCTACACCCTAAGTAAATTCATAGCCATGTGATCCTTCTACTGGTTGCCTTTCAAATATTAAACCTCGCACCACTGTTTAAGTCATTCATACATGATGACACATGCTCACTTACAATATTCTTAGGTAACACTGCAAATTTTGTAAACATAAAAAAATAATCAACACACTATGTACATTTTTGTTAATGACCAATGATAGCCTAAAGTACTCAGACTACAAATAAAAAAAAAGCTTTATAAAATTTTAAACAAACTTTTTATACACATTTGTGGCATTTTAATTGCTGGCAAGTAAAACTCAATCAAAATAAACTAAAGGAAAAATTCTTGTCTATCAAATTCAATGAAACTTGTTTAAAAGAGAAATTTCAACCTTAATACATATTACAAACATACACACATTTATACAAAAATAAATAGGACTCAGAAGACTGAACTTGGTGTAAAAATTGTTTTATTTCCTGTGTAATATTTTCCTATTCATCATACAAGCATTTTCAAATTCAACAGTGTTTAATTTTATGGAACTGAAGTGTTTGTGTATGAAATCCTCTTAATTTGTTTTTATTGATGGTTTTCAGGGGTTTTAAGGTTTTTAATAAACATACACACACACACATATACATATATATTTATTTTTTTTGTTGGTCCAATGAGAGAAAAGTAAATATTATAAAATAAATGCATCCAAAAAAGAAATTTGCTATTTTAGGTTTTATTTTTATAATTCACTTCCTGAAGATGACTATGAAGTCGAAAACACATGTAGAGCAAAGTTATAAAAAATAAAGTCTAAAAAACTTAATTCACTCACAGAGCTATTCATTTGATAATACATTTACTTTTGCACATGTATACACATTTATATATACATATATATACACACATTTACACACATGAATATGTACAAACATTAAGATGTGTGTATATATGTATATATATATACACATACATGCATGTATAAATATATATACATATATATATATACATGCACACATACACAAGCATACATATATACATTTACACACTCATATGCATTCATACACATTTACACATACAATTACATATATATACATTTACACATACAGAAACACATAATATGTATATATATATATATATATACACACACACACATAAACATATTCACACACATACATACATACATATATATGCACAGACATTTACATACACACACAGTAACCAATATATATATATATATATATATACCCGTACATATACATAAATATATATACATATATGTAGACTTTTACAAACATATGCATACACATTTTCACACACATATATATGTAGATAAACACACAGAGAATATATATATATATATATATATATATATATATATATATATATAAAACTTAGCATATGCATAAATATGTTGTTCTGATATGATTTTCTTTATAAAATGGAGAAAAGTATAAAGAATTTACTTAGATACATGAAAAAGATATTTATTAAACATGTTGCATAATCAAATTAGATGAATTAAACTATGTACTTTCTTTTTCCTCCATAGATGTGTATTCAGGAAAAAGCGGACATCACAAACATGGATAGACAAGACAAGTGTTCAATTACAGCCTCTGCAAACAATAGCTGTAGATCTACAAAATCCTCACACTCTGAAAGTGGACATTGCTGGCATGAGGGAGGCATGGGACGGGGTATGGAGGTGCCAGGTATGTAGTAAGGCATATCAGACCAACCAGTTCTGAATCTACCTAGTCACAAACAATAATAGAAAATATACTTTCAAAAGCAAACTTGTATTCATTATTCATTATATAAACAGCAATTTGTTGAATTGTCATAGTTTTAGATATATGCTCTTATCAAGACTGAAGGTAAGCATATTAATTTCATTCGTAGTGTAAACAAATGTACCAGCCTAATGTACCAGCAGTAAATGGAACCTAAAAACAAAGAGACACAAAAATATAAAAGATGCAAATACATGTGGAAAATAATATGTATGGTGATTCAGTAGATTCAAGGAGTGATGATATTCATTGAGGCTATTGTCATCAAAGTTGAGGCAAAGAGTGAAAGAGAATGACAACAACACTGAACATACCAAAGTGCATCAAACTAGTTTGAGAGAAGTGCCAAATAAGAAAGAATAGCATTTTTATTATCTTGCTACTGGACAATATGAGAAATTTGGCATTAAGTATGACAAAAAAACAAAAGGATAATAGACATGCCTCAAAATCCAACTCTTCTCTTCTATCTGTTTCTGGCAGCTTTGCTTTGATTCTATTTCACTAACTCTTATTTTCATTGTATAAATGACATATGCTACCCTATTAATTGTTTACATGCATTTAACTTTTTCAGAACAGTTCTCATCCCAATACTGTCATTCTCCTTCACCCCAAACTGACCAATTCCACAACAGAGATATGAAGTCTATAGAACAGATAGTCAGCCACCCTAGTGATGCCATGATCACTACTAGGTGTTTCTACAGACCAAATATTGACCAAAGCACACAGTTGATGGATAAAAAAGCTGCCACAATGGACAGTGGCACTCCTGGCTCACATCCACTGCTTAGGACTTCACCAGTGAGCAGCTGCTGTATTTCATATCCCAGACCACTACCACCTGTACCACATTTACCAAAATAAGTTTCTGATAAAAAATAAATGAATAAAAACACAAATCTATTCATATATTTACATGCAGAATTAATTCTCAGCAGATTTCAATTACAAACTGAAAACAGTAAAGTATCATACAAATTAAAATTCATAACAAATGTTAGTGCAGTAAAATCTTTGCTTCTTCAGATTTTCCAAATTGCACCAACATTTTTCTCATTGTTCTTAAAAGAAAAAAAAGTTCAAGTGCATGAGTTAAAAATTGATAAAAGTACTATTTTTTGCCTTGTTTATCAAGCCTCTTTTTTATATGAGCAGAACATTATATTTAATGATTCAAAAATTAATATATCTAAGAAAAGTACACATTCAAAATATATTCATATATCTATCATCATCTGGTTACTCATTGTAATATTTCTTACTAAGGCTAACTTTCCTTACAATTTGACTGTGCAGTGTAATAATACCATAAATAAAGGAACAAATTGGCAATAGAAAAAGTGACAGGAAAGAAGAGGAAGCTGCAATGATTTCTATAGTTTTATTGATTGGAAGAGAAGATATCCATTGACCTAGATTTTCTTTGTTCCAGAAGTGGTACTCAGATTTTATATTGATAAGTAAATATACAGGATATTGATTTCTAGAGATGATTGCTACTGTCATTGATATTGTGCATTTTGAAAGCTATACTCAAAATTTTCACTTTAGTAGTAAATATCAAACTACCTTAAACTGAATGTTTGCTAAAAGAAAACAAAAACCTTTCAGTAAAAATTATTTATTTTAAGGAATGGTATATTTTGATTTAATGAAATCAATGCTTAAACAAATGTATTAATTTCTCCTGGTATCAAATAATATGATCAATGTAGCTAAACTTTTAGCTGTGGAACAATAGGCATTGTGAGGGTTAAAAATAACTTTGTATAGTTTAACACTGTACAAGTTAAGCATATGATGGCATTATGTCTAAGTATGGATTGAATGCAAAGATGTCAACTCTGAAGAGAAACTGACTAGATCTACATATAGGACTATGAGAAGAAATGATCTGAAATGATATTTATTTTATTGAAGCTTTTATTGGACACTTGCACTTATTTGAATATACATGCCCAAGCAAAAACATCCACAACACACAAGGTGTCTAGTTCAAATAAGGTAGTGATAGATATCCTATCCTACCTTTATTCAATAAGTTCTGGTGACTGAAACAGCCATTATATACACAAGACACTTGATAGGATAACAAACTGCTATCT
Organism: Sepioteuthis lessoniana; assembly: GCA_963585895.1. Taxonomy (NCBI): domain Eukaryota; kingdom Metazoa; phylum Mollusca; class Cephalopoda; order Myopsida; family Loliginidae; genus Sepioteuthis; species Sepioteuthis lessoniana. The sequence goes on from OY757908.1 coordinate 63,850,332, forward strand.
CTTTCTCACAAACACACATACACACACACACACACATACATACATACATACACATTTACTTATTGCTGTTGTCACACAGCAGCAGTAGTAAAAACAGAAATCTATACAAGGATGTACTTCTTATCTCACCACAGATTCCAATGGATTTAACATCACAGGTGAGTAGCTGCTAATGTTTTTTTATACACCTTTTCATTGTCTTTAAGCAGAAGTGGCCTGATAAGAGAATGAAAGTCTAGATATTATAATAACCTTTTGTCAAAAGTTAAACAATTTTGTTTTTCCTTTTATTAATAAATTTCTCTTAAAAATAGCAGAACATAAGATGTGGGTCTTTACAGCAGAAATAGAATATGCCTATGCTTCCATCTACAACACAATTGACTTTAATGCTTCCTGGATATCATTTTACTTTTGTTTATTTTCATTTTTTCATTAGAAACTCACAAAATGCAAATAAAACTGCAGTAAACACAGATTAGCATTATTTAAAAAAAAACTTTTATGTTAAGATTCCGCATGAAAAGATGTAATTTTTTTATCTTATTCATTGTAAAATTTAAATTTGCTAACTCTTCTGTTATTTTCGAGGTTTTAATGTTCATTAACATTTCTCCTTAAAAAATTTCTAAGTTAACTTTCAATTTTCTTCTCTTGGTCATAACACAAAAATGTTGTGTGATGAAAGTAACTATACTGATTATTAATGATTAAAAAAAATGTTTTTTTCTCAAAATATGTTTTATCAGCAAGTACTTCCAAATTTTATAAAACTTTTGATCAGGACTAAAAAATGAATAGAAAAATACAAATTTGAAAAAATAAGCTAACCAAATATTTGTAAGAAGAGTATGAAGTAAATTAAATATTTTACCTCAGACTATCAACTAATCATATATAAATACAGAATATAATAAAAGAATTAGGGGATAATGTATGAAAATCATGTAAAATTAATTGAAGAAAAAGTTATTTCCACATACAGAGATAATAATTTACTTGAAAGATAATCTTAAGGATGCAAAATTTACAGAGATGTTACATAGTATAGTGTGTGCATTTTTTTTCTTTTTCTTATATTCAGTTTATAACCTTTTGATAATTAATTTACTTAAAATTTGTTTTCCTTCACAGAGACAACTTTATGTTCTACTGGTTTTCCTGCATACAAGCCTAGCTGTAGACTTAACTTATTATGTAAAAGAAGGCCATTAGTGGGTAAAATTTCTGTGGACATACACTGGATAGATGGTGTATCACATCGAAACAATGGATTAATCACATTTAACCTCCTGCAACAGAGTACGTCTGATACTGGCCAACTGTTCAGAGTATCTAAGAATACAGGAAAACTTTATACAACTCAAAACCTGGATGCAGAATTGATGTGCAAGAGGGAGAAAGAATGCTATAAAATGATAGACATTGCAATGAGAAAAGGAACATCATTCATCAAACTGTTAGAAATCAAATTGATCATCCAAGATGTCAATGATCATCAACCAAAGTTTTCAAGAAAAGAAGTCAACATTCAACTTTCAGAGAGAGATAGTAAAGGAACAAAAATATCAATTCCAAATGCAATAGATAGAGATGTTGGACTTTTGAACTCACAAATAACCTATCAATTGAAAAAAAACAGAGATGAACCATTTACATTGTCTGTTTCTGAAAGAGTAGATGGCACATCTGATTTAAGTATCATACTTGAAAGCAAGCTGAACCGAGAAGCTAAGGATAACTATATGATCCAAGTGATTGCTAAAGATGGTGGTTCTCCGGCTAAACAAAGTATTTTAAATGTCCACATATTAGTCACTGACGTCAATGATAATCCACCAGTATTTTCTCAAAAAGTATATAATGTCTCCATAAATAATGAGCCAAGTAGAATTGTTCCTGTTTTAATACTATCTGCACAGGATTTGGATAAAGGAAACAATGGCAAAGTCTCTTACCACTTTAGCTTAAAAACCTCTGAAATGGTAAAATCTCACTTTCATTTGAATGAAGAAACAGGAGAGATTTTCTTACGTAAAAAGTTTTCTCTCGGGTAAGAGATGCTACATAACTTATATGTCAAAGCCTTAGATAGAGGCAGTCCACCATTGAGTTCTCTGGCAAAAGTTTTGATCAATATAATCAGCCAACAAAATAACCCCCCCAACAATAAATATAAATTTTGTTTTTGCATCAACAGCAAATACAACAACCATTTCGGAAGATATAGAAGTTGGCAGTTTCATTGCTTTTGTAAAGGTTACTGATCATGATGTTAGGCAGAATAGAGAAGTTCAATGTGATTTGCAGCACGATAAATTCCAGCTACAGAGTCTTGGCATAAAAAAATATAAAGTCATTTTAAAGAGTCCTGTGGATAGAGACCTTCATAATATCATCATTACTTGTCAGTATAAAGGATCCCCTCCATTGCACAGCAAGGAAGAATTCGCTGTTCAAATCACAGTTTTTCAGGGAAATTCATAGATTTAGCATTGATGAAAATCAGAAAACCCAAATTCCAGTTGTCTTCATCAATGCCATTGATCAAGATCTGGAAGCAGGCAGACAACTTGCTTATTCTCTACTTACCAATAATAAACAATTCTTACCTTTTTTAGACTTGAGAGGATGGCTCAACTCACTTTCAACATTAAATTCAATAGATCATGAAATGCAAAAATATATATAAATCCCAGGTTATTGTCAAATATAATGGAAAACCATTACAAAATAACAACATAAATGTTATTGTTGAAGTTAAAGATGAAAATTCTATTTTACTTTTCCTCACATTAACCTCTTTACTTTGCATCTTGCGTACTACCATCATCATGCAAAAACATCACAACTACAAAGGCTTTGGACAGATCCAGAGAGGTGAATACCTTATTCAAATATGAAATACTTTCAAGCAATGTTGAACAGTCATTTATAATCACCTACTTTTCTGGACTGTTATCTTTCATTTCTACTTATATACTAGATCATATGATCTAGAGTTTCTGATCTAGAATAGCAGCCATTCAATTCAATCAACATCAATTACTACTTTTTTCAAATTTGACTGTAAGCATATTTGAAGTTCCAGAATAAATCAATTTCAAAATTGAGGATAAAATATACATTAGCTAAGTAATTATCATATTGGTCAATGTCTGTGATAATTCCATGTTCAATCTCTCTCTATATTTTCACTGCTACCAAAAAAGTCTACAAAACAGATTAATACTTCTCATGGACGTCCTAATGATAAAAAAACATTTAATATGTACTTTCTACCATATAAGCTCATGAGTTAATGCTACCATTGTTGTATCCCATGCAAATAAAGCATGAAACTTTCTATTTCCCAAAGGAAGAAAAAAGCATTTCTTCAAGCCTTCAGATTAAAAATGGACAGAAAAGATTACCATTGAAAAAGCCATTTACTACAACAAAGATTATGCATTAGGTAAGTGTCGATTAATTTTCTTTTTATCTAATTTTAATAAATTGAAGATATCTACAGAATGAACATAAAAAACTTTTTCAAGGATCTCTGTATTCATTTGTTTTTCAGGAGATATGTTTGAATTATATGTACACACAGACACACACACACAGTTTGCTAATCCTAAAACTGCAGCTTTCTTGTTATGTCCTCTCTCTATACATATATATTTGTTACTTTTAGCTGAATTCAAGATAACAAATGAATGACCCAAATCTTCATAAATATATCATAGAATTCAATTGAAAGATTGAATTATTTATGCTTTGTAGTTCTGTTAATTTTTTTTAGATCTTTCTGCATCCATCTTAAAAGTTTTAAGAGAATATTGGATTAATATAATTTACCACCTGAGAAAACCAATGGACATAATATTTATGCTATTCAGTGGTTATTTGTTTGATGATTAATTCCTTATTATATCATTTATTCAAAATGAAAAACTGATAAAATATATTTTTGAAAAAGTATAAAAATAAAATTTAAAATTTTTAAAAATTATTTTCTAAATGATATTTTCCAACACATAAAATATTAAAGTTCTTAATATAGGACTGATGATAGCATCAAACAAATCCATAAAATTATTATTTTATCCTAGTAAATTTTATTTTAAGATCTTTCTATTTGAATAATTCAAAAAAGGAATTAAAGCAAGTATATTGATAAAACATTGGGGACTTTCTGGTAATTTATGACATGGATAGTGTACAAATATATAAGATAACAGTAGTCTTTTTTCCTTTAGTATGCTTTTGATATTTCTGTGCTATAAATCTGCTAAGAATTTAGATGCATTTGACACTAAGCCTATAGTTCAAGTATGATGGAAATTGTGAGGGTTGAAGTAGGAGTAACAATATTGATACCAATTTGTTATATTTGCCACTTATGAAATGTGATTGGGTTTTGAGGTGATCAAGATTTTACACTCAGGAATAAAATTTAAGTATAAATGATGGTTTTATTGTTGAAAGCATAATAAAGTTTTTGAGAGATATTTTGAACAGAAAAGAGTAGATGTAATTGATTATATGAAAAGGTCTTTGCTTAAGAGTGAGGTGGAGGAGTTAAAAATTGATTGTGAGATTTGATAGTACTCAAGAATTGATATAGTAAGTTTTAGACAAAGCATTATCAATATAGTCAGATTGCTACAATCGGTAAAGAAGCTAGGTAGACATCAGTAGACTTTACAATTAATCCAATACATGGATCAACTGAATTAAAGCAATACCTTTTGTCTGTAATTTTGAGTGGGATCATTAACATTCCAATTTTTGTTCAAACAACTGAACTCTTCTGTGTGCTGTTGATGTTGTTACAATAATTTGTCAGCCATTCTATAACCTTCAGGTACTAAAGAAATAGAGAGATATATTTAATCTTTTATCACACAAGATGGTTGCTAATTTACCAACCAGTTTCATTCATTCTTGTAACAAAGATACTGACACTCCTATTCACTGCTACCCACATAACTTAGGTGATTCTAATTTATATCACCCTGTCAGCAGAGTTTAGAATACATTGACTGCATCTTCTGCAGAGGGCTAGTCACCCCTAAAAAAGGGTCTTCTGAGTATGACACTAAACTGCATTTGATTGTGAGGTACCAAATCAGGGGATCGTGGAGTACCCCTTCATTACCATTAATCCCAGGTTTACTCTGACCCAGAGTGGTAGGACCTATTAGGATCTCATCTCTTCCTTGCAGAACAAAAAAAAAACAAAAAAAAACAATGAACTGAAATCTACACTGGCCTGTTTTATATGACTAAATGATAAGCTTGTATATGTCCCTTTCAATTATCCTGCCATAAACTGAAATGCCCCCTACCTACCTCCAAAAAAAAAAGAAAATAAAGACAAACAGCTACCTTAAAATACATATCTCCTCTTTTCACCTGAATAACAGCAACCATGTGATATAACGTGGAGTCTATAAGGTACTAGTGTCCTTGTATAAGAATTTCTATCCATAACTTAGGTGTGCTTACTGGGTGTGCTGATGGAAATTTATAGAGGTCCAAAACATACTCTATACATGCTTAACAGAGTTTAATTCTGGTGAGTGTGGAAGTCAGCTCAATATTATCATACCCTTGTTGGTTGACAATTATTGAACTCCATAGAATACTATGAACACTTTACAGTGCATCAATTGATACACTGAGTGGCCTCGATGTTTGAACAGGGATATGATTAGATAGATTGTTGGATGGTTGTAATCCTTGTCAGAAACTGGTAGTGTTGTTCATATATCACCTGTGTGTATACCCAAAGTTTTCACATACCATTAATATATATTCTAAATTCACATATACCCTGGCTACTGTTTCTGGGAGAAAAACCTACAGTAGTTGCTACCTTAGAGATAGTATTTCATCTTTATAGCTCCAACTTTTCTTCTACAGTCAGTGTTAAATCCCACTACATTTACACTAACTTTTTCATATGTCATACATACATCCATTGACTGAATCCATCTCTACAAAAGGAGGAGGATAAAACCATCCACAGTATTTCTGACTCTAGTTATTTGGCACATTGTTTTATATGGAGAATCTAACACATTTCATGGAATTTATTAAGGGAGTACCATCTCATCATCACTAATGATGAGCTTTCATATGGTTAGCTTGCTCATCATCCAATAACTCTTAATAGTTGTACCAGCACACCTACATTAACAACATAAAGATATGCTATTGTATTGTATAATGGTGATACATTTTCAATTTGAGCCAGATATATTTTGACAGAAAGGCTCAATTATATGTACTCCACTATTTCCTGTGATTTCCAAAATCTACATAGAGTTTTTTTTTAAATTTTGTTCAAGATTCTTCTGTTAAAGCATTTAGTCTAGCTTAGGAATATGGATGATATATTTATATCTGGACCCATTAAGTGGATATACAGGTCCTTCTATATCATGTGAACTCAATTACACCCAATATACAGTTCACAATGGAGGAGAAGAACAATAACAAACTTCTTCCCATAGATGTCCTCATGACCCAAGTGGGTATAGCACTTGTGTATACAGAAAGGCAACACAGATTTAAACCTAAATTTTGGCTCTAACCATCACTCATGCATCAAGGGTTTATTTAGTGCCTTCAACACTACGTAAAAGCCATAAGCAATAATCGTGATATGCTGATTGAATTAAGAAATATATGTAGCATCCTTCAAAATAACAACTACCCATTCTTTATTATTTCTAAAATATTACAAAATAAATGATTTGTAGATGTTACAGCATTAGAGTATTGGTATTCAATAGCAAAACCACTCTTTGCAACCTTCTTATTTAAGTTGGTCCTAACATTGAATGCAAATATGGAAAATAATATAAAGGGGAAACTAGCCATTCTTTTAAAATCAAATTTGAAAAATTGAGAAACCTTCATCCAAAGTGAAAGTAGAAAAGTCTAGTCATGCAGAAAGAGAAGGAACACCATAACTTCTGGTGTGAGGCCCAAATAGTGATTGGTTTGGTTTGGTTTGGTTTTATGGCATATCAACCTTTGTAGGTTATTTTATGCCAAATCCATTTTTATGTAAATAATCAGTTCTATTTCAAACAATTCAGTTTATTCAAGCAGTTATATATAACAATTCAGTTTAGTGTGAGTACAGTTTCAATTTCAAATGATTCAGTTTAGCATAAGCATGCAGTTTAAATGTAAGTACAGTTTAATTGTGAAAAACATTTCTATTTTCAAGCTATTCAGTTTAGTCAAGCAGTTCAAATTTAGTTAATTCAGTTTAGTATAAGTACAGATTTTGTTTACACACAGTTAAATGTCAAAACAGTTCTATGTTAAACAATTCAGTTTAGTGTAAATACAGTTTCAATGTCAAAAAACAGTTCTATTTCAAATAATTCAGTTTAGCATAAGCACGCAGTTTAAATGTAAGTACGGTTTAATTGTCAAAAACATTTCTATTTCAAGCTATTTAGTTTAATCAAATAATTCATTTTAGCATAAGTATGCTGTTAGTTCTATTTAACCCATAGATAGGGCCCTATCAGGTGCTACCACTCCGGGCCAGAGTGGACCTGGGAGCGATGGCAATGAAGGGGTACTCTGCATTCCCCAAAGCTCCAGCATTGCTGGAACTTCACAATCAGGTTGTTTAGTGTCATATCCAAGACACTCTTTGGTGGTGGTGGTGGGGTCTTATATCTCTGCAGAGAAGCAGTCAGTGTATTCTACAGCCCCAGCCGACTGGGCAACCAAATAGTGAAGGAACACAGTTGGAGAGTGAGAAAATTAAAGGAGGTTGTACATATTAGCTTATCAGCTAACTACAGAATTCAGGCTAGTATACATTTTAGTACTGAGGTTTTCTTTGCTCAGGAGATAATTATTGGAGGAACACCCTCTGTCCATGGACAAATTAGAATCAATAGATATCAATCCATTGTTTCTATTGTACAAAGCCATTTTTAGTAACAGTGGAAAGCAAGTTGCAGATTATGTATTGCAGAAAGTGTATCATTCATCAACTAAAAATAAATTGAAAAATGTATTTTTTTCTTTTGCTAACAGTTTCTGTGATTTGATTTTATTCAAATGATTAACTAGATATTTATCATTTTTTTTCAACAAAGTATCTTTATCTTCAAATACTAAATGAGACTTTATATATAAGGTACATCTAGACCTGAACTCTTAAGATTTTGAAATTCATTTGTAACATTCAGCAAATATCAGTATTCATATTAAGTCCTCTGCTGTCAATTTTAAAAATCATTTTTATTCTAATTATGGTGATATAGTATCTAAAGACTATCATCATCATCATCAAGGCATGCTGATAGCATAGATTCCTTATGCTCTCTCTCTCTCACCATCTGTCCCTATTAGCCAATGCACTTGTTCAGTTGTCTAGATGGTATCCAGTGTCCACACAGAACTGATGAATGTAAGTGGTGTGGTGTGTCCATGTGTAGGAGTCCATAGGAAAATGTTACTTATGAGTTCATCCTTACTTGACCAGCATCTCTTGCTCATCTTACTTGAATGCTTTGCAAGATGAGGTAAGTGGCCATACAGTTGCTGTTTCCCTATGGTGCTGCATCTAGGATTTGTTCAAAATAGTATGCAGCATCCTTATGTAGTTACCATCTAGTTTTTTTCTCCAAGTGTTTCAACCATACTGACACAGCTACAGCTTAGAAGATTCTATTTGTAATTTTTCTCATTTGATATTTATTAACAATAGAATGTTTTATAACTTTTAGATATATAAAAACTCCTTTAGATTTGATTTCTTTGTTTATTGGCATATCATCCTTTATGGATTATTTAATGCCAAGGCCATCATGGTAGGACAGACAGTAACTGGAGGAGATGAGGGGGTTCATACTTTTCCCCAAAGGTATTTGTCCGAAAGTGAATGTAATAGTATGACTGGAACTCCTCTTGGTGTCATTTCTTAAAACATCTTTTCTTCTTTAATTTTCTTTCTTTTTATATAACTTTTCCAACTCATCCTTACCTTCTTTTTAAATGTTTCTTGTCTTTCTCTTTTATTTTTTAAATTATTTCTTTCAGGTTTTCTTCCTAATTCAGAGTCTTACTTTTTTTCACTTGTAACTTTTTCATTAACTCCTGTATTACTTTCTACTTTGATTTTTTTCCTTAGATTTTATTTGCTTCTGTATTAACATGCCTTTAATTCCTTATTTTTCCTTTCACATGTTCTCTTCTCATTAATTCTTCTTCATTTCTATGATTCTCTATTCATTTTTCCCTTAACATTCTGACCTTTTTTCCCTGTGTTTCTATGATCCATGCTTTTCTACTTACCTTTACTCAACTTATCTTAATTTTTGGCTTCTTTCCATTATATACCCAATTTTTTTTATTCCTTTTCTATTCTCCCTTTCCAATAATTTAAATTTTTATTTTGATCTTTTTTTTTGTTGTTCTTTTTCTGTCTTGTCTTCTGTGATTCATTCTATCTTTTCACTTTACCATGTTTATTATTCCATACAACTTATTACAATTCTCCCTTCCTCTGTTTATTAAACTATTTTTGTTTTTTCACTTCATTCATTTTTTAAAAAATTTTAGTAAATTTTTCTCCAAAATTTTTTTTATAAATCTTTTCTTTCCTATCTTAGATTCACAATTCTGTTATTTTTCTACAATGTTCTTTCAGCAAGATATATTCTAACTGTAATAATTCTTTCTTTTGTCACTCTTTTTCTATAAAATATGCTTTTCTTTTCTCATTCTCTCTCTTTATGTGTATATATATATATATATATATATATATATATATATATATATATATATATATATATATATATATATATATTGTTTGTTTTTTATTTTCAATTATATATTATGTTTATCCTTGTACTTACTTATTTTTTTCTTTTTTCTTTCATCCTTTGTACCTTCCAAGTAATTGCCTTTGAGCTTTTTCTTCCTGTTCTGTCTATTCTCCTCTAAAGATTTTATGCTATTATTATTCCAACTATTATTCATGCTTTCTTCCCTTCTTTAGCTTTTCAAGTACTTTTTGTGTTTAATTTCTATCTGATTATTTTCTATTATTTTACTTCTTTGTTTACTTTTTGTTCTCCATATTTTTTTTCTTTTGTACACATTCATTCTTCCTCTTTCTCATTACATCCACTTTTTAAATTTTTATTTTTTCAAATTTACTTTGACTTTTCTTTTCTTTATACTTGTTTTATTCAATTCCTCCAAATCTATCCCTTCACTTTCTCCTGCTCTATTCCTTTATTTCATTATATTCAACAGTTCTTAGAAAGAAAAAAGAGAAAACAATAGGAAGTCAGTAGAAAGAAAAAGATTAAACAAAAATAGAGATCTTTGTTTTCTGTTTCATTCTTTTTCTTTTGCTGCATTCTTCCCCATAATTCTTTATAATTTCATACATTCTACCTTCCTTCAATCCATTTTTTCTTCTATTATTATCTCTATCTTCCTTTACTTTGCTCTTTGTTGCCTTTTATTTCTGTTTTCTTCCTTCTATCTTATTTGTATATCTTTTTTTCTTTCAGGTCTGTCATTTCTTTTCTCTTTCTTTCTTTTCATCCATTTCTATCCTTCTTCCTTCATTCCTTCTGTAAAGAAATTATTTCTTTTCCCCACACTCTACTTCCATTATATTTTAACTAGGAGGAATTTTTACACCAGATTTTTAACTGTAAAAATCTGTATTAAATCAAACACCATAAGAAGTATGAAATGAATAAATATGTACACAAATGTACATCCATGAATACAGTATTTCATTTTTTTGTACAAAGTAGAGGGAGTCATTTTATCATCAGATATCTTTAGTTACAAACGGTACTTTCATACAATTTTAGACACTTTACACAACGTAATGGTTAGAAAGCTAGACTAGCAGACCATTGTTAGTTTGTTTCTCACTCGGTGTCCCATACTTCTGGTCTTGTGCCACAACTAAGCTAGACTTAGTAAATAAATACCTTTATACAATTTTGTTTCAGGGTGTTTTTAGCCATACTATATCAGGTAAATATTCCAAATAAAAGGGAGACTCTATAAATTGTTCCTATTAGAAAAGTTTGGTCAAATATAAAAAATAAAATGTAATTCATTAGATAAGAGAAATTATATTTTTCAGTCTTTTTAATTCATTTGTTTTCTTTTACATTTCTAACTACACCCCATCTTGTTTTCTTTCATAGCACTAATTTCTTTCTTTCTGCTTTTTAATTATTCTTCTTTCCTTATTTTCTTTTTCTTTCTGTCTTGTCTAAAATCATCACATTTCTTTATATTCTATTACTTTTTTCTAATTAATCTTCTTCCCTAAATCCTTTAGTCCTTTTTCTTTCTTGTATATACCTTTTTAAAAAATTTATTTACTAAAGTCTTTTTCTACCTTGTACTTTTTTTCTTTTTTAGAGACTTCTTCCTTTGTAACCTAATTTCTCAAAAGTTTTTCTTTATCCCCATCTTTTTCTATTCATTATACCTACTCCCTTTATTTTCCTCCTCTTCATCATCCTTGTTCTTTATTCTTTTTGGGGTTTTTTTTTTTCATCTCCTTGCCCTTCCCTAATTTCAATCACCTCAATTCTTTTTTAATTTTCCATTGTTATTTGTACTGATTTTCATTTCCAGTTTCAGCCTTTGTTTTCTCTATTTTCATTTGCATCAACTCTTTATTCTGCTTTCTTTCTATTCACACACCTAATGTAAAACAAATTTCAAGGTTTTTGTTTTTCTAATTTATTTTCATTACTTCTTTTTATCTTTATTTCTTTTTATTCAGTTCCCCTTTTCATCTTTTCTATTTGTTGGTTCCAATTTCATTTTATATTTTTGTATTCACATTTTTTCTTTCTTTTTCATTCCCTCTCCATTACAAATCATTTATTTTTCTTTTAATTCACACATTTTTTTTGTTTCACGCATATTCTTTTTTCAATGTGCTTTTTTCTATAATTTTTTTGCTATTTCTCTTTTTTCTTTTAGTTGTTTCTATTATGCTGTTTTTTCTTTCTTTCTATTCTTCGCATTAACTTTCCATTTTTACATCCAATTTTGTGTTGCCTTTCATAGTTACTTTATATTTTTCTTACTTCTTTTGTTTTTACTTCAAACCTTATTTTTATTTTACATAATTTATTGCTTTTTATACATTTAAAAACATTTTAAAAGGAATATGCTTGTTTTTTCTTAACAAATAAATATAGTTAGATCTACTTCATACTGGACACAATCATTAAGTTATGTGGCAGGAGTGGTTGTGTAAGTGTTACAAGTGTTAGCTTCAATCCTCTAAATACACTGATGATGAAAGGTGTAGAGGCAACAATAATTCCAAAATGATTTATATTACCCTCTCTACATATTTCTTCTTTTTTTAAAAACGAAATACTAATCTTAAACAAATATGTTTAATAAAGATTTTTTTAAAGATTTAACTATCACATAAAAAGTTAGACAATGCAATGCTGATTTATATCAGATAAAAGAAATAGCAAGAGACAGCAAAAAATATTTACACTACCAGTCAAAAGTATTTGGCAACCCTCACAATTTTTATTTCTCATCCTAAAAGAGGTATTTTTGATGAAACAAAACAAGCACCACAATGGTTTTATTTACAATACAAAATACAAGTCTTCCACATTAAATACAAATTAAAGCAAAAAACTTCTTAAACTTTTGATTCATCAAAAAGACCTCTTTTAGCTGTTATCACTGTTTCATAGATTCTCAGCATTATTTCCACCAAAGATTAGAGGTAGACTGAAGATAGTTTTGCCTAGCTTTCCTACAAGAGTTGACAGAGGTGAGCTATACTTTTGGGTTGTTTAGCTCTGACTTTTTGGCCAAGTTCATCCCACACAAGTTCAATGGGATTTAAGTCCACTTACTGTGCCGGCCAAGATATCAGTTGAAGGACATGCTGTTCCTCTTTTGCTTTTAATGTACCTCTGGTAGAGTTTACTAGTATGCTTTGGGTCATTATCTTGCATGAGTACAAATCCTTGACTGACAAGCTGCATTCCAGATGGAATCATGTGATGTTGCAGTATGCTTTGATAGCCAGTCTGATTCAATTTGCCCTTGACCTGGTGCAAGTCCCCAACTACGCAATTGGCAAAAGCTCCCCACACGAAAACAGAGCCTCCTCCATGCTTTACAGTTGGTGTGATACAGGGGGTTACAGCTCTTTCACCAACTCTTTACCACACATAGACCCTCACATTTGACTGAAAGATTTCGAACTTTGATTTGTCAGCCCAAAGGACTTTATTCCACTGCTCTATTGGCCAGTCTTTGTGGACCTTGGCCCACTGGAGCCTTTTGACACTGTTTTGCTTTCTTAACAATGGTTTCTTGACCACAATTCTGCCACATAGACCAGTTTCAGAGTCTTCTCCTCATAGTGGATGTTGATACACTTTTTTCATGACATTGGTTCAATTGTATAGTAATGTTTGGAGCAGTTAGCCTTCTGTCATGCAAACTGGTGACAGATGAAATTGTCCTCTGCATAAATAAAACATTATCTAGCAAGCAGTAATTAAACACAATTTAGTCAAATGTGAGTTCAAGTGATGGTATTACGTAACTTTTACAAAACGTTTTATTCATGCTCAGTACTAAAGAAGAAAAATGCCTTCAAATCAATTTTTCAAAAGACATCTGGTTATAATAAGGTTAAAGTTACCGAGGAAGACTTGTATTTAGTATAATGAATAAAAATATTATGGTGCTGAACTTGTTTCATTAAAAATAACACTTTTAGGATGATGAATAAAAAATTTTGATGGAAAGGTATATAACAAGATTTTTAAAACTATATTTATGGAACAAAGTTGAATTATATACAAACTTAAAATCCTAACCAAAATATAGTTCCACTTCTACTTGTGGAATTTAAAAAAAAACTATTTTAAAATACATTTATTTGCTCTTGAAATCAATTTTTCAAATAATTTGTTTCAACAGTATTTTAAATACTTCCATATATTCATAAGTGGAACAGAGAGTTAATAAAAACACATTTTTTTTAACATTTAGAGAATATGAAAGCTTCCAGTAAAACTTCATATCAAACTGTTAAAAAGCTAGTGTTAATCTACTTAAGCTATTTCCTATTTTTTTATATTGTGTTTCTAATAATTGATAATATCCCAAAACAAAGTTGTAGTTGGATTAAAGTCAAAAATGGATCATCGGCAATGTATGGATGACAAATCTATAATATAGAAGATAAAAATAAGGATGCATGCCAATCCACATATACAGTGTTTTAAGAATTATATTACTACAAAAGAAAATCTGGTACTCAGTTGGATTTCATGAAATATCTGATAAAGATTTGGCAATACAAATGAAAAATTTTAACATTTTCACTATTTCATTCTTGAAATATATTTTTTAAAACCTTTGTGCAAAAATATGTAAGCATTGACTCAATGTGCATCAGTTTCTTACAAAACAAAGAAATGCTTTTTTAAATACAATGAATATAAAGAATTGTAATGAAGAAATCTGGAAGTGGAAAACCACTAATTTTGAAGCATTATCAATGAGACACTTTTAAATAGTTTTGGTGAAATTATTGCTTTGAATGTTTTCCTTCAAGATTAGTAAGATTTTATTTAAATATCTTCACAAGAAAAGCAAAATTTCTCAATTCACAGTATTATGCTTTTCTCTTTGTATCTATTTTGGGTGAATAGCATAAAATTTAGTCATTCCAGTTCAGTCCATTTTGACAAGTTTAAGCCAAGTTACATTATTATTTCAATAAAATATTATATTTTATTCATTGCAAGGTTATTAAAGAAAACTATATTAATTTAAATTTTTTTTTTTTACAAACTTTAAAGCTAAAAACTGCACAATTTTACACTAAAATATTCAAAAATTCAAAAAAAAAGATAAATTTAGAAAATGAGTTTTATAATAGAGCAAAATAATCATAGTTTTGAATATAAATCTTGTATGTCAGTCAACCATAAAAATTTGACAGAGTGTTATATAATTAAGAAATGATTTTTTTATATCAATGATTTTTCGTTAATTATATTTTATCATTCTGTTTGGTTGGGCTTTGAACTATTCAGGTAAAGAGTTCAGGTGTGAAGTCAATTGGTGCAGTTTACGCTCAGGCACAAAGGATATGACAATCACCATTGTCATAATAAACCCCCAAACAGGAACTAGGGCTGGAGTGTGGATGACGTCATGCCCAGAAGAGACGGGCTGAGAATTTGAGGATTTTAAAAACAGGGCAGTTGAAGGTTGACATTGGACCATGCAGGCAGATAGTTGAGTTTCTGCCATACAATTGAGATTGGACCATGCAGGCAGACAATTGAGACTCTGCCATTGAGGCAGGGAGTTGACATTGGACCATGCAGGCAGATAGTTGAGTTTCTGCCATACAATTGAGATTGGACCATGCAGGCAGACAATTGAGACTCTGCCATTGAGGCAGGGAGTTGACATTGGACCATGCAGGCAGATAGTTGAGTTTCTGCCATACAATTGAGATTGGACCATGCAGGCAGACAATTGAGACTCTGCCATTGAGGCAGGGAGTTGACATTGGACCATGCAGGCAGATAGTTGAGTTTCTGCCATACAATTGAGATTGGACCATGCAGGCAGACAATTGAGACTCTGCCATTGAGGCAGGGAGTTGATATTGGACCATGCAGGCAGATAGTTGAGTTTCTGCCATACAATTGAGATTGGACCATGCAGGCAGACAATTGAGACTCTGCCATTGAGGCAGGGAGTTGACATTGGACCATGCAGGCAGATAGTTGAGTTTCTGCCATACAATTGAGATTGGACCATGCAGGCAGACAATTGAGACTCTGCCATTGAGGCAGGGAGTTGACATTGGACCATGCTGGCAGATAGTTGAGTTTCTACCATACAGTTGAGAGTTGAAGATATAGTTGGGTTTTTCAAATCTCTACAGACAGAGATCTTAAATATCACGGGATGCGCAGTATGTTTGTGGGGTCAGATAGTATGGTCAGCATAATAAGAATTGTGTCTCTTTCCTCATGTCGATGAACTGAAGTCAGAAGTTAATAAAACCATTCATACCTGAACAACAGAGTCCGCCTGTTTGTATTTGAATATGTATTTGTAGTACCATTGTTATCGATATCATTATGGTTGTGAGTATACAAGAGGTTTTTGACTTTTAGAGTTCCTACTTTACTTTTTAATATTGTTTAAACTTGAATAATTTTATATAACAATTTGTAATGTGTGAACAATAAGTAGTGAAAAACTATATTGTTTTAGCATAGAAGTTTTATTCATATAAAGAAAAATAAAGCAAATAAAAATAGGATACAAAGCTATAGGCAGCGACTATTCATACATTTTATCTATAAAAAATTAATTCCACTGCTTTACAATAAAAAATTTTTTTTTAATTTATTAGCCTTTAGAACCTGAGCAACTGGTATTTGTGCTGCTATCTAGAAATACATTGAAAGAGTGACCTGAATTTCAGATGGAGAAGCCACTTTGTATTGTCTATAACTTTTTTATAGTCTGTTATTTAACAACCTGATAGGCTATTAAATATCAGATTATAACATTTTACATTTTTAGCAATTTTTCAGGCAGGAACCCAGAGTGGGGACCTCAGCGTTCTAAGGGTTAAAATATTCTATGTATACATTAAATCATGAGTCTGTTTAGCCATTAATCATTTTCTGAAGAATATTGGATTATCATATACTTTTTAAAAATATTGTTTGTCACAGATATGTATTGAAAAGTCAGAAAAAATCACAAAAATTGAGTTGGTCTGAATGGATTAATTGTAACTTTTGAAAAAAATAGTTTCAAAACTACATTTTGACAATGAATGTGATTAGCACTAAGGAAGCATAATACAAAGTGTGAAGATGGCAGGTATTTAGTGATATTAAATTGGATCATTTAAAGACAAGTTATGAATCTAAATAGTCATCAATAATATTGTAAGATGGTATTTATTAAACATTATATAAATAGCTATTTAATATTTATCATCTAGGCTGTATACAATGGTTATTGCTGTCAAAGACAAGTATACATTTTATCTATTATTTAAAAAGTATCAGTACTTGACAATCATATTATTTTGCAACCAAAGAAAAATGTGCATGGATCAGATGAAATGTCTCTATGATCAAAGTTGAGTCAAAAGGAGAAAGACAATTACACAGCAATATTGATCATAGTAAAATATATGACTAATTTATGAAGAATGACCAACAACACATTAGGAAGAATAGGTATCTTTGAGGTTTAGCTTATGGACAATAGCAACCATTAAGACAAATAAAAAAAAGGACGATGTTAGCCTAAAGAATCAACTCTTTTAGGGTGTTTCAAGCAGTTTTACTTTGATTCTATTTCACTGATCCCTATTTTTAAAGTATCAGTGATATTTATCATCCTGATAATTGTTTAAATGCATTTAACTCTTCTTAAACAATTCTAATCCCAATATTGTCATTTTCCTTCACCTCGAACTGATTAATTCTACAGCAGATATATGATGTCCATGAAACAGATAGTCAGCCAACCCACTAATGCCATGTTCACTGTTTGGTGTTTCTTCAAACCAAATATTCGCCAAAGCATACAATCAATTGGGAAAAAATGCTTACAATACCCAGTGTTATGCCTGGATTACATTTAATTCTAAGAACTTTACTGTTCTATTTTATACTAAAGATCACAGTACAATGAATATATAGCTTATATATCTATATCAACCAAATAGATGAATAAATAAATATGAATATTAATATATAGATATAGCTTTCCAATGTCTGAAAACCTTTTCCCCTGCTTAATTCAAACACAAAAGAAGCAATACATGCCAGAGATATAACTATTCATAGTTTAGTTTTAATTATATGCTTACATTTTTATCAAAATTCAGATGCTTTTTTAATCAAAAATTGTAACTAATTTCTTTGTTTTGGATGAACACAGATACACACAAAGGTGTTAACAACTGTTATAATTTATTTAATCAGCAATTAGAACAGAGTTTCTGGAAGGATTTTGTAAACAATATCTAATTGAGTAAATTTTAATATATATATATATATATATATATATATCACAATGTTCATAAATTTCTTAAAGAGTTAATGTGTATACTACTCCTAAAACTAGGCATTCATAGTTCATTATTTTGTACTACTCAATATCTAAAACCTTTTTCGACTGACAATATAAACATAGAAAGTGATGAAGCTGTATATAAAAGGACAGACCTAAAGAGAGAAAAAGAGACCAAAAATAGAAGAAAGCTGCAATGATTTCTATACAATATATTGATTCCTGGAGAAGATATCCATTGACCTAGATTTTGTGTATTCCAGAGGTGGTACTCAGATTGTATATCGATAAGTAAGCATTGAGGATATTGATTTCTAGAGAAGATTAACACTGACCTATATTTTATTCCAGAAATTGTACTTGAAATTATGCAATCAGTAGAAATTACACAATTAATAAATGGATATGTTATTCAAAACAAATAAATAATTCACCTTAAAATATTAGGGTTTTTTTTTTAAATATTTTTAAATGCATCTTAGTCTATCATAAGTAAATAGTTACCTTGACATTATATCACAACTATCATCATAATCAAAATATTGAAAATATATGCAAACACACAGACACAGACTCACAGAAAACCTAAAACTAAGCATGTATGCATTTGTGGGAATATTTGATATAGACATGTCTACATTATCTATTCATCCACCCACCCATCCATCAACTTATAAAGCCACATGTGACTTATATATGTGAACATATAAATATGTATACACATGCATGTCTATGCATATACATATATGTATATCTATGTTTATCAGTTTATATTTACATATATGTGCATATTATTGAATAAGTACACACATGGCTATAAGACAGACAGCATCAGCTACCACTATAAACCACAAACACACATACACACATCTACATTTATGATTCAAATAAGGTAGGGATAGGGATCCAATCTTAATTCAATCAATCCCAGTGACTGGAGCAGCCATTACATACATAAGATACTTGGTAGGTCTACAAACTGCTATCTCTCTCTCTCTCTCTCTCTCTTATTCACACACATATCCACATACCTATTGCTGTTGTCACACAAAAGCAGTAGTAAACAGAACTCTATACAAGGATGTACATCACATCTCACCAGAGATTCCACTGGATTTAACATCTCAGGTGAGTTGCTGTTTATGTTTTTATATATTCCTTGTCTGTCTTTCATAAATTCTAGTTTGATAAAGGTATATAAGTAAAGATATTATTATATTCTTCTATTAGCCAATATTTAATTAGAAACTATCATATCAAAGCACTTGTTGATTATTACTTTTCTTGATATTCTCTTTTCATAATTATTCATATATTTCATTGTTTAAACATCATCTAATGAAAAAAAAAACTCCACAATTATAAACAAAGAATTTCAGCAGAATGTTATACTTATGCAAAGATAAAATGATGGCTTTTGTCTGTTGAGGAGCTAATGCTATATATATATATATATATATATATATATATATATATATATGTGTGTGTGTGTGTGTGTGTGTGTGTGTGTGTGATTCTGTGTGTGTGTATGACTGGTAAGGTACTAACACTTGTTTCTCTTAAATTCTATCTCGACTAAAATTTGATTCAAAGTATATATACATTAAAAATATTTTCATTAATATCTATATAACATGAACTTATCTTTCATTAGAATCACATATTTAATATATATTTCACACTTATCTATTAATTACAAAAGATTTGGTACTAGTTCATAATTAAAATTTTTAAGTATTGTCTGATAATAGTCTATTAAGTTTTGAATTATATTAGAAATTAACTTTTGGTGGATTTTAGATGTGTTCATGTTTTTAAAAAAAATCAGTCAATTTAACAAATCATCAGTGTTAAATCATTGATTTCATTTTAGTATTTATCTTTTAAACAGGAGAAACTTTTACTTTTTTTTTGCTACAGTGACTCAGTTTAATTTAGCAATACGTACCATGTTATTGTTTTATTGGAAAAATGTATTAAGATGTACTTTTTGCTAAATGCATTTACTTCACTTTTAATTTTGAATTTTAAAGTCTAAAATGAAAGTTTCAAAACATTTTTTTAGTTGTTGGTATATATCCTTGTCAATTTAAGTCTTGTTATTCTTCTACACATTCAAAATATATTCATACTCTTAAAGAAAATCAGAAAGTAAAGTTGATTTTTTTAATATTATTATTCTGCATACCTATTTCTTTAATCTTTTGAGTGCCTATATTGAACTATATAAATCGAATTATAGAAGTAATTTTTTATTACTCATTTATAACAGTAAAATTATTTTTTCAATTATGTCTTGATTTTGTTCATTTGTATACTTATTTCCAAATTCAGGTACTGATTTTTTATATTGGTTTATTCATTAAAGATTTTTGATTTGATTAAATAGTCTTTTATAAATTGATTTTTTGGCACATAATATATCTTAAATGTAACCATTGACAAATTTTATACAAAGTTATGATTATAATGAAAAGTAATTTCATATTATATTAATATAAATGCTACTTGATTATATTTTATTGTTAGAAGAATTAAGCACCTTATTGTCTTCTTCTTTTGTTGTTCTTTGAAAAGTATAAGTTGTTTGCTCTTTATGAATTTAAAGAACAATTTTCAAAATTTCTCATATGAATTTTAAGTCACTAAGAGATCAAATATTTCTTTAGAACATTAAAGTATTTTTTAATGAGATTATGTTTTTAATTTTATCCTCCATAATTACATTTCTTTAATATTGAAGGCAAAGTATTAAATTTGATTAGAATGAACACTTTCAAGTAAGTTTAAACAAAAAATGTAGAATGCAAAAATGTCATATTAAAAGGAAAGTGAAAAAAAAGAAAAAGGTGAAAATATTTACTTATATGATTAATAAAGATTTACTTAAATGAGCATCAACAATTCAATTTTTTCTCATAATTAGAAAGTTGACATAAAAAAATGTGAAATTTTACTAGCATGACAATGACAAGGTTTTTTGCATTAAAAGAATAATTTTCTTTCTTTATGAAATATCCAAAAATATATCTACTAGTTTCTCAGTATTGGTAATTGTTATCTTGATTCTCAATATAGAAATCTAATTTGTGAGTGTTTGTATGTGTGTGCACAATTGTTCAGCTATTGATGATTATAATAGGCAACTGCTCTAACCCAGAAAGTAGAACTGTTTTTTATTGTTTTATTTTTACTTTTCCCCAATTGTCAGTTTTTACTTTTTGGATATTTGCCTCTATTTTATTTTTCTCTTTTTTTACCATTTACCTCCACTTATTCTTTTTGTCTAATGTTGTCTTTCTTCATCTTAAAAGTTGGCTAAATAAAGTAAAATCAAACAGTCTCATTACATTGCTTGTGGCATAAATTTTGATGATTAAAAGGACAAAATAGATTCCTGAAGAGAGACTTTTTCTCCAAGTATATAATATTGATCATTCATCTGTGCCATATTATAATTTACAAAATATTTTATTTATAGGAAATGCAGTCTACATGTATCTATATACATATAAAATAAAACAGGAAAACTAAAGACCATGATCTAGTAGTACTGAAATAGTGACATTTTTTATATATTAAGCTTACTGCTCTAGTGTAAGTATGCTGAACTTATAATACATTGGTAGTGAGTTTTATTTTTTTTGGAGGGGGCTAGAGGCTTGTTTTTTAGCAAAAAAAGATGGAACTTGGTGTATATATATATATATATATATATATATATATATATATATATATATATATGAGGGAAGAATATTTAATCAAAAATAAAAAAACAGCAAAAGATTATAGAGAAGACCAAAGCTAATACTTTCATAATATTGATATACTCCTCATTCACTGTGATGTTAATCCTCTGGTTAATATAGAAAGTTTGATAAAATTGTATGCTATAAAAATATGGTCTTGTGCATGAAGACTCTCATGTATATATGCATTTGCTTACATTATGTATAGGTAGCGGCATTAAAGAAAGATTTCTCAAATAAAGTTTGACAAAAAAGAACAAATATGAATATCATGGTTTCTGAGGAATTAACAAGTTATATCTACTTTACAAATCTAGTTAATACAATTTCATTAGATCATGAGAGACATAGATTCAAGGTAGTTTTATGAAGAGAAAGATACATTTAAAAAGACTAATATAAGAATATTTTAATAGAAAATAGAAAAAACTTACAAGATACTTACAAGAATATTGATTTAAATTACATTAACAATATAATTCTAAATATTTTATAAGGATATACAAAATGTATCACATTTAACATGTGTAATCAAGGTATCTTACTACAGATTTTTAAAAAGTTATATTGTAATTTTCAATGCACAATATTTTAATAAAACAATGTTAGTACCTTTTTCAAGCTTATGAAAATTTAACTTTTTAAAGTTTGAATGTCATCTTACAGAATTTTATTTTTAATGAACTAAAAATTATATATAGATTCAAATCTATTATTATGATCTTTAAAATTTTTCTGATTTATTTTCAGTTATCAATAACAGAACATTGTTCTTAAAGTATATAAATGAGCTTATCAAATTAAAAATAAACACACTAGAAATGATAAATATTTGATCATATATTCTAAAAAATGAAAATATTGAGATTCAACATTTTGACAAACATCCACAGTATCAAAAATTATTCATGCTCTATATGTCAATAAAAAAGTAATTACTTCATTTTTACTTATATGGTAGACAGCATAGCTTACTTTGAAAAAAAAAATCAAATTGTGGATCCCTTTTTGGATCTAAAAACATTCATGGAGATTTAGGGGAAATCTTTTACTCCATTTCTACAATAGACACTCTTATGCTATAAATTCTGAATTCTATAAACATGTACTTTAACAAAATCATAAAATGGCTTTTATATTCTAAATTTATTCGTATATCAAACCATATTATAATCATAGTTTTGAATTTTAATCTATTTTTAACTAGACATCAATTCATATAAACTTTGTCATCAGAGTGAGTAATTATTATATTCTTTTAGGACAAGTTTTTAATAAAGGCATATATTTAATATTGTATATGACAAATATCAATTTGTGAATCTTATTCCAGAGAGGTAAAAGGATTTTACATTTGTTTTCTTTAACAGACTAAATATAAACATGTTGGTACCAGTGTGTATACTGCTTTCATTGCTACAAAAAAGTCTTTGTGTGGACCTTACTTACTATGTGGAAGAAGAAAAAAGTCCAGGTACCCAAGTGGGAGATATTGCAGCAGACACAAATCTCATGGAGAGTGTTTTGCATCACGACAAAAGACTCATCACATTTAACCTGCTTCAGAAAGGAGCCACTGAGAACTCTCACCTATTTCATTTTTCAAAGAAAACTGGAAAATTATATACAGCAAAGAAATTAGATGCTGAAGCCATGTGCAAACAAGAGAAAGAATGCTTTCAAATGATTGATATTGCTGTTCGGAAAGGAACATCATTTATTAAGTTATTAGAAATCAAAGTGATAATACAAGACATCAATGATCATCAACCAGAGTTTCCTGATAAAAACGTCCATATTATATTTTCAGAGAGAGATGGGAAAGGAACTAAAATAGTTATTCCCTATGCAATAGACAAAGATGTTGGAATTCTTAATTCTCAAATCACATATCAGTTAAAAAAGAACAAAGATGAACCATTTGGACTACTAGCTTCAAAAAGTGTTGATGGAACATCTAAATTAAGTATAAAATTAGAAGAAAGACTTGACAGAGAAGTTAAAGACTCATATAAAGTTCAAGTAATAGCTAAAGACGGAGGATCACCTTCAAAAGAGAGTGTCTTAGATGTTCACATCTCTGTGTCAGATGTAAATGATAATACACCTGTTTTTTCGCAAAGCATTTATAATGTATCTATTGTTAATGAAATAGGTGCTATGCCTGTAGTTAGTTTATCAGCCAATGATTTAGATTCTGGTAAAAATGGAAAAGTTTCATACCAATTAAGTTCCAAAACTTCAGAAACTGCAAAAGTTCATTTTGACTTAAATGAAGAAACTGGAGAGATTATGTTAAAGAAAAAGTTTATATTAGGACAAGAATTATCACACAAGTTGTATGTTGAAGCTATAGATTCAGGCAGCCCTTCTTCAAGTTCTATTGCAAAAGTCTTGGTAAATGTGATCAACCAGCAAAATAGTCCACCTAGCATAGATATAAATTTTGTTTTTAAATCTACAGACAATACAACAACGATTTTTGAGGATATTGAAGTTGGTAGCTTTATTGCTTATGTGAAAGTCACTGATCATGATTTAGAGCAGAATGGAGAGGTTAAATGTAATCTTAATCATGATAAATTTCAGCTTCAGAGTCTTGGCACCAAGAAGTACAAAGTAATTCTAAAGAGTCCTGTAAATAGAGAATCAGATGATCACCATGATGTTATTATAAGGTGTCAGGATAAAGGGTCTCCTCCTCTGCAAAGTATGAGTAAATTCTCAGTCCATGTGATGGATGTCAATGATGTGAAACCACAGTTTTCAAAAGAGATATATAAATTTAGAATTTATGAAAATGAGAGGTCAAACCTTCCAGTTGGAACCATCAATGCTACAGACCCAGACTTGGGATCTGGAGGGAAACTGACTTATTCTTTGTTGACCAATAATAAGCATTTCTTACCTTTCCAAATTACAGAAGATGGGTTAATTTTAACTATTAATCCATTAGACCATGAACTGCAAGATATTTACAAATTCCAGGTTCTTGTTAAAGATCATGGGATTCCATCATTAAATAATACAGTAAATGTCATTGTGGAGGTTAGTGATAAAAACGATAATGCACCATATTTCACTTTTCCAAGTGTTAACCCATTTGTCATGGATCTTGTGTACTATCCACACCACACAAAAAATATCACAGTTTTAAGAGCTTCTGACAGTGATAGCCGAGAAAATGCCTTTCTCAAATATGAAATAAATTCTGGTAATGAGAAACTATTATTTACTATCAATCATTATACTGGTTTGTTGTCTTTTACTCGAGTAGTCACTCAACAAGATGCAGGTTCTTATGACTTAGAGTTTCTTGTGAAAGATAGTGGTACTCCAGTTCAATCAGCAAAAACTACAATGTTTTTAACACTGACTGTAAGTAATAAGACATTTGAAGTCCTAAATTCTGTTCAAATAAAAACTGAT
This sequence comes from Sepioteuthis lessoniana, assembly GCA_963585895.1. Classification (NCBI taxonomy): domain Eukaryota; kingdom Metazoa; phylum Mollusca; class Cephalopoda; order Myopsida; family Loliginidae; genus Sepioteuthis; species Sepioteuthis lessoniana. The sequence continues at coordinate 63,875,651 of OY757908.1, forward strand.
GAAAAGATACATCTTAATTTGGTAATCATCATCACATTGATTTCTGTCACTGTGTCTGTGATAATAACAGCTTCAATGTCAATATGTATTCTGAGATATTGCCATCGAAGAAACATACCACAAGGAGAGCAAATGAATACCCCTCATAGATGTCCTAATGACCAAAGACATTTGATGTGTCCTTCCTACCATACAAGTTCATGGCCTGATGTTCCTACAGCTGTATCTGCTCAAGATAAGACAAGCAATGTTCATTTCACTGAGCCCAGAAGAGTATCCCAACAAGACAAAATTAATATTGGACACAGAAGCTCACCTCTAAAGTCACATGCTTCACCAGAAATCACACATCAGGTGAGTAAGTACTGGCATATAATCATCTTTAATATTGTTTTTATTAATGCATTGGAAATACAAAGTTATATACTTAATACATTCTTGATTACATGTTTTTTATCGTCATTTTTTTTTCAGATTGAAAATTGTAATAAAAATTAAAATAATTTGCTTTTCAATTATAGATCATAAATGATTTTGATTTGTTTTTCTTATCAATACTAATCCAAAGAAATTGACTGATCTTGACTACCATTTCATTGCTATTAAAGTTTTAAGTGCCTTCAAGTGGCACAAGGTTCTCCACTCAACCAAGAAAGGATTTTTTTATTGAATTCTTGAAAGGGTTAAAGAGAAATCAAATGTGTTTAACCTCAGGATGAATAAGTGGAATAACAAACATTTCATGGCACAAAGTCATTCCCTTCTTGTAATTTATATGTAGAGATGATTTTTAAAAGATATGAAATGTTCTACACATTATTTTGTTATGTATCTCAGATTCTTATTAGATATATGTTTAGTTTGTTTTAATTTTTGTTGGGTTGGTGCAACAATGATTTTTTGTCTGTTATGTTCTAAATGTAGAAAATCTTAAGTTTAATATTATCAATTAAAAGATTGTTAAATTCCTCCTTTTTTAAGACCAAAAATAAGAAAAATAATATAACAAAATATGACTAATTTTAAAATACTGTATATACTCATGTAATGAACAAGTTTTTAAGACCAATTTTTCACTTAAAAAACAAAGGGTCATTCATTACTGGAGATATGTTTTTGAACACTTAGAATCTTACCATTGTCTCTTATACTCAATATATGATAAAACACCTTTTTCTAGCTAAAAAATTAGGGATATTTATGGTAAATATGAGGATTGATTAGTTTTTAAAAAAATAGCTCATATTATTTTAAAATGTAGAATCTGGCTCAGGAGTTGATTTAAAATTTGATAACTGTTATTCACAGTAAATTATATATATATATATATATATATAATACCTGTAATAATTATCTTTTATAGCTTAAGAATTGTGTATTTAACTGGAATATTAATTATGCTTTTGAAAACTGAAATTAATTTTTGCATTGCACTATTTTCATTTTCAAAAAAAAGTTAATACTTGGAAAGAATATTATAAAACATTTTACTTCTTATAAACCACCCAGTTAAATGCTACATTTGATAGGCTTCTTTCCTAGTTATAGAATTTATATCATAAGTATTTATAAATGCTAGTTATCATTAAGCTTAATTATTATTAAAGTATCATTACTGGATTACCACTAGTGGATAGAGTAAAGTGCAGATAAGTCAAAGTTTTTCTCAGCTTATTTTTCTTATCAAGAAAACTTAAAGAAATGACATTGCAATTAGCAGTTAGTAGATTTGGAGTTATCATCATTAGACAGAGATTTTTTGTCAGTTTTGCTATTCGAATATACAGAAATCAGAACATTATAATATAGATTAATAAAATTACTGATAATTGACTGAAGGTTTTATCTAATAGTTACTAAGATAAATTTTTGTGTGATGATATGAGAAAAATATCATTTAATTTTTAATGTTAAAAATTAACTATAATTATACCTTTGATTTTATATACCTGGCTTATTGTTTTCTTCACCATCTATGAAATATTTCAAGTATTTAATTCAAGAGATATTTTTATAATACTTAGAATACTAAATCACAAGCCACTAAAGAAACCATTGGTTTAATGTTTCTAATTCGACTAGTGACTTTGATTACTCTGATGGGTAACTGCCTTAAATACCCAAGTTTCAAGGATTGATCTCAATATATTAAAAAATAGATCTTTGTGCTATAATGCCTAACAAGTAATGTCCTATTTTAGAAAGGTAATCTTTTGCTTACAAATTTATTTTCCTCAAAGGAGTTTGAATCTTCTCAAGTTAATCTCCAGTGCCTGCAATCAAACTCCCAAGATAGTCCTTTGGGAAGCATTTCTGAAACATAAATCAAGTTTAAGTCTGTTATTATTATTAATTTTGCAATAAATGATCAATGGATGTGCTTCTCTTTCACTTTTTATTAGAAAAAGTAAGTCAAAATAATATAAGAAAATAACAACAAAAAAACATGACAGAAGATAAAAAAAGTTATCATTTTGTTAGTATCCTTAGACAGTTTGCAGAGTCTCATATGAAATAAAATTTATCAAAAGCAAGTTGGTCATTTTTCTGATCACATTTCAGATTCTTAACCTAATATTTTAATTAAATTTTATGCATAAAAAATTAGGTGTCCTATTTTGCATTGAATTTTTTTTTATTTTGAACAGTTTCTAAAAGTGTTTTCTTACAATTATTATTGAAATAATTTTCAGTTATGAAAAAATATATATTATTTTATGATAAGAAATACATTTTTCATTAATTGTATCAATTTGATCAATATATAAATTTCAATACATTATCATATTAAGAATTTGTTTGAGAAGTCAAGAACTCTAAAAAATTTCTATTGCTGGTAAAATTCAGAAAATGGTTAAAGTTTTGAAATCTAATAAATACTCATAAGTCAATATGATATATTGAAAAGGTTTCAATATCTTCAAATTGAAAAAAAAAGATAAAAGGCAGAGTGTTACCTTCACTCTAACATTATTCCAAATAATTGTGCAGGTGAAATTCAAATGAGATAAATTGTAGGTATCATTTCATTTAAATTCTCATTGTTCATATAGAATTAAATGAAATATAGGTATTCCCTATCAATTTTTTTTTTATAAAAAGTTAATTTTCTTCTAAACCAAAGATATCCAGATTTTATTATTTCTAGTGGAACATTATACAAAAGTGGATATTATTAGAAATGATTTATTACCAAACTCTACAACATTGAAGCTCTGTAACCAAAAATAAAACTGCATAAAAAGGTACACTTGTTTTTGGACTGCTACATATTCATGTTTTTAGTTACAGAGATTTAATGTTGTAGAGTTTGGTAATAAATAATACCCTATAATATCTGTTTTCGTTGCATAATCTCATAAGCAATAATACATAATAACCATTTTGATTTTATAGTGTTCCACTAAAATAATAAAAGTTCTGTTTTAGAAGAAAATTGTTTGGTCAGCACTAATGTGATACTGTACATATATATAACAGTCTCTAAATACTAGATAGTTGGAATACCTATGTCTTATCTGTCTGGTATTGAGCTAGTCATAAAGTTTGTTTGGTTTAAGTAAAACTAGAAGACAATTGTTTACATTTTATTTTGAATATTACCTTTATTGAACAACATATTCAACATGTTATCCCATCATTTTTTGCTAAATTCCAGGAAACTTCATAATTCCATCCTCCTAAAATTTTTCATTTTCTCAGCAAAACTGCTTTAAACGCTTTTCATAATCTTTCAGTGAACTGATTTTTTAAAAGAGGAATAAATGGTAAATCAAATATACCTTATCTACAGAATATGGCAGATGAATTCAAACTTTTCAGCCAAGCTGTAACAAGTTTTACCTGATTACCAAAGAATATACAGTCTAGTTTTTTCTTAGTTAATGCTCTTAATCTTAGATCATTTCTTATTGTCTTCTGTTGATCTAATTGAGAACAACACTTTCTTGAATCAATTATTTAGTTCTCTGGAAGGGGCACATAGTAGAAAATTCCTTTCCAATCTCCCCATATACATAGTATCAATTTCTTTGGCTAAAGAAGACAATGTTAGTTGACTCAATCCTTTGTATTCCATATTGTTGTAAAGAATATATGCTTCACTATCAAAATTTGTTTTTTAAAACAGAAATTTTCATTACTTTTAAGCAGCAAATCTGACATGGAAATATGATCCAGTAGGGTTTTTTTCTCTCTTATGTGGATGCTACATATCAAAGTGACTAACGTAACAAAGCTGATGCAAATTATTTTCAATGTTTGACTGAGATATTTTGAGCATGTTGGTTAACTCTTGTATCGTATAATATTGATTATTTTCAACCTCAAATGGTTTTACTTGATTACAATGTTCAGTGAGAAATCTTCAGCATGAAAATTTGCCAACCACTTTTGACATGTTCAATCATTCACAATACCTTCTCCATGAACTGCATAATTTTTTGTGTCTGAGTTGCATTTTTCTTTTCTTAATCTCAAAAACAATAATATAGGAAATGTGTTACTCATTTTCTGCCATATTCAATGTTAGAATCAATTAACAAAAATATATGAATAGGGACATTTTCTTCTTTTTTTAATATATTCTACAAAGGAAAAATCTTCAATGAAATCAGTTGAAGTTAAATCCTCTTGATACAATTTGATGGGGAAACAGAGTAAAAATTTGGGGTAACTGAACTGAAAAATTTGCTACTTAGAAAAGTACATGAGATGGACCCTTATTAAAAAGAAGAAATAATTGAACATGAAAGAATAGATGGTACAATATGATCAAAGCATCAGCAACAAATAAATAGATAAAAAAATCTCTACAAACTGAATATATTTTAATTTTTATTCATATACATATTAGGAATATTTTATTCGAGAAACACCTGTTAATTAAACATTAAAGATTTACAAAATAGTTTGAAACCTTAATAGCTTAAAATTTCTTATAAAATAGAGCAAAATATTCTATGAATGATGAAAACCTCTTACTTAATTTATTAATACACATAAGATGAAAATTAATTATATAATTATTGCATACTCTTCAAGCAAATATGACTAATATGACTATACCTTGATAAAAGTAATGGCTCTATTAGTCTGAAAAATCAAGGTCAAATTAGTGTCTCAAGCTTAGCAATGCAAGCATATATGCCTACTATAAATACAAAACAAACACTATTACAAATTAGGAAATTTTATTAAGGATCTCTATAGAATTAAACCACTTCAACAATTAAAACTAAAATTAAAAGGGAAAGAATTAATATAAAATTTTCTAACCTATTTTTTGAATAGATATGCAGTAGCAAAACTAATAGTTATTGTTAAAAATCTTAATTTGAAAAAAAAGTTTGTGTCTATTCATAAAGCACATTTTACAGCTGTATATCTAAAATTTATAAAAAGATATGTAATTCTCTGATAAAACATTTTCTTTTAAAGCAAAATATCTACATAAAAAAAGAAACAGTAATAAATGATAACACTTACACCTAGAGTAAATTTACATTTTAAATTGAACTCAATAAACATCTAAAGTTTAAAAAAGAACTCTTAAAGTGACAAAAGAGAAAAAGAGAACTGTAACAGTTACTATAGTCACAAGAAGAAAGAAAAAAAAAACAGTAAAAGTTCAAGATACATAACATATCAATTTCCTGGTAATTTTTAATATTAGTATCTATTGCTTTTAACAGTATGTAAAAAATAAATATGGAAACATTATCCAAATTACATGCACATAGTTAATCAATTGCACAGAATACATCACAGTTTGGTTTGTACATGGTGTTTGTATCAGCTTTGTAGAATTAGTGCAGTTGTAAAAAACCTTCAATTTGCTTTTGAATTTTCTAGGTTTTTTTTTTTTTACTCATATGCAAATTACAATCAATTTTTTAAAATGTTAATCAATATTGCTCATAAAAAAATAACATTTTTTCATATTTTATCTTTGTCATTGTTTTCTTTTTAATTTGCTTCAAAAGATGTTAAATAATTTTTTAAGTATATATTATATTATCACAGTGTTAAAAATGATTTCTTTTTTATTGGGTACAGAGATGCATTCAGGAATTTCCAACTGAAAATGAAAAGAATGCAATTATGATTCCTTACAATAATTGGAGATCTACAAAATCTTATCAATCAGATGGTGGTCATGGGTGGAATGAAGGAGAACTAGGAAAAGGTGAAGAGAAACCAGGTATGTAATCAGAGCAAGTAGTACTGGTTGAAACCAATAGAAGAAAATCATATACATACATATATATATTATTTTTTTTCCTTTCAAATCATTAAAATGAATATCTTTGAAAAATAATTAAAAGCTTACTAAGGAGCAGGTTATCATTTTTTGTTTTAATTATTTATAATATGTGGTGGTCAATACACATGCAGCTAGATATATAGATAAGGACTATAAAAGTATTCTGCTCCATTGAAAACATGCTACATTTTTACCTTCAAGTAGCATTTTTTTCCTTAATTTTTGTGCTATTAGCAGTAAAATGTTACCCTTAATGATTATTTATATCTATTTACCTTTTCAGATTCATTCTCTAATGAATATTGCTTTTAATTTTTGCCTCAATCTAATCAAATCCATAAAGCAGATTTGAGATCCTTAGGACAAACAAACAAGTCAAACAAGTATTTTTCTAAGGTGTTTCTACACCCCAAACATCACCCAAAGCATACATGTGATCTACAAGAAATCTGCCACAATGAACAGTGGTACTCTTGGCTCACATGCACAGCTAAGGAATCTACCAGTGACGAGCTGGCATGATTTATACTTTAGACCACTACCACTTTTGCCATACTTACCAGATTAAATACACCAGATGCAAGCATTGGGCCTATAAAATGCCTATACACATATTCCATGTCAATTTAAGATTTACTGATATTTTAGAAAATGATAAAAAAAAAAAAAAACTTAAATCATTAAAATTTTGGACTTGATCTAATTTTGGCAAGTATTTTATTATTCATCAAATTATCACTATCTTGTTGGAGCAAAAAATCATTTAAGAAAACTCAAAATAAATATGAATAATTTTATATAAATATACACTTTTTCTGCTTTTTAAAACAAAATAGAAAAAAACTAGAGAAAAATACTGATTCAGATATATTAATGCCTACTTTACATGGAGGCAACATGTCTACTATACTAAGTAACAATATAGAAAATGTTTTGAAAATACTTTACAAATAAAAGTCATTTATCAACACCCAATAATTTTATATTATACAACACAAAGAATATTTCTTTTTATCAAATATACACAGAGAAAATAATGATGCTCTATGTAAAAGGTCAGACTAAGAGAGAGAAAAGTGACCAAAAAGAGAAGAAAGCTGCAATGATTTCTATACAATTTATTGATTTCTGGAGAAGATATCCATTGACCTAGATTTTCCAGGTTCCAGAAGTGGTACTCAGATTGTGTATTGACAAGTAGGCATACAGGATATTGATTTCTAGAGAATATTACCGATGACCTAGATTTAATGTATTCTAGAAGTTGTACTCAAAATTGATTATCAGCAGTTAAGTAGACTCTGAACCCTTGATCAGATATTAATTTGGACAATAAAAACATTAGTTGAATTTTAAAATTTGGAAAAAAATTCTCAGATAAAACTATATATATATATATATATATATATATATATATATATAGAGAGAGAGAGAGAGAGATAATATATATATATATATATATATATATATATGAATCATAAAAGATCAGTTCTAAAATATGAATGAATCTATATCTATCCTTAATATTTATTTTATATACATCTGCTTATGTATGTATATTTAAGTATATATGTTCTTGAGTATATATTTGTAATCTAATCTGTTTTTATTATTTTTAAACAAGACAACAAAATATAACCTAAAATATACTATTATTATTTCACATTTTACAGGTTGTACATGTGTTAGCAATATGTCTCGAAACTGATGGAAAAACAGATGTAGATCCTGACAGAAGAAAAATACATCTAAGCAATGGATTGTTGAGAAAGAGGTCTAAACTTATATTTGTTTCATTAAAACACTGGCATAAAAAACACATGCACACACATACGTCCATATATCTATGAGTATGTATACATTTATGAATCTATGCATATATATACATGTAAATATATACATATAGATATGAATGACCATGTGTGTGTGTGTGTGTGTGTATATATGTATCTGTGTGTTTTACATAAGGTAGATCCTGTCTTCATTTAATCAGTTTGGCAATGACTAGTGCAGCCATTACACACACACAAGACACTTGGTAGGACTACAAACTGCTATTACACACATGCACACACACACCTATTGCTGTTGTCACACAGCAGCAGTAGTAAACAGAATTCTATACAAGGCCGTACATCACATCTCACCACAGACTTCACTGGATTTAACATCACAGGTGAGTTGCTGATGATGTTTTTATGAATCTTTTATTTGTCTTTGAATACAAATAACCTGATAATGGCACTTAACTGTTAGTACCATATTCTATAATCAGCTATCCCTAAAGCAAATATTTAGAAAAAAGCAAACATGCCATTACACTTGTTGATTATTAGATTTATTTTTGACATTCTGTATATATAAAATATCATCTGTTTCCCAGGCAAGACACAATCCAATAATGAAATCAGCTACTAAAGACTGAAGCATACCATTTGATTTTAATGCTGATCTGGTGATTAGATGTTGATTTTCTCAGTTATTTCTAAGGACACAATACTGTCTTTTTCTTTCTTTCTCTCTCTCTTTCTCTCTCTATATATATGTGTGTGTGTGTATGTGTGTGAAGATATATATATATATATATATATATATGTATAGAGAGAGAGAGAGAGAGAAAGATAGATGGATAGATAGATAGATAGATAGATAGAATATATTAATGTATCAATATCTATCTATCAATGAAATATCAGCTTTGGTTTTCATTCAGATATGAACTAGTACAGCCAGTATACAGAATAAAACAAAAATAAATTTCCATGGCATATTTTTAAAATACTTTTACGGTATATCTTCATTTGTATGTCTGTTTATATAGTATTATAAGTCTAGTAAGTACTTTACTATTTGATGTTTATCTTGATTATTTTCATTAGCAGTGTATTGCTGTAACTTTCTCTAAACATACTCAGTATAGGTAAATCTGTATGTTTTGGTTTTTTAATTTATGTTTTTATTTAACCTTTATAAATCACTTATTACACTTGTGTTTAGAATTACATGATCAGTGTCAATGAATTTTATTCAGATTTATTTTAATAACTCATACGAATGATAACAAAAATAAGTCATTTTATGTTATATTAATTTTTCATTTTATCCTGTTTCTATGCTTTGATTTTGTTGAATGTGCAGGTGTTTTTTTTTTTGCAAATCCTTCTCAAAATTATTCTCATATGTTATGAATTTTTGTATTGCTCATTGAATAATTAGGACACATATATAGGTCTTAAAATTATTACATTTTGTTGGTATTCATATGTATTGCTGGAGTGAATATATTAATATTTACTGTTACTTTATGGTTTCACCTGGATGTGTCAACATATCATGTGAATGGGTCATAATTAAACTGATATTCATTCAGGAATCATTTATTCTCAGCAATCAAAATGATTTTGCGTGTTCATTTTGAGTGACTTTATATCACCTGTTAGAATTATTTTCTTTTCCAAAGGAATTATCTTAAACAAAGTTAATATACATCTAAAAATTCCTTCTTTGTCATTATTAATCTTTAATTATAAAAAATATCTATATTGAATCTAATGATATCCCATGTACAATTGCATGTACAGTTAGAGTACTCAATAATGTTTTCTGTGATTTTATGCTCAAAATATTTCTAAAAGGCATTTTCTTTTTAATTTTGTAATTTGAAACATTTGCTTTGTTTAAATTTTGTAATTTGAAAAAAAAATACCTCAGTTAATTCAACAAGAAATTTTACAAAAAAAAACCAACTTTACTTTTTACTATCAGTCCAATTTCTTAACAGGATTTAAACTGGGTAACCACGTGGGTTACATTCTTAGGTATCTAATATCAAAATGGGAGTGAGGAGGTAACTCTATTGTTATCATATTAGGATTGAACAAAGTATTAATTTTATAATAAATTATTTAGTTTATTGATACAACCAAAATCAGTAGTAAACCAAACATGAAAAAACTAGTTGCAGTAATGTAAGATTTAAATTAGATATCAAATGAGTAAAGATCTTTATCAAAAATTTGAATTGAAATAAATTTATTTTGAAAAAAAGTACCTACTAAAGATGAGATAATGTTGAAAACTTTTTATCTGTAAGGGTAATAACAATCACATTGAAATGCTTGATGCAAATATATCATTATACACTGGTGCACTCAGACTAGAGTCCTCACATCTAGGTTGTTTTTATTGTAGCATTCAGCTCTAAAACTGTCTAGCTTTCTACACAAAATACAAAATGTTGAGAACACTGGTCAGAATACATCAGTGCATAATAATGATGATTCCTTATCTCAAAAATTCATGAAAATGCATCACAAGATTTTCCAATACAAGAAAAATTAATTGATATAGTCTTACAGTTAATATATATGTTTAGGTACCTTTCAAGAGTTAACATAGAAAGAATTAGTTTACTATAAATGTTCTGACTTAAAATGAATAAATGACAATTCATAAAAACAGTTTCACTTGATGAAAAAATAAACATTTTGAGGGTTTAGTGATGATTAATTGAAATCTAGATATTATTCGAGGGGCATAAAAATGAGTCTGAAATGACAAGCTGAAAATTTTGCAAAAGATATTTTCCTCGGATTTAATTTTTTACTGAATTAAATGGGTATTATTAATATTTGCATAGCAAATCATACAAATAAAGCAATAATCAAAATGAAGAAATTAGATTCATAGCAAAGCTCACACATAGAAAAGTCCACAGATAGAAGCAGCAGCCTTTTATGCAGTTTGTGAATGGTAGTTCTCAAGTGCATACAACACATTATCAAAAGTGATCATGGTAAAGGGGGGAAAGAATTAAGTTTAATGCACCAGAAGAAAAAGAAGACAAAAGAGGAAATTTTTCTTTAAATACCACATGACAAGCAGAGGCTAGCAACCAGCTAAGAAATGATGGTTCTTTATCACAGTTCAATGCAGATAACCATGACTACCTTTATGTGCTTTTCAATCACCATCATTGCATCTAAGAAGATAGCAGCCACAGATTACTTTATTTTCCATCTCTTTCATGTAAAGTTCCTTCCCTAAAGACCCAAAATAATTAAATAAAAATAATTAAATCCTTTGAGATTACAGCTCATAGTTTTATAATTTTGCCTTATACTTGAGATAGAATCTATTTTACCTACATTCATGCAGTTTAAAGAAGTATATGTATTATCTGTAAAGTATCTACTTTTAAACATTCATGTATAATTCAATTATAATTAATTTATAATTGAGCTCATAAATTCAGTGGAAGAATTTACTCCTTTGATATGTATATGGCCAAAGGAAATACAATGATGATCACATATTCAAAGAAACAAATAATAATTCATTAAATGTTCCATTCAGGAATTAGATTTGATTTTGATCAGGTAACTTAGCACCAAGTTAAAATTTGATTATTCCTAAGAAGCTAACTGCATTGCAATCTCATTTAAAATTGATAAACTGAATAGAATAATATCTGAAATTGATATATAAAGGTGGCTACTTGATTAAATAAATTTCTGTTTGTGACAAAAATTTGTTTTAATTTTTCTTATTTGAAGACTATACAAAATTCCAAAACTCAAAATAGATATAAAATTAAAGAAAACTTAATATATCAATAAGTTTATTTTTATATATTCATGTGATTAAAAACAATTATTTTTGTTTTCTTTAACAGATCTAACAAAAAGATGTACATACCAAAATATGTTATATTATTTGTGATACACAGATGCTTGTGTGTAGACCTCACCTACTACATAGAAGAAGGAAAGAGCCCAAGAACTTTGGTTGGTGACATTGCTATTGACTTACAATTGATGGACAGAGAGACATCTCAAAATGAAAATTTTATTACATTTACTCTACTACAACAGGGTGTCAATGGGAACTCACGGCTCTTTCATGTTTCAAAGAACACAGGAAAATTGTACACTACTAAAATATTAGATGCTGAATCTATGTGCAAACGAGAGAAAGAATGTTTTCAAATGATAGATATAGCAATTCGTAAAGGAACATCTTTCATTAAACTTCTAGAAATCAAAGTGATCATACAAGACATCAATGATCATCAACCAGAGTTTCCTGACAAACAAGTCAGTATAGAATTTTCTGAAGATGATAGAAAAGGAGCTAAAAGATCAATACCCAATGCTGTGGATAAAGATATTGGAATTATAAATTCTCAGATAACTTACCAACTTAAAAAAAATAAAGATGAACCTTTCACTTTAGCTGTTTTAGAAAGAGTGGATGGAACATCTGATCTCAGTATATTGTTAAAGGAAAGATTAGACAGAGAACTTAAAGACTCTTACATGATCCAAGTGATTGCCAAAGACCGAGGATCTCCTTATAGGCAAAGTATTTTAGATGTTCACATCACTGTTATGGATGTAAATGATAATATTCCTGTATTCACTCAAAAGGTTTACAATATATCAGTGAATAATGAACATGAAAGAGGTATACCTGTTATAGTTGTATCAGCAAAAGATTTAGATTCAGGAAAAAATGGAAGAATTACTTATCACTTCAGCTCCAAAACCTCTGAAACAGCACAGTTGCATTTCCTGCTAAATAAAAATACTGGGAAAATATTCTTGCAGAAAAGATTTTCTTTGGGGCAAGAATTAATACACAAGTTATATATTGAAGCCACAGATGGAGGCAATCCACCATTGAATTCAATTGCAATGGTTCTAGTAAATATAGTAAACCAGCAGAATAACCCTCCAACTATAGATACTAATTTTGTGTTTGGATCCACAGCAAACACAACCATAATTTCTGAGGACATTGAAGTTGGTAGTTTTATTGCATATGTGAAAGTAACAGATCATGATGTAGGACAGAATGGAGAAATTAGATGTGATCTACACCATGACAAATTCCAACTTCAGAGTTTAAGCTTAAAAAAGTATAAAATTATTTTAAAAAGTCCAGTTGATAGAGAAACAGAAGATCACCATAACATAGTCATTAAATGCCATGACCAAGGATCCCCACCTCTTTATGCAGAGAAAAGATTCTCTATCAATATAAAGGATGTTAATGATGTGAGACCTCAATTTTTCAAAGAAATATACAGATTTAAGATAGATGAAAACCAAAAGTCAAAAATTCCTGTTGGTTTCATCAATGCTACAGATCCAGACCTAGGTCCAGGTGGTAGACTAACTTATTCTTTACGGACCAACAATAAGGAATTTCTACCTTTTCAAATTACAGAAGATGAATTAATTTCAACCATTAGTTCATTAGATCATGAATTTCAAGATATTTATAGATTTCAGGTTTTTGTCAAAGACAATGGAATACCATCATTAAATAACTCTGTGAATGTCATAGTCGAGGTTAATGATGAAAATGATAATGCTCCATATTTCACATTTCCTACTATTAATCCTTTCACAATGGATGTACTTTACTATCCACATCATACAAAAAACATCACCGTTCTTAAAGCTTCAGACAGTGACAGTAGAGAAAATGCTTTTCTCAAATATAGAATTACCTCAGGCAATAGCAAACAGTTATTTACTATCAATCCTTACACTGGTCTCTTATCTTTCACTCGTGTGGTCACCCAACAAGATGCTGGTACATATGATTTAGAATTTACAGTCAAGGATAGTGGTACCCCAGTTTTATCAGCCACAACTACAATTTTTTTTATCGTGACTGTAAGCAATAAAACTTATGAAATATTAAATGCTGTACATATACAAAGTGATGTCAAAATACATCTTAATCTAGTAGTTATTATTACATTGATAGCTGTTACAGTGTCAGTTATTATTACTGCTTCAACATCAATATGCATCCTGCGTTATTGCCACCGGAGACATATCCCACAAGAAGAAATAACTACACCTCATAGATGTGTCAGTGAACAAAGACATTTAATTTGTCCTTCCTATCATACAAGTTCTTGCACTGATGTTTCTGGAGCAATACTAGAACAAGACAAAACAAAGAACAGTCACTTCTCAGAAGCAAGAAGAATATCTCATCTTGGAGAGGAATTTGGAAGTGGACAAAGAGGTTCACCTGTAAAACCTAGGACATCAACAGAGTTCACACACCAGGTATGATCAATTTTCTTAATGTTTCATGTTTTTTTTTCTTCTAATAACATATAGCATGCAGAAAATAAGAATTTAATAGAGTAAATTTTATTTGAGCAACAGGACTACATACAGAATACAGCAAAAAGCATAAATCAGTAAATCAAACTTCTCTTAAATAGACTTTTGATAAAGTAATTTGATAACTTCAAAACCTTTAGATGAATTCTCCTTTTCTGCATAGCTTAACAATCAAAAGAATGTCTATCAGTTAAAACTGTTGATGAAAACATTTACTTTCAAACAATAATTCACTGTATTTATAAACTGGATTGGTTCCCAACTTAGTTTCCAAAGTTGAAGTACACAAGATTATATTTGTTATTACTCTACTGAAAATGTTTATATTAAAATTAAATATTTTAGCCTTTAATTATGATGAAACAGTTCTTTTATTAGTAAAATAATGATTATTATGCATGAATAAATCTATCAAAAGTATCTTTCATAGTTTTATTTTTAATGCTAAAAAGGAGCAATTATAATTCTACTTAAAGTAAAATAATCATGATAAAAATACAAAATATGTATGATAAAAGTCAAATGCCAATATAGAAATAGATTTTAAAATCATAATTTTGTTCTTAAGAAATCACAAAGATTCTAGATCTGTATCAATTTCATTGTGATTATATATATGAATTCAATAAACATTGCAAATCTCATGTGCATGTGTGTGTATAGAACAAAAATTGTCTTTTTTTCATGTCTTTTGCCATAATTTTATTTTGAATCCAACTTGTATAGCTAATGTTACTTTCAGTAAGTAACAAAAAAAAAGCAAATACTATTACTAATCATTTACTAGTCAAATTATCTTGTACATAAAATAGAATAAATAGGTTTCTGTGTAGTTAACAGGCTTCTAAATAAATAAAAGGGAAAAGTCTGATAAATTCAAATAAAACTCTTGCTCACTATATTTCATATCATTATCTAATGAGTAGATAGCAAAGTTTTTTTTATGTAAAGAATGAAACCAAATATAACAGAATATATTCACAATTTATGTTCATAGATAGAAATTGTAAATATTATTTTGCAAACTTAGATAGCTGTCTTAATAGCTTTTGTTTTAACAAACAAACCTCTTTATTTCTTGATGTTATTAATACAATTTTTCAGCTGGTTCATATTTCAGCCTTCACCAGGAAGATAGAAAAAAACTTATTTCTTCAAAAAATAGCATCAGCAAAAGATAGCCATTAATATATAATCAAGATCTATCCATTTAAGTAGCACTAGATACACAAATAAATTATAACCATCCCCCATCTACCCAAGCAAATCCAAACTATACAAAGGGATTTTCCCAATACTCTGTTAACCAATGAAAACTACATTGTTGAAATCTATACTAGCTTCACTTATACACCTGAGAAGTGTACTTAGCATAATGGTTAACATCACAGGAAATGGAATTAGCAACCAGATTTCAAACCCTGGACAAGACAGTTTACATTTCAGTTTACACTAATACCATTGGGAAAGGCACAAATGCATTTTCTCTCTCCAGCTACAGATAAATAATGGGACATACTGGATTCTTTAGCCTTGGTTAGGCAACCAGTCTAAGAGAAGGAAAACTCTGAATTCAAACTATCTGTACTTCATTTAGAAACTGACCTTGCATAAATACACCTAGATGACAAGCCAACACAAGTTACCACTTTCAATTGTCTCATTCTCCAATCTTGCTCTCTGACAATTATCTAGACCTCATCACAAAGAGGGTAATATGTACCCTTCTCTAGCCAAATATAGTCTGTCATACCAGATTTCCTTTTGGTTATGGCTTATGTTCCTCAAGTTTAACTTTATGAGGATGTGGGTAGTTTCTCCTTTATATGATGTTCAGTATTTTTGTTAAACTCTTCTATAAAGCATCAATTCTAGTAAAGAATAGTTTTACAATTCAAAATTAATATTTTATTGTAACATCAACAAATCCTTTGGACCTATGCCACCAGACCACCTCTTAAATAAGGAACATTTGCAGTAAGCTACATAGTTGGTAGTGCTGAGGCTTCTCCAGCTTCTCTTCTTAGAAACAAATAAGGATAGGTTGCTGTTTTATGAAATGTAAAAAAGATTATTAGGATAAGTAGCAGAATGATAAATAGATTTTCACTAACAAAGTATTTTTATAATTACAAAAGTAGTACAATAAAAAAACAATATTTTCTAATTCTGTGCTTTGCTTTAATATGTAGACATATTTAACCGTTTGTATTCTTTTGAAAATATGGATATAATATCTTTTAGTGTGTCAAGCGTGTATCCAATTTTTAAGCATTTATTACAATGTTCTAAGTATCATATTTTACAACAAACAAATAATATAGTGTCTTAAATCTGAGATGAAAGTAAAAATAAAGTTTTCTTAATAATACTTTTTTCAAAGCACTGAAGTTGGTTTTTCAAATAATTTCAGTTCTTTCTAAAGCATTTGTTATGAATATTCTGTTACATTTAAACCTCTTTAATTTTTGTAATTAACAAATATCACCATTTTTTTTATATCATTACATAAAAATAGTCTGATTTACAAAAAAAAAAAAAATAGAATTCTAATTTTCATAGATTTCTTTAATAATGATCAACACTACTGAAGAAACAGAGCAGATTGTATCAGTAGAAATACTTTTATAGTTTCTGTTTGTCTGTCTGAGTTTTATGGCATACCAACCTTGATAGGTTATTTAATGCCAAATCCATTTTTATATAAATAAACAGTTCTATTTTAAACAATTCAGTTTAGCATAAGTACACAGTTTAACTATCAAAAATATTTCTATTTCAAGCTATTCAGTTTGGTACAAGTATGTTTTTTTGTTTACACAGTTAAATGTCAAAACGGTTCTATTTCAAATAATTCAGTTTAGTATAAGTACAGTTTCAATGTCAAAAACAGTTCTATTTCAAACAATTCAGTTTAGCATAAGTACAGAGTTTAGTTCTATTTAACCCATAAATAGGACCCTATCAGGTTCTACCACTCCAAACCAGAGTGGATCTGGAAGTAGTGGCAATGAAGGAGTACTCCGCATTCCCCAAAGTTCCAACATTATTTAGTGTCATATCCAGGACACTCTTTTTTTTGGGGGGAGGTCTTACCCCACTGCAGAGAAGCAGTCAGTGTATTTTACTGCCCTAGCCAACTGGGCAATACACAGAGTTAAATATAAAACAGTTTTATTTCTAACAATTCAGTTTAGCATAAGTATGCAGTTAAAAAGTCAAAACAGTCGCATCTCAACCAACACAGCTTAGTTCTATTTGACCCATAGATAGGACCCAATCAGATGCTACCACTCCAGGCCAGAGTGGACCTGGGAGCAATGGCAATGAAGGGTTACTCCACATTCTCTAAAGCTCAAGCATTACTGGAACCTCACCATCAGATTGTTTAATTTCATATACAAGACACTCATTGCAGGGAGGTCTTTCCCCTCTGCAGAGAAGCAGTTGGTGTATTCTACAACCCCAGCCGATTTATAGTTTCTGAAAGAAATTGCAATATCCTAGGCTTCACAAACAGAAATAACATGAAAGATTTGACACACTTTCCTGATGATACTCATTCTGTTATAATCTAGCTGAAGTATATCAGCATCTACAAAGTCACTGTATCTGTTCATACAACACCGAAAAAAAATTCTGATAGAAACATTTAGTGCAAAATTCACATTCAAAAAATCTAATTAAGCCAGGTAATTTCATATATTGATGTAATTCATATTAGTTCCATATGGTATCTCTGGGTTATTTTAAATAATCATATATTATTATCAAAAAGTGGTCAAGTTATTTAGATCTATTGTTATATAGACTAACTGGTTAATTTTCAAAAAAGGTATTTCCAACAAAAAAAAAAAGAAAATCTGCCATATCAAGTCCAAGATGCATTAAACACGATGAACTTGTAGGTTGCAAGAAAATATCTGCTAAAATTATACTTTTTTAATCTGATATTATTTACAACAAAAGAGAAATTGTACTTCAAAATCATACTTTTTCTCTAAATTTGGAACCAACTTTCCTTCAAAATCAGATAAGGATTATAGGATGAGGCTGTTTGCATTTTACATAACACTAATACTCTTGGGAAAGGTATAAATCCAACTATTCTCTCTCCAGCTATGGGTAAATAGTAGGAAAGACTGGGATCTGGAACCTTGGTATGGCAAATGGCCAGGTAGTAAAATTCTGAATTCAAACCTGTTGAACTTTGATTAGAAAATGACCTTATATTGTATTTGGCTCATGTGGAGTGGTTGGGTAAATAGATATATATATAGATATTTTCTTGTAGATACATCATTAGTCTGCAAGCTAATGATAAAAAAAAACTATTCATTTTTCATAACAAATATTTATTTTTCAACATAATCTCTTTCCTTGTTGATGTATGTAATTCAGTGGTAAGTATCAATCATATAGATTAAAGATTATACAATGAAAATTTCAGATTAAGATTTTGTTGACTATGTGTCAGACTACAAACTTACAAATCTATATTTGAATATATCATAAAACAACATTATTAAGCCCAAATGAAAATAATATACTTTGAATATCAATAAAATCATCTGAAATAGTTAATAACCTTTTAAGTAAACATTGGAAATTGAAAATCACAAGTAAATAAAGATTAACTAAGCAGGCTATGTAAAACACTAAAACTAGTCAAACAAAAATTAAATATTTACATGCTCATTTAAACTCAAACCTTTTGTCATAGTTTTTCTTCATTGTTCATGTTTCTGTATAGTATATTTTTAAAAACAGTAATCTACAAACAAGAAAATGAAATATTCACATATAATCAATTATTTCTAATTTATGCTCCTGCTAATGACTAAATTAGCACAGGATTTTCTTTACTACAGATTAATTCAAATATATTCTATCCTTCCTTCTGCCAATCCAATTTTAAAATACTTCTTTTTTTTTCTCTTTGTTAACTGAGATTCTGAGTTTAAGCATTCAAAGTTTTTTCATTCCTCATTGCAATTTGTACATCTGTTTTTACTGACACACCATATCTGCCATTATTTGTAACCAATATATCAATGGCTTAATTTTTCCCTTGATGAAAGACCGGTTCATTCTTATGATGTTTCAATGACACAAATTTTCTGAGTTGATATTTGTTTAATTTTTATTTTTCTCTTCTGGATAAAAATAATTTTCTTTTGCAGTCAGCTTAACTATTTTGCTGTTACTCTTCAATCTACAATTCATATCTATAATATTCTTTGCTAAAACAGATTTTTTTAAATTGTTCTTCCTAGCTAGAAAACCTTAATATAGTAATACCATTTTTTTTTTTTTTTTGGCTACTTTTATTAAGGCAATTTTTAATGTATTTTTCTTCTTTCCTTTTTGAACTCAATTCATAACAGCATGATCAAATATATTACAGCTGAATTTTGATCTTTATCCAAATCATGCTCCAATAAGCTTTCACTTTCCATACAGGTCTCACTCACTGCTATGTTTCTTTTATACTATTTAATAATATGCTTATAAAAGAGCACATTGCATGTTGGCTTTCTCTCAATGTATACATACATATAGATTTGTTTTACATATTCAATTTCCACATAAAAAATCCCTAACTTTGGGGCATCTCTTTCATGCAAAAGTGGTGTAATTTCTTGAACTAACCCTTCTGTATTTATTAACTATTTAAATAGTATAGTCACCTTTAAATTCAAATTCTTATAAACTGACAAAATGCTCATTTTTATCATGTGATAGTGTCAAGTTTCATTGGCAAATGTAAGTCAACAGGTTTCTTAAGTAAACTTGAAAACCTACTTTTTGATGCTTGATAAATATTGGAAATTCAAAGTTTCAGTTATAGATGAGTAGATAATTTGAATAATAAACTACCAATAATGACTAGAAACTCCATGTCATATGATTTTTATCAACACATCATAATTATAGATTGTATCGAGTATATTTTGTTATTTAATGTTTACCTTTATGAATATAAAGTTTATAGTTTTTTTATAATTTTCTTAAATTTCCAAAAGATAGGAAAATCAAATGTTATATTTCAAATTTTTGTTGCAGGAAAATATTCCTTCAAAGCTACAATAGTTGTTTTAATTTATTATCTCTTGTATTTTAGCATTAATTCCAGCAATACCATATTTAAATGATGGCTCAATAATCTTTGACATTGGCAATCTGAAATCTGTACATAGCCTTCAAATAATTAATATCTGTTGAATGTTATTGCTTGAAGTTTATTTTGTTTTTTTATATAACCATTTTTTCCTCAAATATATAATTTCTCCAAGTTAATTATTAGTACAACCAAATTTAGCATAATTATGGCTTCAGTTGCTTATGTCAATAATGATTATACTCTTGAGTTATCTGTTATAGTGATTATATCAATTGAGTCATCACTTTTTAAAGCTTTTAGGATCAGTTCCAAACATTTTTCAATCTATTTTTGCATAGTATTTTATGTATCATTTTAAATTAAAAATTTTTTACAGCAGAAAATACTTGGATATCTATTCTTAATAATCACATTGAGGTTTTCTTTTTCATTTTGATTACTACTTCATCAAATTTATTTTTCAATATTATTTTCCAGCTTTGAATTTTTCAAATGAGTTTGGTTACCCAAGTATTTTTCTATCTATACATTCATCCATTATCTTGATAATTGTTCCATCATCAATCTCTACTCTCTTTTTGTACTGTACTCTGCATACTGATTTACTTCACTTGTATAATGCTCCATAAAGTACGAAATATATTTGATAAAGTTGCCTTTCAATATTTTCTAATGTTTATGAAAGGTAATAAGGTTTTTCATCTTGAATGTAATCAAATTTACTTTGGTTGATTTCAATAAAAATAAAAATAGAAGTACATATAAAGTAATTGTAAATAAGGCACTAAATACAATGAACTTATTTTAAAATACATTGTACAATGCATACGTATAATGAAATATTTTTTTCTCTTCTGATTTTTTTTATTTACACTATCATTCTTTTATAAAAACAAAAACTTTAAAAATATATACACAATAAACATGCTGGATTATGTATTAGCACAAAGTATGTTGAAAACTTTTATTTTGGGCAAATTAGATAAAGAATCAAGCGAGAAAATTTAAAAAAATATTTTTATTAACAATAAATTTTTGACTTTTACATTTTTCTCAAGTTTAGATCTTTTTAATAATCTAAACTTTTTTCTGGAAAGTAATTAATTAATGAGAATTTGAAGTTTACATAATATATTTAGAAAAACATTAAATGTATAAATAAAAATCTAAACTTAGCTGTAAAGGCAAAGAAATAATAAGTAATTTCAATTTTTGAAAATGTCAATGAGGGTTGATTGATAAATAAGGTCTCGAATATCATAAAATAAGTTTTAAACCAAATAGAATAATGAAACTGCTATCAAAAGGAAATATATTTATTCCCAAATCACAAGTGCATTTTTAAACATTTTTAAAGATTTTTTCAAATGTTCTATTGCCCTGCTGACAGAGCTTAGAAAACACTGGTTGTATCCCCTGCAATGAGTATCCCCCAAAAGTTCAAGCCTAAGTATAACATTAAACTGCATCTGATGGTGAGGCTCAGCTCTGGAGATCTGAGGAATGTAGAGTACTCCTTTTTTGCCCTTGTTTCCAGGTCCACTCTGACCTAGAGTGGTAGTACCTGTTAGGCTCCAATCTATAGGTTAAATAGATCTGCTTGGAAAATATTGGTATTTGATAAGAAGACTTGATATATAACCATGTGCAAATATAAACATACACTGTATGCAATTCTCTAGCCTGGAGACATAAAATAACCCCAGATAAGGTGATATGTCATTAAAATCAATCAATTGAATGTTCTATCCACTTTTTCATTCAATGAAGAAATTTTTTGGTTTACTTTTAAGTCAATTGCACACAGTAGCTTCAACTTTAGCTTAGTATTAGATGAAAAATGTTGCCCTTTCAATTTTGGGAACAAACAGAAGCCTGTTATTGTCAAATTGGGGGTTGTACAGAGAATGTGAAACGGGCAGGAATTCCAAATTTTGTTGAGAGAAATGTAATGATGTATATGTAGAATGACACTACAGGCCTTGGTATGTCAATCTCACTGGCAGACATTTTTCATACCCCACCAAAAAAAACAGTATATTGCTTTCATACATCAGAAAATTCTGACTGGTATATAAACTTCTCATTCCAATAATTGTATCATTGATTGATACTTTATACATAACTCAGGTGTATGTTGGTTGGTTGTAGTTTATGACATATCAACACTGATAGATTATATAATGTCAAATCCTGTTCATACATATATATTAAACATATACCATTTGTAAACAAATATTTTGTAGGCAACAATTTTTAAGCACGCCAGAGATCATTTGTTTAAACACTTCAATGGTTTCAAGTATTGTTATCTAATTTTAATAATTCAATTTAAATGGTTTCAAGTATTGCTATATAACACAAGTAATCCTATTCAACATTACAGTTAAATGGTTTTAAGTTTAGAAAAGGATTAGTTATTTCTATTTGGTCCATAGATGGGACCCTAACAGGTACTAAAAATCTAGGTCAGAGTGGAACTAGGAGCAATGAAGAGATACTTTACATTCTCTAATACTCCAGAATTGGAACCTCATCACGAGATGGTTTAGTGTCATATCTAAGACACTCAGGGGGAGGGTTTTAAGACCCCTTCCCTCCAGAGATGCAGTTGGAATGTTCCATAGCCCCAGCCAACTGAGTTAATGATTAAATATTTCTATTTGACCCATAGATTGGACCCTAACAGGTATCACCAGTCTAGGCCAGGGTGGACCTGGGAGTAATTGCAAGGAAGGGGTACTCCACATTCCCCAAAGCACCAGGACTGGAACCTCACCATTAGATGCAGTTTAATGTTATATCCAAGACTCATTGAGGGGAGGGGGTCTTACCCCTCAGCAGAGATGCAGTCAGTGTATTCTACAGCCAGAGCTGAATGGGCTACTTCAAGTGTTGTGCTCATGACTAAATGCTATTACTCCATGCGATTACACAATGACCTGACACTAAGTACACTGGAACAGGAGTTTATATAATTCCAAATACGTGTTCAAATAAGTTTATATTTCCATTGTCAGCAATTTCTTGTCATAAGAGACCTTACTTATCAAATAACCTTTATAATAAACTGAAAGTGTTCATATATATTTACAAATATTTTCTGAATGAAAAAAAAATTAAATTTTTTTCCACAACACAGTATTCTATAATTTAGGACTCATTATGATTGTACATTCAAATGAATCATAATAGTATACCAAAACACTTTGAAGAAGTGTTTAATGATTTATTAATTATACATGGAGATCAATAAATGGTTTATTAAAGTTCTTTATAACACTTGTTAAATATCTCATAAGCAAGTATTAAACTATAATCAGTCAAATAAGAAAGGAAATACAGCAGCCCAACAATATTTTTCAAACACTCTGAAGTATTAAATAGAATTTTCTGGTGACAAAACTTTTGTAGACATAAGTAGGTGGTTCAGGAGTAGTTATACATTGATGTATAAAGCAAATGTTTCACTTTTCTGTGTTTTGTTAATTTTTACCAAAATATATGACAGTATTTTCTGGTTTTTATCATTAAGGGCTTTTGGACTATTGTCTTCATCTTTATAGTTATTTCTGCAACGTTTTGGCCGATATGTCCTCCGGCCTTCTTGAGGTGTTTGTTGAACTCGGGAACCTATACGGAACTTCAAACTACGTCCTTTATTGAATTCTGTTCTGATTCCGTTAGCCATAACCAGGTACAAGTGTTAAGTATTCCTGTATTGTTATTCACCTGCAGTCAGGATTGAACCTGCAACCTCCAGATGATTGTCTCCTTAGAAGCTTAGGACATATAGCATAATGGCTATAGGCCTTGGTTCCCTAAGCTTCTTGTACCCGGTTATGGCTAACGGAATCAGAACAGGCGACCCCCGTGGATTCAATAAAGGACATAGTTCGAAGTTCTGTGTAGGTTCCCGAGTTCGACAATCACCTGAAGAAGGCCAGAGGGCATATCGGCCAAAACGTTGTGCAAATAACAATAAAGATGAAGACAATAGTCTGAAAACCCTTAATGATAAAAATCATCAAGCTTCATCTCAGAAATTTAGACAACTATTATTTTCTGGGTTGACAAAAACTCAAGAATTTCAAAACTTTTTGTTTATAGAATCACTATCATATGCAAATGTTTTGCTTGTTTACTATACTGTAAGCATTAGATATTAATACATTTATCTTCCACTCAAACAATGAAATTACTGAATAATAATGCATCTGAAGGATGTAATTTGTTTTATTCAAAAGAAGCAAGATGACAGTCTTAGCCTCAGAAATATCACCATAGACAGGAAGTTATTGAAGTCAACAGTAGGATACTTGCTGAAAAGTGACTATGAGCAGAAAGAGAGGATAAAAGAGATCTGTTGAAAAGATGATAGAAAGAAGAATGAAGAACATAATTATACGGTTTGTAAAATCAAGAGAAACAGTGGCAGTCAAGAAATGTGAATTAGACATCCATGTTTGAACTGTGAAAAGAATGCTTGCTACATGATATAAGATTCAAGTATGCTAAATATAAGCAGAAAATCACATAAATAAAAAACACAAGGTGATAAGATTGGAGGATGTTAAAAGATGGTTAAACAACTATAACGATTTTGAAAATGTAGTATTTACTGATGAGAAATATTTTATGTTTGATAGATCCAATGGATGGTGTGTATGGTTGAGAAGGGATGAACCTGTTGTTCTCAACAAAAGACAATGAAAAGTGAATTAATTATGGTTTGAGGTATGCTCTTTCCTAACAGAAACTTTTGGTTTGAGTGGCTAAAAGGATGTCAAAAGAGCACAAGTTCCAAAGAACTTTTGGAGAGTAAAGCTCTACCACAGAAGAAA
The DNA here is from genome assembly GCA_963585895.1 of Sepioteuthis lessoniana. Lineage (NCBI taxonomy): Eukaryota > Metazoa > Mollusca > Cephalopoda > Myopsida > Loliginidae > Sepioteuthis > Sepioteuthis lessoniana. The sequence continues at coordinate 63,901,034 of OY757908.1, forward strand.
TAGGATATAATTTTCTTCTTCAACAAGCTAACAGCAGCATTTATGCTGCTAAAACAGTGAACATATAGATGTGTCAGGCAAAAATAACTACACCAACATGGCCTGCACGATAACTAAATTTAAATTTTTAATAGAGAATATATAGGAGATGGTTGCAGAATTTGTTTATGATCTAGAAATAAGAAAAGCAGTTAAGTTAGATTGGTTGGTTGGTTGGTTTTATGGTATGTCAATCCTTGAATTATTTTATGCTGAAGTTAGTTTAATAATTATGATCTCTGATTATATAGGGTAGAAAAGTGTATCTTCACAATCATTTTAAAATAGTACTTCATATTTAGTCACAATATCAATGTTTTAAGAGCGAATGTATGAACAAAGTTCTCAACTATTTTAAATTGATCTATTTAATCCATAGATTTTACTTTAACAGGTATTAATGCTCTTAAGTGGACCTGAGAGTTATGAAAATGCAGAGGTGACTCGACATTCTCTAGAGTTCCAAAACTGGAGCCTCACCATCAGGCGCAGTTTAATGTCATACCCAGGACATAGGAAGACATTCAGCTATAGGAAAGCATAATAGAAGCTAAGACTACTGAAAAGAATGGAAGATATTATCATCAATATGTTTGAACATTATAAAACAAGACAGGAAAAAGTCATTGAAAAAAAAGTACTGCTATTAAGTAGTTGCTTTTTTAAAAATTTGAACAAAAAAATGTTTCAAAACCTAGTCTTCTCTTTATCTTTCATTGTTAAAATATATTTCATATGTTAATAGTACTGCAACAGTAATGGCATTCATAGAATACCTGAAACTTGAAAAATTGACGTGTCTAAAAATATTGTTGGACTCTTGTAAATCCTTTCACCTAAGATTTTTTATGAAATGATTAGATGAACAGATATTGCAGATAGGTAATTTTGAAGAAAAAAATTTTACAAAATGATATGCATATAGCACAAAATATTTGCAGTATTGGATATTACACAATAAGTAAAATATATAGAAATTTTGTAAAGCTTTTACTAGTAATGATTTTATATTGTATAGGCTACTGTGACTGTGCCTACCTGTCCCACATCAGCCTTAGCCACAAACATGCCTGCAGTTGTGTGGACTAGTGCCTACTTGATCTTTGTTTCTTGAAGCCAAGTCATGATATCAAACTCACAATAATAAAATATAATTGTAGCAAACTAACCTGATTTTATCCATCTGAATTTTTGTAATGAGGCTTGATGTGTATTATTTTGGTTGTGATTTTTTGGACTGTTGTTGGGCTATGTTGACCTCTTGAGTAGACCAAGTATAGAAATGAACACAATCTGGGAACCAATAATTGAAAAGGCCAAATAAAATTGTTTTTAAAGTAAATTACTTTAAAAAAATATCAAGAATAACTGATGCCATTGGATTTTATGTTTTGAATTCATCTTGGGATGCTTCTTGGATTGAGAGGCATGAAAAACAATGACATTATTATTTGAATAAGATCTTCATCGTTCTTGAACGCCTTGTTTGATCAATAGTCAAACTTTAAAAATGATTCCCCATGTTGAATTATTTTTATGCAAAGCTAAACAAGAGACACCTGAAGAAGGCCAGAAGAAACAGCAGCTGAAATGTTGTGTTTCAACTTACCACAAAGATGAGGATAACAGTCTAAAAAATTGCAACCAAAATAATAACCTGATTTTGACTAGTATTTTCTTTCATCGAAACTCACTTGGATCATCAAGCTATAACCACAAGGAAGAACATGGATCAAAAATAATAAAGGATAAGCTCTCAATCCACACTATTACTCATTATTTAGTTTAATAATCTGAGTAAGTTATGATAAAAAAAAAACAACTAAAAAATTAAGATAAAAAATACTAGATGAAATTGACAAACAATGCTTCAGCTAAAAATAAGAATAAATTAAAGATATTGTTAAATACTCCTGGTATAAAAAAATAGTAACAAAAATATGATACACAAAGAAAGAGAGAATAATAAGGATGATGAGTTTAAAGGTTTGATTTGTGCTTCTGCAAACTAATAGCTCTACATAGCTAGGTTAGAGCAGCTGATATGTAAGTTAAAATCTCACAAAGAGCTTATTTTTTATTCTTTCCAATTTGGGTTGTTCTTCATTGTCATAGTTAGATGACCCAAGGTAGCTGAGATATAAAAGAAAAAAAAACAAAAAAAGTAAACCATTGAAATGAAAGAAAATACTAATAATAAACTAATTTTCTAAAAATTTTAAATACATTTCAAATAAATTCTCTGCTGGTAAATTTAAACCAACAATTAAATTCCAATATACTCAATACCTAACATTGCTTTGTGGCACAATTCATTTTTTTAAATAAATGTCATAGAGGGTGAGGAGGTATCTGATAGTTGTATAATAATTATACTTATGTATTTATTATTTAGCCTTAATAATAATTTCTAAAGAACTAATTAAAAATAAACAGATTATAAGTGAGAATTTAGCAATGATTACTTTTTTAAAATACCAATTAATTCCTTGTATCTTATATTCCGGTATATTTGCATTTTATTTGAAACCAATCCAAACCTAACAAAAAAGATAAAGGGGCTTTAGTTATTTTACAATGTTTCTTTCTTTAGGTGGCATTATTTCCTGTTTTCAGGTTTGAATGGACATACCATTTAGATAAAATATCTCAAGAACTTTCAATTTTTTTTATTTTCAACCATTCTTTATTTTTTTTATTTATTACACACTTATTTATTCAATCTCCACTGTGCAGATGTCATCAAGCATACTTATGAAGAACACAATGCTACAATTGCTTACTAATTTCACAAGAATTGTTGTACAAGTGTGCTGGTGTTAGTGTCTTTATCATAAAATTTCTCATCACTTCATGATTGCTGCTACATCCAAGTGTCTTTCTTATCCACCAATACACATGATGCAAATCCATTTCTATAACAGTTATCCTTTACTTATAAAGATAAAGGAAACCAAAGCTTCATTTTTTCATATGATTTTATTTCTCAATTCTTTTTTAATAACTAATCATATATTTCCTAAAAAGTGCAAAAGCTACAGTAATAATCCAACATTGGTTTGATCTAAATTCAAAGATTTTGTTATGATGAAAAATGTTTCAACGTTACTAAATGCAAACTGAGAATCTCAACTGGTTATACAATTCACAGAAAAGCAGAATACAAGAAAATTTAGTATAAAAAGAATATCATAATCACATCACTTTCTTTGACAATTTTCACATCTTCTATGTCTACATAATGAAGCTGGTTTATGCTGAAAGATATATAATTATCTTTTATAAATTCTATATTGTAGAGATATTTTGGAAGCTCAACTAAGTTTGCAATTTTTCTTTTCATAATTTCTTTCCAATTTGTAGAAAGACAACCTCTAAAGCTATCATAGAATACTGTCTACATTTCACTTGCTTTTGGAATTTTTAGATTCAATTAGAATACAGAGCATTAAAGCTGGCCTTAGAGAGGCAGTAATATGGACAGATATAACTTAATGTGTCAACAAATAATAACAAATATAAAATCTTATCTATAATAATTTACATTGAATTTGCATGTGTATATTAAATTTGTAAGCCAGTTAGTCAAAGATACTTTTATATTTACCATATTAATGAAATGGAAACAGAAAAGTGTAATTCAGAGTAATTGGTTTGTTGTATTATAGAATAATGCAGAATAACATTTTTTAAATTGCTAATTCTTTAACATATAATAAAAAAAGACATGTTGATATCAGTTTTTCTAACCTTATATAGAAACCACTTTGTTAGTGGTTTATTTCAAATAAGAATATGCATAAAAGACTGTTTTTATAAAATGCAAAAGTTCTAAAGTACAATGTCAGCAACTATCACATATTGTAAAGACTAAAATAGAGTATTTCATTTTGGTTCTTAGCATTACATTTTAATAAAGTAATGAACAAGAAAAATGATTGGGCATTTACTAAAAAATATTAGCTCACATAATGACTAATATTACTATTTCTAAGATCATGAGAAGTGCCCAAGTAATTACTGCTGCACTAGGTGAAGGTTTTATCTCTGTTTCTTTAAAAATTAAAAAAAACATAGAATAAAATTTAAAAAATTAGAAAGACTAAAATAAAAAAAAAACACTGATTACATACCAAAACTGTATTTTTTTCTCAAGACAACCAAACAGTTGCATCTTTTGTATAATCATTTATCTTTACAGTACTAAGAATAATCAAAATATAACTAGTTAGCAGTCCTATCTTTCAGCATGGCCAACTTATAGAAGTAAAAGCCAACAAATATCATATATATATATATATATATATATATATGGAAAACAACCTGAATAATTGATTCAATTTTTAAAAGCAGATCATTTGTAAAAAAAAAAAAAAAATTTAAAAATTTAAAAAAGTGTCATTTCAGTGTACTTAATTATATTTGAATATTTTCCCTGCATAATGTTTTTCATTTCTCTATACAGAAACTCAAAAATTTAGTAGGATGTTTGTAAGCAAGATTGTCTGCTAGCTAAAGAGAGGATAACAAAGAATAATAATCAACCAGAAGTGATTGTCATCAAAAGAAAGGCAATCAACAGAACAGAATATAATTTAAACATTTTGAAATTTCATATGAACATGTATATTGATGAGCATTCAAAGAATAAAAAGAAATACCAACTTGAAGATGGTGATTTTATCAGCCAGAGACAATAACAATAGAAACTGGGAAATGAGATGAAAAACTGACTTTACATTAGGGAATAGATTACTTAAACATTTATAATGTCCAAATTAAAACTTTTAATCAATTTGCAGAATACTATATAAAAGATTATATACAAAATACAAATATATACGCATTTACGAGTTCCAATATACCAAGGTAAATATATTTGTTTGTATTAGCATAAAGTTAGCAGTTAGCTGCATTTTATATTCAGCAGACTCATTGAGAGTTTCATCAGCAAGAGAAAGAGCTCGATCAATATATCAACAAGGCTGCCTAACAACTATCCTAATGATAAAATGTTCAGGCAAAATTGAAATATTTTGAGATGGTGAATCAAACATATATTTGAAAAGAAACATGTAAAGTCACAGGTTAGACTAAAAATGCTAAATTTTACCTGTGCAAAAATATCAAGCAATACTATGCTACTGTCTTTTCAGAGAATAATTTATTTGTTAATTCATTAGTACATACATAAAATATTTTCAGCATAAGATTATTTGAGAGTGACTGAAACTATTTCATTACCAAAGATCTACCATTAACATAATAGTCCTTACTGATTTATGATGAATCATAATAAAGTGAAATCAAATTATTTGGTAATGAAGAAAAAAGAAGATAAGAGGCCGTTAGAAATTAGTTTTTCTCCATCTGAAAAAGTTTGAATAGTTTTTTGTTTTTTTTATAAAAGAAAAGAAGATACTACTTTTATTAATAAATTATGTTATAATCATTTCCAACTTGTATTTAAAAGTCTAAAATACCAGGTGACAGTGTCAAAATAAGGTATAGCAAAATTGAAGTGCCAAATTAGGTAGAGAAGATTTTTTTTAAATTTCAAAAACTTATTTCTTATGCAAATCCTAGAGTAATAAATGTACAGTTCGTCAGTGATAAATATGTTCATATAGTTTGTTTACATTTATCTTACAAGCTACATAAAAAATTACAAGCTCTTGGCTATAATATACTTTAGTTCAACTAAAAATTATTTTAGTAAATTAGATTTCAATCACTGAATTTACAGAAGTTAATTCTCAATCAGTCTAAACCTTCAGTACTTTGGATATTCCTCTTACAGACAATTTTTTTTTAAATTTGTATAAGGATAATTTCCATTGTTAAAATAAAAAAAAATCCTGATTTTTTAGTCTTAATCCTCAAATCATATAATTACTGAAGTAACTTTTTTCAGAGATTCTGTATTAAGTCTAATACTCAATACTTGATGAAATATATATTAGGAAAATGACATCAAAACATTTAGATTAACTTTATAGTTTAAGAATATTTTAAAATGTTTCACTTCATTGTATGCATTTCAACTGAAATGTTCTCTAATTACTAATAGTAAATTCAACAGTTTGTACACTTGGAAATATTGGCCTCAAATAGTGACTTTGTAGTAACTAAAAGCTAGTTACTGAGATAAAAATAACTGAGTGGAAATAAAAAATATTTTCTAATATGTTATCCTGGGATATTTGAAAATAGTTGGAATTTACGAGTTTTCTTCTAAAAATAGTAGACATATGATGGATCTTATTTTTTGTTCTTTGATTTTTCAATTCTTCACATATTTTTATCTTCATTTAACTTTTTTCTATATTTAATCTTCCTGTTATTTTCCTTGTACTGTTCTCTAAAATGTTTTGTTTCACACTTTATCCTTGCTCTTTCTTTTCTGATCCTAAACTCTATACCTATCCATTTTTTCTTGTCCTCACTTTTGTTTTTCATTTTCTTTCTTTTTCTTTTAGTTTGCACCTTTTCTATCAGTATAATATTAACAAATACAATCAACTGTGGTAACCTTCTGAGAGTTAAATTTCAGTTTTTATCTGATAAATTCTTTTGACAAAAGGTCTTTGAAAATCTATACTACTTCCACTTTAGTGAGTTTTAGAGTATCAGTTATCTTCCTAAGAGATTCCATTCTAATTTTCTTGAAAAATACTACCCAAAAAATTTTATGGGATTGCAGAATCTAATGTTTAAATGGAGGCACACTTAGCATAATGGTTATCATCATAAGAAATGGAATTGGCAATCTGCAAACCTGAACAAAGCTGTTTGTGTTTCACTTTGCATAAATGCCCTTGGGGAAAGGTATGAATCCCTCTGTTCTCTCCTCAGCTATGGGTAGATAGTAAGGAAGATTGGGTTTTTTAGCCTTGGTTAGACAACCATTCTAAAAAGACAACTCTGAATTAAAACGTGTTGTACTCTGCCTGAAAATTGACATTGTGTCACATTCAGCCTAAAGTGGAGTGGTTGGGTAAACATAAATAGAACCAAATATTACTGGATATCATGTAGAATATCTATCTTTAAATAGTGATTGTAAAAGAAAAAATTACTGATCAATACAGTTTTATTTTATATTATAACAAGTGAATTTTCATACCTGATTAAAATAGGTATTTAAAATGGTATTTTCAAATGATACCCTTTCTTGTCTTAGACAATAAGTAATTTTATTCATCACATTAACTATGCTGACAAAAAGTTAGTGTTTTTTTATTTTTTTACAAAAACAATCTCAAATTAAATTTAATGAATTTGATTATATGTTTGTTTGGGTTTTATGGCATATCAACCTTTGTAGGTTATTTAAGGCCAAATCCATTTTTATACAAATAATCAGTTCTATTTCAAACAATTCAGTTTAGCATGAGTACACAGTTTAATTAACAATAACATTTCTATCTAAGGCTATTCAGTTTAGTCAAACAGTTCTACTTCAAACTATTCAGTTTAGATTTTGTATGCACACAGTTAAATGTCAAAACAGTTCTATATTGAACAATTTAGTTTAGCATAAATACAGTTTCAATGTCAAAAACAGTTCCATTTCAAATAATTCAGTTTAGCATAAGTATGCAGTTTAAATGTAAGTACACATTTTAATTGTTAAAAACATTTCTATTTCAAGCTATTCAGATTCCCCAAAGCCCCTGTATCACTGGAACCTCACCATCAGATTGTTTAGTGTCATAACAGGACACTCGTTGGGGGTGGGGGTCTTACCACTCTGCAGAAGTGCCTTAGCCAACTGAGTAATACACAGAGTTAATGTCATAATAGTTTTATTTCAGATAATTCAGTTCAGCATAAGTACACAGTTTAAATGTCTAAAAAATTTTATTTCAAACAGTTCAATTTAGCATAAATACACAGTTTAAATGCAAAAAAAAGTAAACTCAAGAAACCACGTTTCAGTTCTATTTAACCCATAGATAGGACCCAGCAGGTGCTACCACTCCGTGTCAGAGTGGACCTGAGAGTGATTGCAATGAAGGGGTACTCTGCATTCCACAAAGCCTCACCATCAGATCCAGTTCAATGTTTTTCCAAGACTCGTTCAGATTGTTTAGTGCCAAGACATATCCAGGAAACTTGTTGGGGGGGGTCTCACCCCTCTGCAGAAAAGTAGTCAGTGTATTCTACAGCTCCAGCCGACTAGGCAAAAATTTGATTATAGCTCACCTTACTATTCTTTAAGCTACTTTAACTTCCTCACCTGAACTTCTTGAATAAATGATGATATATTACTTTAACTTGCTAAGATGACAAATAATATAACAGTAAATACAACTTTACCAATCTTTCATGAAAATAAATGATAGATATCTTCAGTCTAGAACAATTATAGTAATAATAAAGAATCAAAGTTTAATAATGTTATCCAGTGTATAAATATTTCATATTTCAAAATCAAAATTTACTGGCCAGTGAAAATGGTAACTATTATTTGTTTCTTGCTTAATGAATTAGTAAATCTCTCTCTACTTATTGTTAAATATTTGGTTTGATTTAATTTTTAATATAAACCCCTTATGGGTTATTTTAATGCTGAAATTTAATACAGCTAATTTGTATTAGAAAGGAATACTTAAAACTATATAACTTATACACAATTATATGGTTTCACTTCAGAAGCCATGGGAAGCAGCATGGTGGACGAACCCAATGATAGGTCAATGGCATGCCTAACCAGGTGCTTGGTGGACAAACCCCATGGGTCAACAGCCAGGATCAAATAGTTCATTTGGGGAACTACTGCTACTCATCTTTTAGGGTGGTGTCTATGAATGAGAATAAAACACAGCCATCAAAAGATTATAATAACTCACACTCAAACCACATGTCCCTTCGCACGGGTAAAAAAAAGTGCGTCCTGCTGAGGTTGGAGCTCTGGCCCCAGTGTTAAAAAAATCAGCTACAGAACTCAAACTAAAAAAAAATTACTTAAATGTAAAAACACAATACAATTAGTGACATTCAACATTAGAACTTTAAATGCCAACTACCAGAGCAGACAGCTTCTGTGATAGATCATAACATAGACATAATATGCATACAAGAACACAGATACCTTCATAGTGAAGATATAAAATACTATGATACTGGCAATGGATGGACATTTGTCTCGGCACCTGCATGGAAAAACTCTGTCAACACTGTAATAGGGGGTGTAGGTATGCTTATTGGTCCATAGGCCCTAAAATCTCTTAATAGCATTGAGAAAATATAACCTAGGATGACGGTAACCACGTTTAATGGCAACCTCAGCAAAACAATCATCTCCTGTTACAGCCCTACCAACATTAGGGACGAAACAGACCTCACCACCTTCTATAACGAGCTATCCTCCTTTGTTCATTTCATTCTGAAACACAATGTTCCAGTCGTTGATGGAGACATGAATGCCCAAATAGGTAAAAACAAAGAACAAATTCAGCTTACCCAACTTGTCAAACAGAAATGGGGAACATCTAACAGATTTCACACAAGAAAATAGATTAATATGCCTTGATACTAAATTTCAGAAAAGAAAGGGAAAACTATGGACCTATATCTACACAAATAATGCTAAAGCACAGATAGACTACATCCTCATAAATAAGAAATGGAATAATAGCACAGTGAATTGTGAAGCATATTCCTCTTTTGAGGGTGTGTCCTCCGATCACCAGATTGTCACGGCAAAGATACGACTGAGCCTACAAAGGAATCCAGCCGAAACAACCACAACAGTACACTATGACTAGTCCCTGCTCAACAATAGAGATATTAGCAATATATATACGTTAACACTAAGAAACAAATTCAATGCACTTTAAGAGATATCAGAAACACTTACCCCAAATGATGAATATGAGAATTTCGTCAATGCCTACATAGAAATGGCTGCAGAATGCATACCAACTAAACAAAGAGCTAAACCTAGAGCCCCATGGGAGACATTAGTGGTTAGAAAAAAGTATGCAGCAGTAAAAACTGCATCCCTATGCAATAGGAGGAACCCAACTAATATCAGCACTCAGAAACTTAAGGCATAAAATGAACTAACGTATACCTAAAAGAACAAACAGAATATATCCAAAATCAAATCAATAAGATTAGAGATTCTGTTGAAGATAAACAATCTAGGGCAACATTGCAGACAGTAAACAAAGTGAGTAGAAGGAAATGTACTGCAAAAGCTAAACTGAAAGCTGCCAGCCAAGAAGAATGTATTCATGAAAACAACAATTTACTTGGGAAAATTCCGAAAGTTATGAATGAACCTATCATGAAAATTATTAGTAATCAACTAAACATCAAACTAGAATAGTTTACGCAAAAAGAACTCAACTTAGCAGTAAGAAATATTAAAAATAGGAAAGCTGCAGGGCTTGATGAAACACCCCCAGAAGTAAAGAAGACAAGGAAATTTGATGACATACTGTTTTGATACTGCAAAATATGCCGTATATAACCAGAACACAATAACGGGATGCATCCTCCCTTTCCCGAAGAAGGGTGACCTTGGAATAGCCAAGAACTACCGAGGTATAACCCTTACATCCATAGCGGCCAAGATCTACAATGCTCTGCTACACAAGAACCTAAAATAGAGAAAATACTTAGGAAGAACCAAAATGACTTTCAGAGAAATCGATCCACAACATCACAAATTTTGACTATCCATCGAATTCTAGGTGTTTGTGGAAAAAAACTCAAGGCAAGGCTATTATTTGTAGATTTCTCCAAGGCATTTGACTGCATACACAGAGGGAAGATGGAGCAAATACTTCTCGCCTATGGTCTCCCCAAAGAAACCGTTGCAGCCATAATGATGCTATCTAAAAACATGAAAGTAAAAGTTTGCTCACCAGATGGAGACAGACTACTTTGACATTGTAGCAGGTGTGCTGCAAGAAGATACATTAGCCCTATACCTGTTTATTATCCGCCTAGACTATGTCTTCGAATGTCTATAGATTTTATAAAAGAAAACGGGTTCATGCTGGCAAAGGAAAGAAGAAGAAGATACCCCGCACAAACTATTATGGACATGGATTTCACCGATAACATTGTATTTCTGGCAAATACACCCACTCAAGCCAAATCCCTGCTACATAGTCTGGAACAGGCAGGTGACATAGGCCTCAATACCAATGCAGACAAAACAGAATACACATGCTCTAATCCAAGAGGCAACATTTCCACACTTAAATGGTGGTCCTCTGAAAATAGTGGACAAGTTCACCTACCTCAGAATCAGCCTCTCAACAACTGAAAATGACAACAACATGTGACTAGCAAAGGCATGGACAGCTATCAATAGGCTATTGGTCATATGGAAGTCAGAACTGTCTGATAAAATAAAACACAGTTTTTTCCAAGTAGCAGTCATATCAATGCTGCTACATGGATAGCTAAATAAGCGTATGGAGAAAAACCTTGACAGCAATTACACAAGAATGCTGCGAGCTGTATTGAACAAATCCTGGAGGCAACACCCCACAAAACAGCAGCTGTACGGCCACTTACCACCCATCACAAAAACTATCCAAATTAGACAAACCAAACATGTGGGACACTGCTGGAGAAGTAAGGATGAATGTACTCCTGTGGACCCCTTCACATGGACAAGCAAAAGCTTGGATGACCAGCAAGGACCTATCTACAACATATATAGATATAGTTGGCATATTCTAAGCCCTGACAACAGGACTTAAATATTGGGGCTCATCTTCCATTAAATTGTGTATATAGAATGATTATATAAAAAATGAGCTGCTCAAATGTAGGTCACAATTTTGATAGAGCTTTTTTCTTCAATCTTTGCAAAATTATATAGCTGAAGATATTTCACAAATGTCTCTTACTTCGAAGGGAACACAAGAAATTTCTGCTATATGAATATGTACACAAATTGTCATTCATTTAATGCAGGAAAACTTTACTGTAGGCACTCAAAAAGATAAGTATGTCAGTCAATGAAGTTGGAACATTAACTTTCAACATTTTTATTAACTATTGATCAATGATACAAAGGAATATTTTCTTTGGCTTTAAATATGGATCACTATATATTTGAAAAAAAATTTTAAATATTAATGACAAGGTTTACTCTAAAAGAACACATAATGATGTATAACTAGATAATACTTGAAAACATGTTAATCTTGGATATTTAAAATAAAATAAAAATTAATTGATTTCATAAATTCAAGTTGTGGTGTACATTATTTCAGAAGTTATAGATTTTTAATGAAAAGATTTTACTTATAAAAGCAAATTAGAACCAATTTCAATCATTATATTGCAAACATTTATTTATTAGCATGCTAGATCTGTTTAAGTTTTATCTACCATGTAGAGATTTTGATTTTAGGTGGTTTTTCTGAAAATGATCCAACCATTTAATATTAATGAAAAGTAGTCTACCTTAAGAAATGGTTTCTTTGTCCCTTTCGGAGTATTCTACTTGGGATCTCATGTACTCAATGTCTCTTTCACTTTTCCAAACAGTCAGCAAAATCCTCTTTCAGGGTTGCCTTCAACTACCTCATTGTACTCTCTTTAATCTTTTCCATAATTTGAAATATATTCCCTTTCAATAGTAATTTTAACTTTAAGAATCAGAAGTTACAGAGAACCAAATCTGGACAATTTGGAACCAAAAGACTGGGTAATATAATGCCTTTTCAAAATGTGAAAAATGTGTTCAGATATTCAAAATGACTGGATACTTTCAACACATTCTGTGGAATTGTCAGATCTTTTAATTTTTGCATGGTAAATCACTAATTTCCTTTGAGGGAGCCTGCACATATTCAATATTTTTAGATGTTCTACTTGTTAAAGACCTCCTAACACGTGAATTGCTTTCAATTATTTCCTGGCTGAGTTTAAAACATTGGTATCAAAATTTTATCTAAGCTTGATGTCAATGAATAATTTCCAAAAGCCTTAATCATTTGACTAATTTCTGTGGATAACTGTTCAAATTTCAAGCAAAACTTGATACATAGTCACAGTGACTATGGCAGTCATACAATAAATTGACTCACTCAATGGTATCTTATCACTGACTGAGAAAATGTTTATTCATGCATTCACTATAGTTTCCTCTCTGATTGCCAAGTTACATTAAGGATGTATGATTTTCAAGATATTCAAAATATTTGTATATTTTCCAGACTATATATCATCATGAAAAAATGGAATAAATTAATGAATCCAAAATGAGAGTATGACCCAAAGTGGGGATAAGTTCTTGTTTATTAAATATAAAAATGAACATACTATCAATGTCTTACTATACCAGATCATTACCAATAGCATAACAATGCTTGTTTAAATTCAAGGTATTGTGTTGTAAAGTGAACAATATATAATAATCAGTTGTAAGCAACAGGAAATTGTTTTTATCAGTATATCTGCTTGGACTGTAATTATTTTCCAATAATATTAAACTCAGATTATAAACAAAAAAATTCTACTTCAAAACGATGTCAGTCTTAACATTAAAGATATAGATCAATTTAAGCCATATATTCACACTTTATTTTATTAGATAGCAATTGAATAATCTTTCTCCTCTGGTTCCTGAGTTACATCTTGAGCTTTAGATATTTATATTTTTACAGGTCTAGTTTTCTGCCTAGTTTTCAAGAGGATTAATTCTAAAAAGGAAGCTTAGAGACACTACGACTCTCATTATGGCAGAAGATTACATTTTAGTAGACATGCTTTTATCAGCATGATTACAAATCACTTAATTTGGTATTGATGACTCATAATGTTATGTTGATGGTGACAAAGATTATGTCTTAAAAAAACTGAATTTGTATTTCTTCAAAATGCAATTGGAATGAAAAGTATAATTTATCAGATAGATGATAATGGTTTAAAAACTAGTCTGAACATATCTATATTATACATACTATGAATTCAATACACACACCATTTAAATCTCAAAATCCCAATATAATTTGAATATAATAAAATTTTGTTTGTGTGTATAAATTCATCCTTACTGGTTACCTGTTACATTGATGAACTACATTTAAGGAATACAAAAGTTGCTTTTTTTTGCTCCTATCCTCTAACATTACCTATGGTCTAAACTTGCCTCTATTGGGTCATATCTATTCAGACTTAATCTTTTTCCTCAGTAGCACCACATAACCTCTCTCTTTATTATGACAGTATGTTGATAATACAGAGAAATGTTTCAAAGAATAAAAAGTGAAACTCTTATCTCAACACTATTAGCAAATGCAATATAGTTAGTGATTTGTGTGTGTGTGTGTGTGAGAGAGAGAGAGCACAGATAAAGACCAACTGTACATGTTTTTGAAATAGATCAGAATTTTTAATTTACATTTACATGTCTATGCATTGCCACTTGAATTTCTTGTGCAATACATTAAATTTTGATTATATTGCATTAAAAATCAGATAAACTGGATAATTTTAAAAATCAATGATGATTTATTGAAATTACCATCTTTTCTTACAATATAAAGTGCTCTGCCAGCAACTCCTATACCAATTAAATTGACTCTTTTCCTTCTTAATGTTGTTCTCCATTTACTGCATGCTTTAAGCAGGAATAATGGCAACAGTATTTCAAGTGAAATGAGCATTGATATAGGTTGTCTGCAAAGATCTCTATACTGTAGGGATTCAGAATGGTAGGTATTGTTAAAGAGACAAAAACAAAGCAAAACATTATGTTAAAAATAATTATTTTTTATGCTCTATGCTCTATACTTGTTTGAATAAAGACCTTCATATTTCAATAAAGAGGGGGGAAATGGTTATTATTGTGCATTCAAAACTTTTTCTCAAAGATAAAATATATCTCTTTATTTGGAATATGATTTAATAAATTTAATATTAATTGTAAACCATAAAAGATTGCAAAACCAAGAATTAAAATTGCAGTTAGTATTTATATAAATAAGTAATCAAAAGCATACCCACCTCTGTTAGCAAGATTAAAAACTGCACTGTCTTAATCAATTCAATAAAGCTAAAAACTGGAAAAAAATCTAAATATCTTAGATATGTATTAAAAAATCTAAATATTAGTGTATTCTGGGATAATATTATCACAAAGAAGACACTGTATACAATAAACATTTTCAAACTGTAAGAAATTGAACAGATAAGAATTTGAAATGTTTACATTAACTAATATTTTAAAAGTTACTTGACATACCAATATTTTGATAATTCTTTTGAGAAAAGCAATGATTTAATTTGTCCAACACCTAGTACTTTGTTAAATCAATAGTCATCTTAACCATAAACTTGTCAATGACATAGTCCAACTATAATCCAAGGCTTGGTTGGTTATTTGGGTTTTATGGCATATCAACTTTTGTAGGTTATTTAATGCCAAATCCATTTTATACAAATAATCAGGTTTATTTCAAACAATTCAGTTTAGCATGAGTACAATTTGTCAAAAACATTTCTATTTAAAGCTATTCAGTTTAGTCAAACAGTTCTAAATCAAACAATTTAGTTTAGTATAAGTATAGTTTTTGTTTACACACAGTTAAATATCAAAACAGTTCTTTTTCGAGCATAAGTACGCAGTTTAGTTCTATTTGACCCATAGATAGGACCCTATCAGGTACTACCACTCCGGACCTGGGAGCAATGCAATGTAGGGGTACTCCACATTCCCCAAAGCTCCAGCAATACTGGAACCTCACCATCAGGTTGTTTAGTGACATATCCAAGATAATTGTTGGAGGAGTTTTACCCCTCTGTAGAGATGCAGTCGGTGTATCCTACAGCTACAGCCAACTGGGCAAGTAATCCAAGGGAGAATGGCAATGATGTTGTAAAAATGATGATATTCATTCATCAGTATCAATGCTAACCACACTTCATTTCTGCATAGATGTGTTTTTGAGGGGACTGATGTCTCCTATCCTAGTACAAAATTTTCTCCAACAAATTGTTCATTTTTAGCCAGTTATTGACTGTTTTAGCTTTTCTGGCTCTATGCTTGTCTTCAGCAGGAGTTTTGCAATCTTGCTTGGTGAGCTCCACCTCTGTTTATCAGATTACACCAAATAGACAAATCTTTCCAAGATATAAAGGGTATCTCAAGGTTCTTGTAGGTGGTCACATTAGGTTGTCCTAAAATCAAATTTTTCTGGTTGTCTTGACATCAACCAGATCACCATAGCAAAACTTTTTATCTGACTCCCCACAAAGTCAACTTAATGTGTAGTACAATGCAAGAAACAAGCCTCCCATAGGATAATTTTTGAAATTGCTTAGATTCTCCTTTAGCAATGCCTTAGGTACCAGGCAATAAACTTAGCACTTCGGTAAAAGAGTAGGTACTTTCTGGAAGGAAGACCTCCCTGCTCTGAACTAAGCTATTTATTATTTTATGTGCCTCCTGAACTGAAAGGCTGAAAAGTGATTTTGAGAGTCTCTTGCCATCCATGCAAAATCATAACTTCACAGCAGAAGTTAATTACAGTAAAGAAGAGTCACAAATAACCAGTCTAACTCTCTTGTCCCAGTTCATCCTGATTAGGATGAACTGTGGCAAGATAGAATCAAGATGAAAATACAGGAATGCAGGAGCTACCAGAGGCCTGACACAAGATTTCTTAAAAGGTTTACTCTATGGTTCTTATACCTATAGCTGGGAAAATCCATAATTAGGACCCTGGTAGGTCCTATCACTCCAGGCTAGAGTGAACCTGGGAGTAATGATGATTAAGGAGTGTCTTCACTCTCCCTAAAACTCCAAAATCTGGAGCCTAACCACTGGTTTCAGTTTAGTGTCATACAAGGAACATACAAGTTAAAATACATATATCATTCTAATTAATGATGCATGTACACTTAGACTTTTAAAAAAATGAAGGCTGACATAAGATATAACTAATTGTACACTAATATAAGTAATATATATAAAAAAGAAATAGGAAGAAAACACTTCAAAGTAATCATTTCAATACTTATTCTATTTGAAATGATTATATCATTTTTCTCAGAAAACAGTTTTGCTTATAATTATTGTCTAAAGCATTTTTACATGCAATTTATTGTATTTGAGCTACTTAATGTTTGCTAAAGAGTTTTCTTGATGACTACAAATGTTTCAGAATATAAATTTTTCAAAAACATTCAAGATATAAATTTGGTTCAAAGCAGTTAAAATGAGAAAAACATTGAATCAGTAGATACTAAACATTATAGCTAAATAAGCAATAAGTATAACTGTATTGCACTTTTGTTACAACTATTTATTAATTTTTGTAATGTTATAATATTTTGAAGAGTTAACACCCACATCTTTAGGAAAGTAGATGATAATACAATAACTTGTGAAGTCTTTGACTGTGATACTCTAATACTATAAGTTTGTATAAGAGATTTAATCTCTTCTGTTTTCAATAAGAAAACAAAGGATTTAAACAATATTTAATTAATATCTTAAAAAGGATAACATATAAAGTAAAGTTTACTTTTGAAAATGTACTTTTAGAGAGAATTCTAAAGATTTGAAGTGACCATATTTTATGTAACAATAATGTGCAGTTTTAAATTTCTTACAAACATTTTTAAAATACACCATATTGTTTTTTAAATATTTAAAAAACAATATTTGGTGTATTTTTTTTATCATCTATATTAGATAAAATTATGTCTATTCTAAAAGCATAATTTATCTCAAATATTGTGTCAATAGCAAAAATATCTACAAAGATTTGCTATTGGATTAGTTACCGAAAGTCATAATTATCAAAAATAAACAAAAATGGTAAGGTTAAATTTCCAATTGACAACTTTTTTCTGCTTTGTATCATATATACTGTTTTTATTTTTATTGCTATTTATGAGAACAATATGCAGATAAAGATATCATTAAAATATATGAATTAATTAAGGTGTTTACAATAAGGCAAAAAGGAAAATGAGAAAATTATATTTTCAAAAAGAATAAGAATTATCATTTCTAAAATAAAAATATTCCAATTTGATTTATATTAAATAAAAAATTACAAAACTAATCATGGTAATATGAACCATATTTTACAAAAACATGTCTTTGTTTGTTACAGATTATACATTAATATCTACATCATGAATTTCTTAGTTATTCAAACATCCTAATAGTCTAGGAATTTTTTGCTTCACCAAGCACAACAGTTAAATGGTTCTGATTTACCATGACCTACATATTTGAATTGATAAACAATGCTTTAAAGGAATTATAAGATTTGATAAAGGAGATGTACATTGGCATTTCTTTAAATTTCATGCAGTACTTAACACAATTTTGCAGATAGTTCCTGACAATAATGCAAAATCAATTTCATGTGGACTAAACACACAAAAAAGATAGAATTAAGTATGAGGGTCAGTCAATAATTATCTGTATTTTTGGTATAATATTAGAACAACAGTACAGTATGCAAATGTAACAAAAGTATGAATAATTACTGGCTCATCCTCATATATGACTTCCCATTAGAACCCCACCAGAGAATTTTACTCATGTCTTTAAAGCATGTTTTATTGCATCCTTGTCATTATGCTCAATCTGCAATTTAACTTAGAGCTCTTAGTTACTGATTAGATGTATATATTTCATTAATAATAATTTTCTGAATTTACATTTATATATTCAACATAAAGTTGAATTTTAGAACATTTTCAAAATTCAATGATATATAATTTTGAAAATATCCTTAAAACTTTGCAGTTATTTAAAAATGAAAAGACTACAATAGAATTTAGGCTAACACATTCCATTTTAATTTACCTATAGTAATTTATCTTTACATTGTATTTTGTATAAAAATTGAAATTGCTTAGAAATAGTGGTGTATGCTATTGCATACAATCATATTTTAATTCCTTATAATGTACTGTACAGTATTTTATGAAACATTATTATAGAGTATCAAAAAGATTTTTCTTTGTACTCCATTATAAATAGAGGTACATTCAAGAGATAGCAGTGCCACTTGTCAGGGATAATCATGAAAAGAACACAGTGATGGCCCTCAGCTGTAACAACTGGAAATCTACAATACCTTCACATTCTGAAAAAGGACATGGCTGGATTGAACAACACCCAGGAAATGGTGAAGAAATGTCAGGTAAGAGGAATGATATGGGTTGATTTTGAGGAAAGGCTTGCCAAAATATAGAATAAAATCTCTTTAATATTTATATATTTGTTATTGTTCTAATAATATATTAAAGAGATTATTCTTATGCACATAATAATAATGCACAATTACAAACACAATACAGCACTGCAGCAGAAAACAGCGGAATAGAAGTAGCAAAGTAAGTAGAAGGCATGTCTTGGAAATGTTTCCAAAGCCCCCATAAAATAGTGGATAACATAGTAAAGAGGTTATTGGACCAAGATCAAAAAAAGGAGAGTTTTTGAACATGATGTTGCATGGTGGATAAGAAATGAACACATGATGGTAGCTCAATCTAATCTGGAAAATGCTGAACAAGAATCAACAGACATTTCTAGCTCACAATTTTATTTACTTGAGGACACTGTGAAAATGATTTGTTAAACAATGAATTAAAGACATTATTTTTTTTTTGAATCATAAAACTTCATTTGTATCCTTTTTCCCCTGATGTTTTCATTTTTAGATATTATAATGAGTATAACAAAGAAATTTATTGTCAGTTATAATGATATTATCTTTTTACTCTTTTCAGATTTGTTCTCATCCCAATACAGTAATTCTTCATCATCTCACCCCAACAAATTCTACAAAGGAAATATGAAGCATGTAGGACAGACATTCAGCTATCCAAGTGAAACAAATATTGCTGCCAAGTGTTTCTACAAACCAAACAGTAGCCAAAGTCCACAGTCAATGGGTAAAAAAGCTGCCACAATGGACAGTGGTACTGCTAGTACACATTCAAATCTTAAGGATCTACCAACGAGTAGCTGTCGTAATTCATATCCCAGACCACTACCTCCTTTGCCCAAAGCACCAAATTAAACATACTCAACAAATAGCAGACTGCTACATAACATATAATACATAAAAAAAAGACATCATAAATGATGACACTGTTACCAAAAGTACCATTGAACATTTTGGATGTAATATGACTGAAGTTATTTTTGGCTAATGAAATATGTTTGCAGTAGAAAAATGTTTTTAAATAGTATTGTTTAGGAATTACATCTCAACATTTATTTTCTTGAAAATTTTGCATATATATATATATATATTCACTGTTAAGAAATTTGTAGATTTCATTTTTTAGATCATGTTACACAAAAACTATTCACTGCACTTTCATTAAAGTTAGTTTTCTACTTAGAGAATATGGCTGATATTTACATTAAAATTCAATTTAAGATACTAAAACTGATATCTTTTGTAATATGCCTATATCATTCTATATCAGTGAAACATGACTGAAGTGATCTTAAAATATGATAGTTATCTATATGGTAAACAATTATTTTTTAATACAAAATTTATAGTCAGACATGTATTTTATTTATCATCTTAAAAATTCATGATGCTCAATACAGACAGACAGACTAAGAAAGGTGAATGTGATGAAAAGAGGAGAAACCTACAACGATTTCTATGTGATATATTGATTTCTTAAGACAGTATCCTTGGACCAATATTTTCTAGGTTCCAGAAGAGGTACTGAGATTGTGAATTGTCAAGCAAGCATACTGGATATTTGGGTTTCAGAGACTGCAACTACTTGGTATATTATAAAAGTTTTACCAAAAATGTGGTTGAACATGAAAAACATTATTTTTTACTACAACAAAAATAATATTGTTGATTTTGTTTAGAAAAAAATAACTCAGAAAATCATGAACTCTAACTTTGTTTAAAATATAAACTTGAAAATTCAATTAGTAATGGAATTTAATCAACTCTAAAAATAAAAGAAATAGAATTTTATTCACACAATTAGTGCCATGTGAATGTGCGAATGTGTGGATGTGGAATATCATTTCTATAGAAATATATCACAATGTTAAAAATGCTCTAATAATATTTTATGTCTGAGAAAATGATTGAGTTGTCATCTGCAATAGCAGAATTTTAATGCATATATACTGTTAACAGCAGGCAGAATTGCCTGAATATTTCCCTTCCTTTGTTGTAAATTAAGTTAAAACTTTTCATATATGCATTTGTGTAAAAATGGGTGAAAGCATGGTGTATAATTTGGTGCTTAAACATGTAATAGAATGAGTATGTGAAAGCAATAAAAGTAAAAACATGTTCAAATGGCAAAACAGTTCCATTTATATTTTAATTCATTAAATCAGTTTATTAAATTAAATTTAAAAAATAATTTTTGTTATTAAACTAATCTAATGATAGAATTAAATTTCCTTATCATTTAATTAGTCTAACAGTGAATATAATCATAATATACAGATCAGACTCATATATATACATCAATATACACACACTAGTACATTTGTATACAACACAGAGTTAACAACAGAACTCTAAAGAAGGATCTATATCTCATCACTACTTAACTGGATTTTACTGTACAGGTGAGTTGTTGCTGCTGTTTTTATGTCTATTTTTTAGTTTCTGAAAGCAAATAGTCCAAAAGAGAAACATAGATATAGATATTGCTACATTTCAACTTATTGAAAGACATGCTTCCTGAGAAACAAATATACCAATATGCTTACTGGTTATTAGTTTTATATTTAAAATTGAGTGTATATATATATATATATATATATATATATATACACACACACATATATACACTCAAACACAAATATATACATGCATACAGATACACACACAAGCACAGATATATACATACTTACAGATATATTTACAATTTTATATTTATATATATATATATATATATATATATATATATATGCCCAAATACACACATATGTAGAACATATCATTTGTTTGACTGTAAAAAATACAAATACCTCTCATATAAAAAAAAACAATTTAAATTGTGACATTTGATTCATATTCAATATTGGTAAATTTGATATGCAGGTAAATTGTTGCTTTTTTTTAAATGTCTGCAAAGAAAATCATATAGCTTCCATGTAATATATTTTTCAGGAGATGAATTGAAATTATCTAAATTGTTCTTTTATCTGTTGATTATTCAAAATGAAGTTTCAGACAAGGCCAGATAAGTTTGGCCATAAAGTAAATAACACAAAAATCTATTATAACAGTACTAATGCATTTCTGTGATATCTACATATGATTCTAATTACAGTTTAGTTATGAATATGAATTAAATATGACCAATTAAAATAATTGTTTTATTTTTAATGATTTAAGGACAATCTTTTGAAAAATATCAATTAAATGTAGAAAAAATATAGATCTCTATCTGTTTGAAAAATATCAACTATAAAACTGCATGTCATCACACAACTTTTGTTTTTCTTCATAGCAACAACTTCAACATAACCAAGTACTCACCCATAAAGCTAATAACCCATTTTGTTTATGAGCTAGGTTGTACAACCTTGTATAATTTGCCCTTGCATAATCCTGTCACCTATCTGCTTTCAGTATGACAGCTTTCCAAAATAACTTGTTTTAGTCTGTCCATTTCTCTGTGATACCCAAATGCATAAAACAAAAGAAAAAATATTCTCATTAACATTTATGTAGAAAGATTTGAACCAATCCAAAATAGTACAATAAAATATGATTAATCAATTGATTTTTGTTTTGTATAACTTGTCTCTTTCAATTTATATGCAGTTTATTATGATTTTCTTTCTTGTCTCATTTGTGTTATTTTTGCCATGACTTTAAAAGAAATTCCAACTTTTTTGTATAAGATGATTGATTAAAAGATATGCAGAACTAACAAGTGGTAAAATTAGTAGTTTTTTTAATTAAAATGTAAAATCTAAAATTTTTTACTCTGCGAAAATCCAAATAACACTAATGTCTGAACATTATAGTTGGGTCTATTACTTGTGGAAATTGGTTTATTTTTCAAATTTTTACATTTTGTTTTTACCCAGATAAGAACAAAAACATACAAACAATATTTTAATAAAGATTAAAGGGAATTGATTTTAGAAACAAACATTATAATATAGAACCAGTAATTTTTAATGAACTGTGAGAATAAGATAGTTATATATATTATTAGTGTAAGTGGGTCTTCTGTAAACCCAGATTGCATGAAAAGGGGCTCGTAGCAATTGGTTAATATAAACATTTTTAGGGAATTGCTGCAATTGTCTCACTCACTACAAATAAACTAAATAAGATGATTAATCAAATTATATATCTAAATGTTGTAGACTGGATATAATCAATTTGACAATAATACAATAAATCTTTCAGACAAAAATACATTTTTGAAAATCATTAAATAAGGTATAGTCCTAAACAGTAAAACAAAACTCTCAATGAAAGAACTGAAAAATGAAAACATTTCTAAACTTTCCTTGATGAAACTAGGAAATTTAGTTCTTCTATGTTTCCCTACAGAAATACCAATTGAAATTAGTTAAATTTCTTTTCACAGAAATATTCCAATTAAAGAACTGTTTTACTTTTCATGATTGTATTTAAATACATATTAATAGAAATAAACTACCCATTTTCTTGACATCTTTTAATCACAGACAATTTCTAAACAAAATGCTATGAATATTTTCCATTGCTTTTAGACAAATAGATAATCTCAATATTTCCTTTCTGTCATCTATATTTATTTAAATATATATATATATATAAAAATATAAATATAAAAGTGTGTTGCCAAAACAACTACTTCTTCCTACCTCAAACAAACTTTTGAGTAGCCAGCAATATAACTGATTTTTTTTCCTAATTGGATAAGCTAATTTGTATATTTGGCTTTGAAACTGACTTATTTAAAAAGAAAACAAAAGCAGGTTTTTAGAAAAAATAAGACTGAAAATCAATAACTTATGGACATATTATTTCAATTTATCAATAAAAAAATATTTTTTGGTTTTGTTGATACCTTTTATGATTATTCTGGGCTTTGATGGTGTTTTCAACTTGCTCTTCTTAGAAACTGGCATCATTACTCTCAAACCACTTTTAAGAAAAAATTAGCTAAGTATATTTACCAACAGGAATGAACTATTTAAGTCACAAAATTGAATTTTAATACTTCCATCAAATTCTTTTTGTTACTGTCTGGTTATTAATAAATTATTGCTAGGTATATGTACTGTTATTAATTCATCAAATATTAAGATAACAATGATTTATCCCAGAAAGTTATTCATATTCATGCATTTATTATACATGTATTCTATGAAATTTCCATGACTACAGCCAGTTATATATATAAAACAAAAATTACATCCAATAAGAATTGAATAAGCTTCATAAAAATATAACAGCCAATTATGATTTTCAAAATACAAGTTAAAAAAATACTCATCAGCTACAATTGTATAATATTAGTGATAATGGATACAATTAAAAATATTCTAACCTTTAGAAACTCTCTAAGTACTATCCCAACATCTGTGGGCCCTCTACTCTGGGGTTCTGGTTGAAAATGTAAAGTGTTGTAATCTGTTGTTTAACAAGCTTTTCTTTTAACAACCTGTTTCTAGGTAATAGTAATGTAGAAATGAGGGTTCCTCAGTTGGAATTCAGGAATGACATAAATATGAGCCAGTTGGGTTCAAAGAGTTATTAAAAAAGAACAAATATATTACTAAAAGGTTGATATTTTAGAATAATAATTACTTTTATGAACTTAAGTTGGTAAAATAAACTTTAATGCTTTTTATCTAAAGTATTGTTTTCTAAAACATTTAACAATTTTATGAATTAATTCTTTATTCCTAACAAATAAAAATGTTCCTTATTTAACAAAAGATTAAACACAAAGTTATACTAAATAAAAATCAACAAATTTTTCATTAGTAACTTGATTTATTTTTTAAATAGTGATATCTTCTATAAACATTAAAACAGAAAAATATGCATTGTCAAAATTCTTTCATTAAAACCAAGCAATCTCATTATGAAGATATTTTAAGGCTATTAATTCAAGTATATTATCTCTATATTAACTGATTTTTGTTTCTAACAAATTTTAAATAAACAAAATTTCAGTGAATTATAAATGTCCCTCTTTAAGTTTAATAAAAAAAATATAGATTATGTTTACATGTTGCAAAATACAACATTAATTAAAAAACCCTATGGAATTTTTTCTCTCACATATGAGAGAGAGAGAGAAAGAAAGGGAAAGAATGAAACAATTTAAAAGACTAATATGAACTAAATCAAATTTTATTAACAATCATATTACAGATAATCAACTTAATCTAAAATATAAAATTTAAGAGTATGTTATGCTTGTTAAATAATTTGACAACTTTCTCAGTTCTAAAATTGTAAAATAGTATTGTTTTTTGAATAAGCAACTATTAGAATAAATCATTTTCAGTTGAATGCTTCCATGCAAAATCATCCAGGAATGAAGAGTACATGGATTAAGTTTTTAAAACTATTTTTAACAAATCTAAAAATTTAATTGAATTTTATATATGTTAAAGTATAAAATGGTTTGATTTGGTTCCTTTTCTTTGTTTAATGGCATATCAAACTTCATGGGTTATTCAATGGCAAAGCCCTCCTTAACTCATAGCTGGGGCAGATAAGAGAGTACATATCTTTCCCAAGGGTATTAGTTCGAAAGTTAATGTAATAGCTTGATGGAATTTAAACTAAGATATCACAGTTCAGCATTTTAGCTACAATGCTAAGGAGACTCCCTCACCCGAAGTATAAAATTTTGTATATATATATTTTTTAAAAAATATCTGTAACTAAATATTGCCCACCAACATTTTTGCAGATAATAACTAAAATTTGAGTTAAGAAAATAACTTCTTTGTCAATGGTTGATCCTTCCCGCGCTTAATAATTTAATGATAAAGCTTTCAAGTTAAACAGTGCAAGGGGAACAACTTTGTAAATTGCAACCTTTTCCAAAAATAATATACCAAGTACTTTTTTTTTCAGAGATTGAGAATTTTATGAAAGAACATTAAAAATCAATATAAGTAATAATTAAGATATTAATTATTTATCTTAATTAAACATAAAATTACAACCAGTAAGATAATATTAGATCTGATAATGATGTGAACCAAAATTATACTCAGTGTTTTTAATAAATAGTATCCAACATTCATTTCATGTAGTATGACAATTATACATTATCCAAAAAGGAAATATTAAAGAATATTAAAATACAATTAATTTGATTGGATAAAAATAATCATAAATAATAAAAGTAATTTGAACCATCATAAAAATTCATGACTTCATAGTAATGTATAAATCACTGCATATTTTCTCATTTTTTAATAATACATAGCACTAGTCTCAATGAATTAATCATAGATTTACACTAGTTGGGGGGGGGGACATTTCAGCATATGCAACCCATAGGTATCTGTCACATTAGATAACTTTCTGAAATGTTCAACTAAACACTTTATTTAATATGTTGTGTTCTTTCTAAGGAATTTTTAAGAACCCCTTAATTCCAACAATATCTCTCCTCTTAAGCCAATGTATATTTCTATACTGCCTGATCCAAGAATTGAAGATATGATTTCTGAGAAAACAGATAAACTTAACCAACACTTTTATCCACTAGAACATTCAGATATTGATACTTAGAGCCTTAATCTAATATCTATTCTTTCCCAATTAGTGGCTCCCATATATTAATATCTGTACTCTACCTACTGACTAGATAACTTGAACATAGTATGTGTTGGATTTCTTATAAAATATCTTATTTTCTAATGTTATTTTATGTTTATTAGCTTAACTTCTTTCTATAAAGGTTGATGTGTCTCTTTTTCTCTTCACATTTGATCAGCCCAAGCTAAATTCAAACTTTCTTCCTCAGGCCTTATTTTTACAAGGTAGTTAAGTTTTACTTTGATATCTTTTGCCACAACTGAATAGAAAGTTATACAAATAACTCTTAGTCATGTTTTCTTCCAGGAGAGGTTTAACTCTGTTAAGGTTTCTACATAAAATAAAACTGTTTTTGAATATAATACTGATGTTGGATGAAGTGCATATCTGCTGGGTCTTCTCCAATATTTCTTTGAGATGACCAAATGGGTATAAAAAACATATCTGTTTTCATTAAAGTTATGAATTTAACCCCTGGATCCTAGAAGCATCACTTTGTAAATGATTTTATCACTGATAAATAATATTGTAATTGTATATAAAACAAACTAAATTAATCATACAAAAAAACATATTTTCAAGGTAAATTTATTGCATAAAGATAGATTCACTAAGAACTAATTAAATTTTTTTGATTTAAAAAACATATGAATATTACATATTCATAAAAATAGGTTTCACTATAACTTTAAAATCATATTTCCATACTGAATTTATGAATGTTCTATTGATATGAAACATATATTGTACTTGTGAATATCATTAAACATCGAATAGTATAAGACATGATTATCATATTTTCCTAATAAAAACTGTTGCAATAACTGGCTTTATTAAAAAGAATTTTAAAGAAAAAAGGAAAACTTTTTATCAGAGGAAATAAATATCAGAAAAACAACAGGAAAAGCTAATACCGAAAAGTAGTTTATAGTATTATGTGTATAGTTTAATTTATATTAGATTATTCAATCTTCATTTTATAGTCACTACTACATACCATTGAGCTAGGCATGGGTTGTTTAAAGTAGAGATACTAATTATTGTTTCTTTTTCAAGATAATTAAAAATATTTATTTTGCTCATTTCTAATCCATCATTTTGTTTCTTGGTAATTACTAAGATTTTTTTTAACTATTAGGAAGACAAAGATAACGATTACCTATGTTCGAGATTTTTACAGCATGTATCAAATATTAACATTTAAGTGCTGTAAACATCTTTTATTTGTGATTATAAACATAATAGGTACCACACTTTCATTTATGAGGAAAAAAGGATAAAGTTATGTTTTAATAGAGTATTTAAATATTGAAAACAAACTACATCAAGTCATGAAATTAAGTGAAATAATTTAAAAACAAGAATTTCAGCATGATTTGTTTTTTTTTTGATACTGGTAAATATTTTTAAGCAAAGACAAATAATGATATTACAATTGCTATAAAATCCACTGATCAAATCCAGTCAAATTGATGGCCCCAACTTTCTTTGTGTTTACACATTATCTCCCTTGAACCATAACAATTTTTTTGCAATCATACGATTTAAGTTTAACTTTTACAAGTTGATCATAAAAATAAAGTAAATAAAATGACTTGATTTAGTCAACTTCCAATATATAGTAAAGGTGTGTGACATTTTATCTAATTAAATATTCTTTTTTTTTTTTTTTTTTTTACTTACACAGAAGAATTAAATACAGAAATTAATTTGCTTTTAAATTTGAGATACATGGTAGGCATTCAAGTAAATCATATTGTGGTTTTAATAATCTAAATATATAAAAAGTGTATGGGATAAAATCTGAATCTAATAAATATAAGAAATAAATTCACACTAACAAAAATTACTTTTCTAAAATTGAATTTTAAATTCTGTAATATGAAATAGATATACTTTTTAAACTGAAATCAAATCAAATAAAGATTAATTTGATTTCTTAGAGAAAAAATGTGATTAAAGCAAACACTTGATTTTAACAAGTTTTAGATAAACACACAGTAGAATTTTTTTTTAAATTGATAGAAGTAATGAAGAAAAATTTGAAAAAAGAATTTAATGAAATTCATGAAGCTTATAAATTTTTGTTAGCTTGTAGGTCCTTCAAGTTAAAATATTACAACCTTGACTCAAGTGTAATTAACTGTTCAACTTAAAATTTCAAACAATAAGTATTGAATTATGCATTATTCTAAAACAGTGAAATTAGTTGATTGAAAACTTTTCAAAAGAAGACATAATTTATAATACTGATAGAAGAAAATAAAAAGAAATACAGAAGTGTTTTAACATCAACCAAGTAAACAAGGAATTTTTTTTAAGTTGATAAGTTTTAAGGACTGTAATTCACTTTTTTCTATATGAAATTTTAACATATTTAACAATCATAGTATAAAACACCCATCTAATACTTATAAAATATTTAAACCATTTTTACCTTTTGATTTTCATGTAAATAAAAACAAGTGAAGAACCCAAGTCTAAATAAGGTGATAATTAGAAGCAAAATTTTTATTTCATTGTTTCATAAGGTATTCAAATGCCCTTTTGGTATATTAGAATATTACTGTAAACTGGTATAGATATTTACAAAATAAGTAAAAATTAAACATCATGATACAAAATTCATTCTATTACAGAATCATATGAATTGTTTTCTGGAGTTCTCTATGTATGCAAAAAATTTTTTTTTCATTTATAAAACCAAATAATGGATATATCTTTTAGAATATTTTTCAAAGCAAAGCTTAATTCAAATTTTTAAACATTATTTGTTTTTCATTCTATTTTCAATAGCAAATGAAAAGATTTACACCATGAAAGATTTTAATTGCATAGCTCATAGTTTTAATTATTTCACATTACTTTTTGTTTTTTATTATCCTTTATAATTTTTAAGGATGTCGTAGATACTGAAAACATGCATTAATAATCTTGGCCACAAATGCTATTCTATTACAAAACTATCAGTTCTTAAGATTTAATGTACTTAGTACTTTATTACTGTAATTTCTCGTTCTAAATTTTTTTTGGTTTGTTTTTCTTTCCAAATATGTAAATAAGACCTTGGCATGAACAAAAAATGTGAGTGATAACTTAAAATACTAAACTTCATAAGGAATTTCATATTGTCAAAAGCATTTTTATCAAAGAAAAACCCCCCAAAACAAGTTCATTTTACTTTTGGATTAATTAAAGGTTATCTATTTTTTTCTAACTATTTTCTTTGTGTAAAAACTGAACCAAATTTGAGTATCAAAATGTATATTTATCTTAAAACACTATGTGAGTAAAGTCATAATGAAAACATTTTTGGCTAAAAAAAACTGTTGGCTAATGATTCAATGATGACTACTTCTTACAAAGAACTATATTATAAAAACAACTTGTTTTAAGTAGTAATAAGGGAGTATCGTGGGATTTCTAATAATTCTAGGATTAACAAAGGATGTTTCAAGAGGTCACTTCAAGAGTTTATTGTTTTAAATTATTATCATCAAATAATTGTTATACAGGATCACCTATTCATACAAGACTAGTTAGTAATATCATTTCCAATTTTTATAGAAAATAATGTCAAATCATGTTATATTGTTTTCTGGTATATATTTTGCTAAGAAATTTGATTTTATAAACAAATTAAAATAGATATGCAATCTACATAAAATATAAATGGTAGAAAAAACTGAATATGTTAAAAGTTATATTTTAAAATATGGACTTATCTGAAATATCATAAAAAAAGAACAAGGCAATAATGATAATGATATTTTCAACAGTTAATTTTAGCAGAAAAATCATAGAATACAGAATATACAATTAAATGAACTCCATAAAATCTGGGGAAAAAAAATGTTTGTTATACTTATATTTTTAAAAATCTTTACAAAGAATGAATTTTTGAATAAAAATGTGAGTTTGAAATACATAATCAGAAAAGCAATGAAAAATTAGTAGTTTTTTAATTAATTATAGTAGCATAATTGCAAAATAGTACAATAATGTAGCAATTTTTCAATACAAAAAAGGAGCATTTGCATAATTTGTTAAAAACATTAAAAAAAATAAAATGGACGATATTAATTCTACAAAAGATTTATATTTTGACTCTTAGATGCAAAGATATTGGTTAAAATAGTTGGCATTTTTAGTCACTTTTATCAATAAGTTACATTTCTTCTATTCAGTTTTCTAAATGTATTTCTCAGAGCACTAATTTTCTTGTTATGATAGTTTGTTTTATTTCTTCTTAAAAACATCACCGAACACATATTAGTTCTAATTTTATTTCACTTTTTTTATCATTAATTGATTCATTTAAAAGATTACAAGTAATAATTAGGCTCTGAATCAAATTCTTTACTATGAATCTATTATTTTCTAGTTATTAATCAAAGTTTGGGTTTAAAAATTAGTCTTTTTTTCCCAAGTTTTTGATCACTTCCCAAAAGGATTTTATTTAGTTTATCTTTTCTGTAATTAATTTTTAACATTTAAATTTTTCTCAAAACATCTTGTTAGTTCATTAAAGAATTTTTACCCTGTTGATGTTTCAGGATCACAGCTTTTACCTGGTATAAACTTTATGAAATTTCATTTTTTAGGATTCCTTCTATTTTTAGCACTAATTCTTCTTGTTTCATTTATACACTACATTATTTTGTCTATTTTTTTTTTTAAATTCAATTAATTTCTTGATTTAAACAACTGTTCACTATCTTTTTGCCCACAACTTCTTTTTGTCATCAAGATGTATAATGCCATTTTTGTGTTTTTATTTGCCTCACTAATTATTAGCTTATGTTGAATATAACTGGACTTGTGTTTTTATAAGTATTCATAAATTCCATTGATTTAGACAACCAAAGGCCATCATCTTTTTTTTGTTGTTTGTTTTTTTTTTAAGTTTCTCTTGCAGAATATTCTGGAAAATACTATCTTGAAAATCTACCAGTAAAAACTTTTATTCATAATATTTATTGCTTATAGATTTCTATGATAATATTCTTATCAAGGTATTTACAAGATAAAATTATTCATACTGATTATTTTCAGTATATATTTTGTAAGAACATAATGTGGAAATAAAAGAGCAAAATCAATTTTGTCAACAAAAATTATAACTAAAAAATATAAACGTAACTTAGCTTGTAAAGGTACATACTAATATATAACAAGATTATCACTTAACTATAACCTGCCAATGAAGGTGTTATATCCATTTCATTGTTAATATTGCACAAAGAGAAAAATCACTTAGCATATAAATAAAGAACAATGAATAGGAATATTAGAAACATTGTTGGACTGTTTTATTTTTGAGTAAGACAAAATATAACTGAAGTGTATCTGGTCCCTGATGATCCATCTTCCAGGCAGGACCTTCCACTGTACTAATGAGATAGGGTTGGGTGTATGCCTTAATACTCATGGCAAAGTCAATGGGATTGAATAACTTTTATCTGTATCTATACAAATAAAAATAATTTTTAAAAGGGAAAAAATGAATATCTCATTAAACTTGATCTTGTGCCATATTTATCTTCATGAGGGAAGCAAATAAATACCATCTAAGAAACTCTAACCAAGATATTTCAGCTGTTAACACAATATTACAAAGGCACAGAAAGAATAAAAGGAAACCAAGAGAATCACGCCATCTTTTGACACTTAAAATCTTGCACTGAAGCAGTGGCCATTTAAAAAGGTAAGTCATATTTTGATTCTTATGCAAGGGAGTGATGAAAAGTTCTCAGCACAACCAAGAAGGAAACAACCAAGAACCATGAAATATACATGCTATTCCACCTATTTATGATAAAGGAAAAATTCATTCCTTTCTTGGATGGACCAAGAACTTTTCAGTAACCCCTCATACTTGCTTTTGAAATTACTTAGTAAAAGTTAATTAGAGACCTTTTTAACATTATTCAATAAATTATTCATTTTTTTAAAACTTAGCTAATAATGTGAAGCAAGTTCTTTGAGCTAAAAGCATTAGCAAAACATCTAATAAATTATATTTTAAAGAAATAAATATCAAAATGTATAGAGCATTTTTGAAAATCAATTAAAAAATTTTAGTTAACATAGAAAGAAATCTAATATGAGATGCTTTCTTCTCTTTCAAGTATGCACAAAAAAAGAAGATATTAGTATATGTAAAAGTTTTAGGAAATCATGTATTTCAGAGATATTTCAGTCTTATTTTACTTATTCCTTAAAAAAATAATCATTTTAATTCTATTAAAATGTATCTAATTATATTTGCACTTCTTTTTTAACATTTAAACTACTCACAATAATTTATATATGTATTTTCCATGTTCATGCATATATTAATTTGAGAACACTTTTTAATAATTTCATGATTTTTTTTACTTGTTCTCAGTAAACAAATATATGGAGTTGAAAAAATTATGATCCTTGACTATGACACCTGAAGATGTACAAAGTTTTAAACTTTAACAAAGGGCATGGCTGGACTGAAGAATATTCTGGACAATGAATAGACAGCAGGTATGTGATTAAGGCTTTAACAAATAAGCATATTGCAAAAAAAAATTAAATTTTTGTTAGTACTTTAAATACTTTATTTAATATTTAACATAGTTTTCTTAAATTTCAAATAAAATTAAAACTAAGAAAGGTAAAGTCGACAAATATTTGCAAAGTAATGTTCTGAAATATGAAGATACAAATTATAAAATACCATTATTTCCAATGATGGAGTAAATATGAAATCAAAAGTATACAAAATAGTTTAGATTAAAAATGATAAATAATCAAAAAATAATCTAATATCCTCTAGATTATAGTTGTAATGTGTTAAAGTATACTTTCAAAGAATTAAAAGTTTTTCTGATGATAAGGAAGGAAATTTAAGTAATCCTCACTTGGGAAGCAATATATGTACAAATTTAATTCTTAATACACATAAATGATATAATAAAAACAGATATTTTAAATTTACATTTGAAATATTCTGATAATAAAAGTCTCAATGATTATTTCAATTTGTCTTTCTTTAAACTTTTTCAGATTTATTCAGAAAAATGCTAAAAAAAGAGTACAACTTCTTCCTATAACAGTTATAAAAGAATTAAAGTATAAATCAAGAGAAATGACTAGATTATTGCAGTAACATGCGTTACAAACTAATCATTAACAAATCTTTAGTGCAAAATCATACCAGATAGTTGCCTTTAGGATTCAGAACAACTAAGAAATCTAGTTATGATCAGCTGTTACACTTTCTTTCAATCCCAGACAGTTACAATTTTTCCCACAGGTACTAGGATTAAATATAATAATACAATACAGTTCTCACATAAATGCAACATAAACAACACACCAAAATCCTCTAAAACAAATCCTCTGAAAAGGAAACCTAAAATGATTGGTTCCAAATTTAAGTCAAATTGAATAAATATGGAATTACATAGCAATTGTTTGTTGATTTGATCTCCTCAAGCACAGAAATCTTTCTTTTTTTATGCATTATAAATATAGAAAAAATTAATCCATTCTTTAAAGAACAGAAAGAAGGAGAAAAGGGATAAGAATGACATAAAATCTGCATTGATTTTCACACATAATATTGATTCTTTGACAAGATAACCATTGACCTAGATTTTCCATGTTCCAGAAGTGGTACTCAGATTGTGTATTGACAAGTAGGCATAGGGGATATTGATTTCTAGAGAAGATTACCACTGACCTAGATTTTACATATACTATTAGTGGTTGTACTCAAAATTGAGCATTCAGCGGTAAACAAGCAGTTAGAGAATTGTGTTTAAACAACTGACCATAACGCATCAATACAAATTATTAAAAAAAAACATTGACTCATTTACCTGAAAAAAAAAAATTTCAGAGAATTTTTTACTAAACTAATATCTGTCAAAAACAAATCAAGTTAGAGAAGTAAGTAATAATTCATAACATAGTGAGGATGTACTCATTTACAAAGTTCAAAATGTAAGAATACTCATATACAAGACAGAGTAAAAATATTAGTTTTAACTGTGTATGATTACATCTACTCATCTATAGGAATTTATATATGTGCAAAATCATGCCTATATATATATTACATATACATTTACATGCCGACCATGCATATCTATATTTCAAACTATACATATATAACAAACATGTGTGCACAAATAAGCATATGCAAACATTTACAAAGACATACGCATTCAGACAGACAAACATAAACATATACATACGTATGAACACAATCTCCATTCTCAAACACAAAGTCATAGCACACATACGTGCATGTACAGTAATGTATAAAACATGACCAATATTATGCTTTAACATTGTACAAGTTGAGCATGTGATATAAATATGACCAAGCATGGATGAAAAGAGAGATGTAGACCTTGATAGAAGAGTAGCTACATCTATGTATTGCATAATGAGTTGAAAGGGTCTGAACTGGGATTTATTTCATTATACAGGCCTTTATTTTATATGCATTATCTATATTTATTTATGTATATATAATATACTTATATAGGTGTCTGGTACATATTAGGTAGGGATAGTGATCCTGTCTTCATTCAATCAGTCCAGCATTGACTGGAACAGCCATCTCACACACACACACACACAACACACTTAGTAGGACTACATACTGCTATCTCACACACACACATACCTATAGTTGTTGTCACTCAGTAGCAGTAGTAACAACAGAACTCTTTACAAGGACGTTCATATCATCAAGCCACAGACCCACCACAGACTCCACTGGATTTAACACCACAGGTGAGTTGCAATAACTGTTTTTGTTGTTTCCTCAATTTGTCTTTGAGCACAATTAGTCTAAATGAAGTATATAACTATAGACATTAATATTTATAAAGAAAGATATTCTTAGAACCAATATTCCTTAGAAACAAATATATCAATACACTTGTTGATTATCAGTTTTATATTTAACATTTTATATATATATATATATATATATATATATATATATATAAAACATTTTTCACTTATGACATGATCCAATAATAAACTACCTAAAATTGAAACATTTTTCTAATATTCAGTGTTGATCTGCAGATAAAAATGTTGGTTTTCTAATATGTCTGTAAAGGAACTGTACAACCTACATGTGTATTGATATATTTGTATGTGCTATCAATAAAATTCTAACACTGATTTTCTTATATATTTCATCACAAAAAAAAACAAAGAAAAAAAACATGAGTAAATGTTTTCAATACAAAAATAATTTCAAGATGATAGTTTTTCAGTAGTACACTACTTGTTTTATAAATGTTTTAAAGCTTGGAAAATTAATTTCTGTAGCAGAATATATAAAGATATGTTTAACTTTCTCAAGGAAAAACTAAAAAAAATTTGGAATGTTCCTTGCTCTTTTTCCCATTTTGTGTTTTCCTTATAAAAAGGAGAATGATCATTACTGGTTTTTGTTTAATACTGAGTTTATTGTTCTTAACAAACAAATATATTTCCAAATGTTTAATTTTTTATTTGGTTAATAACATATCTTATCACAAATCATAGAATATGCTATTGGTTATTTTTTTTAATTTATTTTTTATTCTTTTAAAGTCTAGCCATGAATATTTTAGTATTTTATATATGACATTTGAATTGTTATTTAGTTTTTCTTGTCTTTTCTTGTATAAGTAATATTTTTAATGTTCTGACATGATGTTGTACATATAAGTTTTCAAAGACTATTCAAATATGTATGAAGTTGAAAACTGATTTAACTGCAAATTATAGATACTGCAAAAAATTTAATATCACTTAATCATGAATTTTATTTAAAGTTAATTCTAAATTAAACATATTTTCAAGTCTGAAAAATTATATGTACTCTACCATTCAAAGCAGACTATTTAGATTAGAGACTTTTCTTGTAATATTTATAGTTCTAACTTTGAATGCTCATACTGATTGATTGATTGATTTTGTCATCCTAAGAAAAGAACAAAATGTTTATGAATGGCTAATACATGGACTTATCAGTGAATTAAAGTTTATCTTTTAATGTAATAATTATGCATCTTATAGCATGAATGCCTTTTTTAATAGTCATATCAATATTAGCCAGAAGATGAATATAGCTCAATTCTCAATATTATATTTTTAACTTATTTAAAATCAATATTTTCAAAATGGAAAGGTTGAGTTAGCTAATTTTCTCATCCTGCCTGTTTTAGATTCTCATTACTGTACATGTGTTTCCTGTAGAGCATTCAGCTTAAGTTAGGATATTTTTCTGTAAATTATATCCTAAATAGTAAAATTAAGATATTAATGGCAAGTGAGATAATATTCAGACTGATATAACTAAAAATGATATTCTATTATATTTTTCATAAACTTATATCTATATATATATATATATATATAAGTTAATAAAATTTATTTATATATATTCTATTTTTCTATAAGTAATTTGAGACAAAGTCATAATCTTGTGTTATCTCTATCAATAAATTTAAAAAATAATCAATAATATTAAGATGTTATACTTAATGCCATATAGATTTCAAAACAATTTTAGATTAATGATTGATATCTAAGTTTTTCATATTGTTATAAATGTTTTAAACATAGTCTGGATCAGTATTTTGGAGAAAGGTTTGTGTGAATATATTCATAAAATTTGTATAAGTAGCAGTAAATTCTTATACATATCATGCATGCATACACACACACACACACACACACACACAAAACTATAATATAACAAATTAATATGCCAATTTTTAAAAAAGGTGAGAAAGTGAGTATTGGAATGTATGTGTGTATCTTTGTCTTTCTCTGTATCTCTGTATACACACATGAAAATATTCATACAAAAATTATTTTGTAAATTCTGACAACTGATTGTTCCTGTCAATGTTTAAAACATTTATAAGTTGAAACTGTTTATGCAAAATTTTAAAAATACTTTAAAATAGAATAAACAAAGTCTTATGAAATTAGGTAGAAACTATGGAAGAAAATATCTGACATTTGTAGAAGAAAATTTGAGATGTATTAGGTAAAAAGTATAATCATTTATTACAAAATTAAATAAATGAAAAAATTGCATTTTTTTTTCTTTCCAAAATAAGAAAAAACATTTTAAAAAGTGGTGTAGAATACATTCTTAAATTTTAAACCAAAATAGCAATGAAAAGAAAAATCATAAGCACCAAGTAAATAAAATGAAATTGAATGGACCTAAGTAGATAATAGGAAAAGCAATAGTGATAATGATGAATGACTACATCAAATTAATCTCCAAGACATTAGTAGGTGACACTTCATAGCTAACTGCTAACACTATGATAACTAATTCAATCTTTCAAAATGTAATTGTAAGGCCAAGCTATACAACTTGAATAGTTATTACCTTATATAAACAGGGCTGCTTTAGTGCAATTTGATACAATCATAGCAGTTTTCAGATTAAGATTAACAAAGATGTCTAAGTTTGATAAGAGGTTCTTTATATCTGAGAAATTTGGTTAGAAATGGTTAAATGCTTATTTGTCCTTCTGTAGTTACTAGTGAAAACAAATTATGTATAACAGATGAAAGATTTTATTTGGTTTAACATATACAAATATTATTTATTTTGATTGTGATAAAAATATATACTTACTGGTTTACTGCAGTATTAGTCTTATATCAATGAGACCTAAGTAAATTACCACAAATATTGGCATCCTGAATTAATCATATCTAAATTCTAATTATATAAAGGAATAAACAATATCTATTCAAAGTTCACTGAATTGTATAATTTTCTAATAAAATCTACACTTAAAAGTAACTTAAAAGGAATTAAAATTTATTCTATACAGGCTGAGGTTGAAAAAAATATCAAGGACAGCCATTTTTTAACAATTTACAAATGATATATAATTCATAAATCTTATCTGGGTAAGGTTGAGAATATATTTTAATTTTCTGTATTATCTTCCATTTCTCAAACTCAATATTTTAAAAAAAATTAACACTTTCAATTCTTGACTAACAAAAAGCAGATAGAATTTTGCAAAACCAGAGTTAGAAGAAATAATAAAAATTAACTGCATCTATATTTCATATGATATATACTTTTTGCTTCCACAACTTTTTATTGCAGTCAGGCTAATTTATACTGTAAGAATTTCTATAATGCATATTTGCTGCAGAAAAATATGACCACATTTGACAAATAAACTTGATAGTTTCAAATACTGTTTATAGTAGCCAGGAGTGTTTTAATTTACATAGTTTATAGTTAACTATGTATTTCTTCCAAAAATCTTTCATATTAGCAATAAATTAAACTATTAGGAATTAAATCATATAGAGATATTTTGTTTATCAAATAAAACAAAAACATAAACATTTTAATAACCTATTCTTAGATGATAAACAATACAATAAGGATCTACTGTAAGAAGTGAATTTCTAGGTTAATTGATATTGGTATTGAATTTACAGATTCTGAACACGTTCTTATTCCTCAAACTATTCAAAGTAATCAATTTGATTATGCATAAGGAACCACTGAAAGTGGAGTCTTAGAACACATTCCTGTCACTCATCTGACAACAAACTACATTATTTATGAACATTTGTATTTAGGATTTAAGCATTATATGTATGTACATATATATGTAACTGACATTACTGCATTGTGGAATCGGTTCTAATTTGAATACATTTGATGGGGACCAAGAGAATATTCCAAGCAGGAACAATATAGAGTTCTTCTCTAGGCACTATGTTCAGATCTTCAATAGCATGTAATGGGGTCTTCAGATACTGACACTACCTGAAGGAAGTTCTTTCACTCAATTGTTATTAAACTCATTGTCATGCTGACTCCAGCACTAAGTATTCTGATCAATGACAATGT
This sequence comes from Sepioteuthis lessoniana, assembly GCA_963585895.1. Classification (NCBI taxonomy): domain Eukaryota; kingdom Metazoa; phylum Mollusca; class Cephalopoda; order Myopsida; family Loliginidae; genus Sepioteuthis; species Sepioteuthis lessoniana. The sequence continues at coordinate 63,940,730 of OY757908.1, forward strand.
ATAATACAAAGTATTTCTTAGCAGGATTTATCATTAGAACTCAGTGCTGTCCTCAAGATCTTATTGTGATTTTATTCCACATTAAGAGGATTTTTTCCATCAGAATCAAAGTCTGGCATTTACTTATCAAACTAGGAAAAGGTTGATTGTTATCCAACTGTCTCTCTGAAAGAGAATTGGCTTGTTATTCACCAACATTTCCCATAAATTTGTAGAATTAATGCAACTCCATAGCATTTATTTCTTTGTAGTCACTGTCTCTTGCTACAAAATTGACACTCTGCTTCTAGCACATAATAGCAAAATGGCTGCCACATTGCTTGCATCACTGAGTCAATGCAGAATAATCTTCCTTACAATACTGTTCTCTGACAAAGAAACAGCATACACATCCACTCGTTTTTTGCCCTCTTTTCTCTTCATTTAAAAGCTTCTTTTGTGTCACACTTATTCTGTGGACAGGTTCTTCCTCTCCTGTTATCTTTGTGAGCTGCAAGTTTGTCTTCTCATATGAATTAAAGATGAGGATGCAGGCATCCATTGATAATTTCTCTTCCTGTGGGAGACACTTCCTACATGCATTGTCACTGATCCACAGCACCATGTGATCATGAATAAGGCTTTCTTCCAGGTTGACATAGATTCGGAATTTTGCAAGCATTTTTTAAAAAATGACACACTTGTCAATCTTCAAACTATCATTCTTTCCCTGGTTAAATTCTATATATTTTACCTATACTCAAACTAAAACTGGTATAGCGAATAAATCTTTTTGAATATCAACAATCAATTTTAGATTGTTATATATTAATGAATTTTCAAGGAATATTCATACATTTACAAAAATAATTTTTTTATATTTTTCATCTTTTATCACAGAATAGTTTTCTAAGATTAGAAACAAATTCCCTCAGTTCTTCTGTCACAAATCATTAAGTGCTTAAGTCCATAAAATATGCAGTTATGATAAAAGGCTGTTTGTTACCTGAGTTATTCATAGCACTCTTAAAAGAATTTATTTTGAAGCATGGCAGTTCACTTCTATCATGTTCCTGTTTTTTTGTTGTTTTTTTTTACACAACGACAAAGATGAATGTTCTCTTTCCATGCTATCTCCTTTTTCCATTAATACTTTTGGCATGACTTGCACTGTCTAAGTTCAAGTCTCATGTCTGCTGAAGTAACCATGGAAAATTTACATTAAAGCAAATGAGAAGCATACAATGTCTGCAAAAAAACAAAAAACAAAGAGGAAATAATCCTTCTTTGTAAACAGTATATATATATATATATATATATATATATACATACACACACACACACAACTACTTTTATATGATGAATATTATAAAGCATAGAAAATTAACCAATTTAAACCTCTAAAAGGTTTTCCCTTTTTTCTTTGCTGGCTAACAGAAATGATGTAGAACAAAGTCTTAGACTATTGGAATGAATTTTCAGGACATAATAAGAATGGAGCAATTAATTAAACTTTTAATTATCTCATAACTAATAAAACAAACCTCCTAAATAATGGTTAGGATTCTATGACCACTCAAATTGCAAAGACAGACACTTTATCTAAAAAAAATGCAACTTAAAAATATTCTCTTATTGTATGAATGAATGTATTGAAAAACATGTTTTCATATTTGGAATCGTCCTATTCTTTTGCAAACAGAATTTCTATCAAATATTCATTCACAATGAAATATTCAGACTGATATGGACTGATAAATAAATAGAGACTATTGTGTCTTTACATGCAGATACACTTAGAGTCACAAAATCAATATTTGACAACTTCAGTATAGCAAATGTTGCTGCAAATCTGTTATTAAAAGAAACAATTTCTTAAATATCACAAGAATATCACTCTCACCCCAAGAAGAAGTTATTGGATATACTCATATATAAATATAACAATCACTAGAACCAAGCAGGTTACAAATTTAAGAGCACAAATCAATAGAACCCAATATTATAGGATCTTAATGTTATACATAGAATTATACATTCTCGTGTAAATATATTGATCTAGAATTCCATAAGAGATAAAGGTAATTTCAACTATATTGTCTCTAACTTCAAATATTTAGAGAAAGTGATAGAATACTATGTTTAAAATTTTGTATTTATAATAATTAATTTTAACATTCTATATTTTTATGGTTCTTATATTAACCAATTCTGAGTATTTCTTTCTGACCTAAGCCAAATCTAATGATTCATGATATTTTTTATACATTTTGTTTCTCCAATATATCATCTATGTTCCTACCTATTATTTTCTTACTCACTGAAAAAATTACATGCGTTCTCAAAATGATTTTCTAGCACTTTACATGTTTAAGGGAAATTATATGAGCTACATGCAAATAGCTATCTGTCAAATTGTGAGGCATTTCAAGTTACTCTAGCAATAGAATAGGAACAGTTACTATTTTGACCAACCAAAGGAAAAAAATCTATTTTTAATAGCTTATTATGGCCTATATTCATTGAGAGATACCAATATATATATATATATATATATGTGTGTGTGTGTGTGTGTGTGTGTAGAAGTACTATATTAAAAGACTAAGCCTCCTTAGCTTGCTTGTGCAACTATCCACCAACAAAGTAGAAATATACCTGCCAGGTAAAAGCCATCTTAGCATATGGCTCTTGTACAATTCCAACAATTAGCATCCAATTGAGTTAAACCAACTTCAAGGAACATTTACAATATGCAAAGAGAAACACTTTCAGAAGTTGAACAAACATTATAAGATAGCTCACTTGAATTTGGACAAATATCAAAGGAGACGTCAACATCTGCAGTCTGTAAACAATATCTTTTAAAATATTTTCATAAGAATTTGTCTATGTGAACAAGAAGGAAATATTAAACCCAAATAGAATATTATATATATTTTAAAAGATTATTCTTGTTTAAGAATGTATTCAATTTGGTTAGTGCAGTTCTGTAAAAAGAAAGTTTTGATATGCACAAACCAGTTCTTTTTCTGTAATATCACAAGAGAACATAAATAGAAAAGCTTTAAGACATAGGTATGATTATCAATCAGCTTAACACTTCATTTATTTAAAGTTCCTTGTGTATTTTAAACAATAGAAACAAAAATATAATTTTAAAAATCTATATCTAGCTAGAACTGAGATTTCAAACTGACTTTTGAAAAATAAACCAAAATATGTATTTTCTTTAATTCAAGACAGTTTAAAAGCTAAATGGAAAATATCCTTTATATTGTACAAAGTAGATTTAATTTTTCATTTTGGTCTAGAAATATTAAACTAGTTGACTGCATTATTATTGTAAATTCTAAAGTATATGATTGTAAAATATAGATTTTGATGGCAATCAGACAGTTCAAGAGATATAAATTTAAATTCACTCACAAAATCAAAATTGACAGCAAACACAATCTAAAAATAACTGTCTGTTTTGTTTCATAACAGATAAAAACAAATAAAATTAAATGCTTTTATTAAGCTTAATGGATATTTTGGAATTACCAGGTTTTATTCAATAACTCCCAGTGGGTATACTCATGAATATAAATCACTAAGTAATCTTTAGACAACTAACAAGACTGCCAAATTTTTTTATTTCATCCTATTTAATAAGGGAAAAAAAGAATTTAATAAATCAATGCTTCAAGTCAAAAGCTGAAAGAAAATTTGCTTTTATTATGCATTTTGTTATTGAAAATTTTGCAATATTCAAAGTTATTTTAGGTAAGTGCAAGATATTTTCCTGTAAATAGAGGTTTGGAACATATAGCTTTTTACTTATTATCTAAAGTATGGAAGTACTTGGTTACAATTCAGATCATTGCTTTTCAAGTAATCTCCAGATTTACTGAAGTTAATTTAATTTAAACCTAAATATTACCTTTATATACTCTGTAATAAACAACCTTTTAAGACCAATTTTTAACCTGAAAACAAGGGGTCTATTCTTTTTCATTACAAGCTATATATGATAAAAACACTTTTTTGTGGGTATAGATTAGTTCATTCATTATACAAGTATATAAGGTATATAAATTTTTCTAAATATCAATAAAATCCTTGAATACATAGAACCCTGTTGTTTATCATAAATATAGGATAGCAGTGGTAATTATAAGACCACTTTTTTAAGATATTAAAAATCAAAATCTTGTAGAAATCTTAAAACAAAATTACGTCTTAAAAATTAAAAACAAATTTTGTATGGCATTAAAATAAAATTGCATTTATAGATTTTACCAGTAAAATCAAAATAGTTTTGGAATTGATAAAAGCAACTGATATGTGAATAACTAATGTCATTTATTTTTTAAAAACCAGCTGTAAAGAAAAATATCTCAATAGAAATAATAGTTATTTTATATAGTAATGTGTCTGATTTGTTTGATATAATTAAAGAAATATTGATTTCCTATTTTCATTTTACATTTGTTCTCTTTAACAGGTCAAAAAAGAAAATGCGATTATCCAAGTATTTATTGTTATTTGTCCTACATAGATGTTTGTGTGTGGACCTAACTTACTATGTGAAAGAAGGGAAAAGCCCTGGAACCTACCTAGGTGATATTGCTGCTGATACAAATTTGATAGATAGCGTGCCACCAAAAAATCATAACTTGATTACTTTTAGCCAATTACAGCAAAGAACAATGAGTTCTCAATTATTTCGTGTGTCAAAAGACAGAGGAAAATTATATACTACACAGATATTGGATGCTGAAACTATGTGTAAAAGAGAAAAAGAATGCTTCCAAATGATGGATATAGCTATTCAAAAAGGGACCTCTTTCATCAAATTATTAGAAATCAAAGTGGTAATACAAGATGTCAATGACCATCAACCTGAGTTTTTGGAAAAACAAGTTAACATAGAATTTTCTGAAGATATGGTAATGGGAACAAAACGATCAATACCAAATGCCATTGATAGAGACATTGGAGTAATTAATTCCCAAATTACATATCAACTGAAAAAGAATAAAGATGAACCTTTTAAACTTCTGGTTTCTAAAAGTGTTGATGGAACATCAAAACTTGATATAATGCTGGAAGATAAGTTAGATAGAGAAGCTAAAGACACTTATATAATTCAAGTAGTAGCTAAAGATAAAGGATCTCCTCCAAAACAAAGTGTTTTAGATGTTCATATTGCAATCACAGATGTAAATGACAACCCTCCTGTTTTCACTCAAAACGTCTATAATGTATCAGTAAATAATGAATTAGGATCTATACCAGTACTTATTTTGTCTGCAAATGACTTAGATTCTGGTGAAAATGGATGGGTTTCATATCATTTAAGTTCAAAAACTTCAGATACTACTAAATCACATTTTGAACTGAATGAAGAAACAGGAGAGATTTTTTTACATAAAAAGTTTACATTAGGACAAGAATTAGTACATAAATTGTATGTTGAAGCAACAGATAGAGGCAAACCTCCCTTAAGTTCCACTGCAAAGATTTTAGTGAATGTGATAAACCAACAGAATAATCCACCAAGTATTGACATAAACTTTGTTTTTGCTTCAACAAGAAATGCTACAAATATTTCTGAGAATATTGAAGTTGGCAGCTTTATTGCTTTTGTGAAGGTCACAGACCATGATACAGGACAAAATGGAGAGGTCAATTGTGATCTTCACCATGATAAATTTCAACTTCAGAGCCTGGGCATAAGAAAATACAAAGTCATTTTAAATAGCCCGGTAGACAGAGAATTTGAGGATCACCATGATATTACAATCAGCTGCCAGGATAAAGGGTCTCCTCCTATACACAGTGAAAGTAAATTTTCTATTAATGTCATGGATATCAATGATGTAAAACCACAATTTTCTAAAGATACATATAAATTTAGGATAAAGGAAAATCAGAAATCAAAAATTCCAGTTGGTTTCATTAATGCTTCAGACCCAGACTTAGGACCTGGAGGAAAACTCACATATTCTTTATGGACTAAAAACAAACATTTTCTACCTTTCAAAATTACTGATGATGGACTAATTTCAACCATTAGTTCATTGGATCATGAATTACATGAAATCTATGAATTTCAAGTTTTTGCAAAAGACAATGGGATACCATCTTTAAATAACACTGTAAATGTTATTGTTGAAGTTCAAGATGAAAATGATAATTCTCCATATTTTACATATCCAAGTGTTAATCCTTTTACTCTGGATCTTGTATATTACCCATATCATACCAAAAATATTACTGTTTTGAAAGCTTCTGATCGTGATAGTCGAGAAAATGCTTTTCTTAAATATGAAATAACTGCAGGTAATGAAAAACAGTTGTTTACTATTAATCATTATACGGGTTTGTTGTCATTCACACGTGTTGTTAATCAACAAGATGCAGGTTCATATGACTTGGAGTTTATTGTCAAGGACAGTGGAACTCCAGTTCTGTCAGCCAAAACAACAATGTTTCTTACTCTCACAGTAAGCAATAAGACATCCGAGAGGTTAAATGTTGTGCATATAAAAACTGATGAGAAAATACATCTAAATTTAGTGATAATTATCACACTGATTTCTGTCACAGTATCTGTGATCATTACAGCTTTTATGTCTATTTGCATTCTAAGATATTGTAATCAAAGAAGTCTATCACAGGAGGAGGAAATGAATCATCCTCATAGATGTGCTAGTAAACAAAGACATTTAAGTTGTCAATCTTATCATGCAAGCCCTTGGCCAGAAGATCAAGATAAATTCAGAAATCCTCATTTAATGAATTCAAAAAGGGAATCCTTGCCTGAAGATGAGTTCTCTAATGGACATAGAAGTTCTATGCAAAAACCAGCATCTACAGACATGGCACATCATGTAAGTGCAGGTATATACTGTTTTTTATCATTTATTATATATGATGAACAATTATATAAAATTAAAAATATAAATTATGTTCAATGAATAGAAATGCATTAATATGAATTCATTTTGAATTTATATGGACAAAATATAAGTTATACAGGGTACAGTTTCCTAAATTGATAATTCTGCAAAAGTACATGAAAATGAATTTCTTTTCTATCCCAAATCCAAACTGATAGCATCATGTGGTAAACACATATGCTCCAAATAAGATAAAATCAGTAATACAGCTAATTTTGGTCATTCCATATATTTATTTAATGTTTTAAGCATACAACTCATAATTCTCATTTTTGTATTTCTTTATTTCTATCATATAAGAAAGGATTAACCTAACTTAATTTGAAATTATTCCAATTAGGAAAAATATGAAAATTAAGTTTCAACAGTTAATTTCATTTTCAATGATTTTTTAATATAGAATTAATTTTTTTTTAATTTGTTTGTTTGATATGTAAATATACAACTTGTTTTGAATTAGTTTTGCCATTTTCTTTTGATTCCTGTCTGGAATAATGTGTTGGAAATAACATTATGAACTATATATTAAAATATAAATATAATAATATTAACATGCATTCAAGAAATACACTGATTCCAAATAAAAAATAAATGCTAGTAAATGCTAGGAGTTAGACAATATATCAGAAACAGTAATATCAAATTGAAAATTTGGATTACAAAAAATATCAAGGTTAAAATTATTGAAACAAAAGGTTCTTCAGGTAATGATTTTGAGAAATAAATTCAAAAGGAACTTCCTCTCAAGTCACAATATTTTACTTTTCATAACCTAATATTTTATATAAATATAGATAAAAGAATATACTTTATATTATCTCGAGATGAAACAGCATAAAGTTACAATTTAACTTTTGCAATGTTAACAGATATACATTCATGAAGTCAGACAGAACTCTGGTGGTGAAAAACATGAAAAATGCACATCCCCTGGCAACAACACCTGGAAATCTACCAAGTCTTCTTATTTCGACAATGGACATATTTGGAGTCAGAGTGATACTGGACAGGGTGGTGAAATACCAGGTACACCTTGATAAATGCATTTTACTTTCTTAAAAGAAGAAGGAATTTTATAATCAGAATACATTATAACATTCATTTGGAAACAGTAACTCAGAAAATTACTTTTCATCCATGAAAATAAAGCATGCTTTATAAATCTGTTTCTACGTTTTGTGAGTGAGTTAGCTATTACTGTAGGTGTTCCCAAGTGCACATAGAAACATATGAATGAACAGGAAATAAGACTGACTCAACAATTAAACTGCATAAAAATATTTTTTTAACATCAGAACAATAACTAATAAATAATCTGTTAAAGGTTAACATATAGACTGACAATGAATTTGTGGAAATGTTTTCCCCAATTACATTAACCCAGATGGCTGGGGCTGTAGAATACACCAACTGCATCTCCACAGAAGGGTAAGACCCACCCACCCACAATGAATGTACTAGATATGACACAAAACAATCTGATGGTAAGGCTGTAGTCTTGGAGTTTTGGAGAATGTAGAGTACCCCTTCATTGCCATTACTCCCAGGTCCACTCTAACCTGAAGTGGTAGCACCATGGGTCAAATAGAAATGTTTGACATTTAAACAGTGTGAAAACAAATGACTCATACTAAATTGAATTGTTAGAAATAGAACTGTTTGACCATTAAACTGTGTATAAATAAATGACCGATGTTTAATTGAATAGTTAGTGATACATAGCAATATTAGGAACCATTTGACTGTGTTCAAACAAATGAAGTGTTCAATAGAATAATTAGTGCTAAATAGCAATACTTGTAACAACTTCACTGTATGCAAACAAATGATTAATATTGAATAGAATTATTAGTGTTAGATAGCAATAATTGAAACCATTTAACTGTGTAAAAACAATTGCAATACTAGTGTGCAAACAAATCAGTTCTAACTAATTTGAAAATGAAATTTCCTACAAACTATTCCCTTTCAAATCAAATGTATACCCATTTAAATGTGTGTAAACTAATGACTGGTGTTAAATTGTTTCTATTGCATGGCAATAGTTGAAATCATTTAACTTTATGCAAAAAATGAGCTCAGGCTCATTTAAAAATATTATCAACAAAATGTGTTTATAAATCGTATATTCAATATATGTATAAAAAAGATTTATTAAATAACCTACAATGATTGATATGCGATAAAACCCAACCCAACCAAATCAAACTACATTTTTAGTTTGTAAAATTACTTTTTTAGTTTTAGGTATAAGAATCTAAAAGATCTCGATTTAGGTAAACCAAAAAAAAGAATTTAAGGTAAAAGAAAGTCAACACTATAGCATTTTGGTTATAATAAACCATTATTAGGACTAGGAAGGATGATATCACTTGATATCATCCTTCCTAGTCCTGATGATGGTTCATTAAAACTGAAATATAGAATTGACTTTCTTTTAGATTAAATTCTTCTTTTTCGATTACTTTGTTCTTCAATTTTCCTCTATGATCATCAATCTAATTTTGCTCACTTAATATAACAAATAGATTACTTAGTACAAAATTACAACTGAAATGATAATGTGAAAAACAATACTAATTCATATGTCAACACTTAACCACAAAAATATTGATTTCAATTAAGCCTTATCTTTGTTTTCTATTATCATTCAGGTTATTAGAGTATCCAACACACCAGAACAGTTAAATAATCAGAATACATTCAGTGAGAAATGTTTTCCTTATTCAGCATTTGATCTATTTTATTTAATAATAATTTCAATAATTAAATTTTTGAATTAACTAGTGAAATAAAAGTATTATTTCTTTTTATTAGATAATGTCAACATTACTTATAGTTGTATTTGTTTATTTCAGATCTGTTCACAACCCAGTATTGTAATTCTCCATCATCCCAAATTGACCAATTCAATAAAGCAGATACAAGACCATTAGAACAGACATTCAGCTATCCAAGTGATATGGCTATTTCAGCAAAATGTTTCTACAAGCCGAATAATGAACAAGATATGCCATGGACTAGTTCAAAATCTGCTACAATAGATTGTGGTGCTTCTGGATCTCATTCACAACTTAGGAATCTACCAGTAACCAGTTGCCGTACTTCATATCCAAGACCGCTACCTCCTGTACCAAACTTACCAAATTAGATGTATCTGTCCACACAGAACTGTTATCTTGCATCATGTATGAATATCACTTTACAAATAGGCATTAAATCAATCAAATTTTTAAAATTCCAATGAGTATTAGAACTTTGATATATTATAAATTTTGTTATTTTCTTTTTCTTGGAGACATTTATTGAGTCAGCAAAGTCTTCCAGGTTTTAGATAAATATTTTCATAAATATTACATTTATTTTTCACAGAAAAATTATTCGCTGGACTAATTAATTAGGTTTTGGGTAAGTATCATATGCATATATCTTATTTCTGTGAGGCACAGAAAAAAATGCAATTAAGTAAAGTTTTTCACAAAAACTTTAAAAAGTGGATGTTTTGAACATTCTACATTTTGATTAAATAAAATAATGATCTTTTGCAATTTCTTTGCATAATCTATTTATTAAAAATACAAAGATTATAATCATATATTTGGTTTAAATGCAAATTTCACTTAGTTTACTAAAATTTAAAAAGAAACTCAGAGTATTTTCTTGTTTTGTCATTCACCAAGAAGATCAGGCTTCTGCTATTTAAGCAAATAAAGCTTACCTTTTAAGTTTAACAGATATACAAAAGTATCTACTTTTAAACAGTAATCAGAAATTAGAAGGATAAGAAAGTTGATTTTTCATCAATGATAACAAAACAAATATTCAGATAGAGAAGTTAAAAGACAAAGTTTTTTTTATAATAGCACTTTTGTATTCTATTCAAAACTGGAGTAATGGCTAAATATTAGCCTAATCAGCAATACTTCTATTCAACAACCTATCCAATACCATTTTAATATCATTGTATGTATACATTTGGTTGTGCTAATTATCTTGTATTTCATTGCTGAAAATCATCTTTACATAAATTGGGATGCAACTGTTTTTAACTTTATAAATTTTAGCATAAAATATTTCAAACAAGACTAGTATATCATTGCAAAACTTTACATTTTTACAGAAACAAGGCATTAATATTTGAAGACTTCAGTCTTACATTCTATTATTGTATTAAAATAATTACTGGTATTCAAGCACTATATATCAAAGAGTTTTAATAATAGTTTAATATGAAACTGTAGATTTTGAAGTTTGAGATTATTATCATTTTTTTAGATAATAGCATATTTCTAATTAGTATTTTGTTTTTAAATACTATATCATTAGTTGACTATTCAATAAAAGAATTATTTTTTTATCACAATTTAAGGCAAATATGAAAAGCCTTCTAAATCATGACTTTTATATTTTTACTTTCATGAATTCAAACTGTGCCATTACAAGAGTAAAGCTGTGAAAAATAAAAGTTATACATTTGGAAACAATACTGTTAGTGAATGAACAGAAAGATTTTCAAATGGAAAATCAAGAGAGAGTTCAGTCCAAACTATCAATGATGATGCTTTAAAATCTATGGTGGAAAAGAATACAAAAATTTAAGTCGAAGAATTTGTAGCCAACTTACATTGGATTGAAACCTTTTCAGATGATTTATTTTTCATGACAATTACTTTCAAGTTAACAAATCAGTTCCATTTGAATGAATAACAAAACATCAGGTGTACAACTGCTTGCATTGATTATACTCATTGGTATTAAATTGACCATTGCTGTACTGTATCATCACTTGTCATGAAAAATTAATTCTGTATAATAACTGGAGAAGATCTGCATGATGGTCAAATGTGACTGACAATCTGAAATATCAACCAGAATTACAATCATTTTTTAAGGGTTAAAATGAAAAATTGATAGAACAAGAATAGTTTTACACATTGTATCTTAATCAACTTCAAAGTTACCAAACAATTAATGCATGTGTGTATGCATAGCTCAACATGAAAAAGTGCATTTAAAAGACAGACAAATAGTGTCCAGTTTGGCACCCTTTTGCAGCATGATAATACATACCAAACCTCATGTAACGAGATGGCTTTATACAGGCAAGTAAATAAAAAAAAGTCATTTTAAATAGCCCAGTAGACAGAGAATTTGAGGATCACCATGATATTACAATCAGTTGCCAGGATAAAGAGTCTCCTCCTATACACAGTGAAAGTAAATTTTCTATTAATGTCATGGATATCAATGATGTAAAATCACAATTTTCTAAATTTAGGATACAGGAAAACCAGAAATCAAAAATTTCAGTTGGTTTCATTAATGCTAAAAACCCAGACTTAGGACCTGGAGGAAAACTGATATATTCTTTTGCAAAAAAAAAAAAAAAAAAGAAAAGGTACTTACACATTTTCTTTACATCCATATTGTTAAAAGGTATTTTTCATTTTTTTTTTTACAATCATGCAAGATTTCAATATCTTATAGGAAAGAAACACCTAAAATTGTATATGCTAAAATTTTACAAGAACTGCAGTTCTCCAGCAATAGTTTTATCATGCAAATCAAAAACAAATACTTGAGTGAGTGTGTGCAATTGATTGATTTTAACAGCATGTCAACCCATCTAGAGTTATTTTCTGCCAAGTAGTTAGGGAATCCCATTTATTATACCTTTATATTTTTTAAGTAGTTATTTAGGAGTCTTTTTTTAGCACATGGTCCTATCAAATATGTATAATTTTTCAAAAGATTTACTTGATCCATTGATAGGACCCTAACAGGTACTATCACTCTGGGTCAGAGTGGACCTGGGATTAATAACAATGTAGAAGTACTTCACACTCCACAGATCAACAGAACTGGAACCCCACCGTCAAGGTGGGATAAATTTCAGGAATTTTCAATATTTAAAACAACATCAAGCAGATTTGTGTAAGACTCAGTGATTAGTACTGGTTCTTTTTCTTTAACAATAAAGAGATCATGAGAAAAAATTGTTATTTGGCAGTCTAAACATCTTCATATGAGTGATAGAAAATCCCCCACATTCTTTTAAGGTGACATCTATTGATAGTGTGTATGTGTGTAATAAAAGTAAACATATATATATGGTTTTATATAATCAGCTATACGACTCCCAGAAAATAATACAGATTTTGTTCACATTTGTGTAAAATATTAAATTTAGTTTTTATTAGTTTGAATTTTTTGCTAGCTAAACATGAAAATATGTTCATGCATTAATGTGAAAATATAAAAAAAGCATCACTTATATTTTAAGATATTTTGCTAAGCATATACAAATAATATGAATATGGAAAATATCAGAAAAAGATTTCTTATGCCAATCAACTGAAGTCCAGATGCACTGAATCAACATTACCCTTATCCATATCTGAAAATACTCACAGGAAGTAGGTCTGGGCCCTACTCCAATTGAAAACAAGCCAGCATGGTACAGCATTAACTTTTGGTCCCAAAATAGAGATGCAGGGCTCAACTATGAACACTAAAACTTTGACATGATGATTATGTTAAAAAAATCCCTCAGCCGAAGTAAAGGCTTATAAATCAATGCCTGATTGCTTGATCTAGTACAGTTTTTTCCTTTTTATAGATAAGAAAGTGATGTTTTCAAAAAGTGAGGAAGTGATAAGAAAAGAAAATATTCAGTAGTAATTTTATACAAAATATTGATTCACTTATAAAATTATTGTTGACCTAAATTTTTCCTGCTCCAGAGATTGTACTCAAATTGTCTATTTCCATATAAACAGAATATATTGATTTATAGAAAAAATTGCCATTAACTTATTCAAAAAAAAAGTCACAATAATGCATACAGCAATGTGTGTGTGTGTGTATCTTCACACAAACTGTTAAAAGAGTGAATTTTACTTGAATTGATTTTATGACAAATTATAATTCATAGTATTTTAAGACAAAAAATATTTACATCATTCACCTAAGGAAATATTCATGAAATAGATAATTAAGTTTTTATTAGGTTCAATTTATGAAAAAAATTTATGTATAAAATCAACACAATAAGATAAAGGAAAGAAAATAATGCTTTAAGAAGATATTGTCACTACTTTTTCTATTACAATCATATTAAGGATTCATTTTATTTTTTTCTAATAATTACTATTAATAGATACATTACTCATAAACTTAATAGAGATTAGTATTTTTAAGATGAATATACCCCAGTATAGTATAGTCATAATAAAGTGTAATTAACAGTATGAAAAAATTAAAATAGAAAGAAAAAATTCATTATCAAATAAAATAAATTACCATGAAAAATAAGACATTTCATTAGATGTACTATTTCAGGGCTGATGTATAGTTTATATTTGTATTCACTTAAGATATGGTATACTAAAAATATTACTTTTCCCCCACCTTTTAAAAGTGATTTATGAAGAGAATTTATGACAGAAAGCAAGCCATGTTCTATACATTTTCTTTCTTTATTTTTTTAAGTAGACATAATCCAATCACTTTAAGATGACCACTATTATCAAATAAGTATCTTCTGTCTCAATAAAAATTAGTATATTTCTGAACGCAACTATATGAAAATAAAAATTAAAAAACTGATGAGAGAGATATTAAAACAATGCTTGTTAAGTAGTTTTTATAGGATAAACTTACATATAATTTTGTCTAGTATTATCTTTCCTCTTAATTCAAGTTGCATTTTATGCAACTTACTTAGATCAACACCTTCATGACAGCAAAGAATAGCACACATCAGAAACAAAAATAAGCTCTTAGTGTGACTCAAATTCTTCTGCCTTGGGAAAGTCTAGTCTTACATAGCTGCCTTACCAATAAAGATATGAGGACATAGATGGTATCATAAAAGTCTAAATAAGACCTATAAAGCCACAATACCTTTGTCTTTGATTGGTTGGTGATATATTTCTTTTGTTTTTTTATACAGTAATAGTGTTGATAATATATTTAGTTCAAAACCCAAACAATAACAACGATTATGGTGCAAACCAATCAGATAAAAGTATACTGAATGGTTTTATGAATGTTATTTGAACTTCTGTAGTACCATCCATGTTCTCATAGCTAAGTAAAGCAAAACCAAGCTTCATAGAGGCAGAAGAGGAGTGTTCAAGTCTTACTGGGAATTTATTCTATACTCTTTTTTTCTGTTGTGCACTGTTTTCTCACAGCTGTGTAGGTGATGACCTGAGTAAATTGCAAATAAATAAATAAGAAATAAAAAAAACCCAACCCAAACTAAGATGAATAGTACAAATCAAAATTATTAATAATGATGATTACCTTACATATATTTTCATCAAGTTTCGTGCATTAAAATTCCAGTTAGACTTTTACTATATCACATGAAATAATACTATTGTTAGACCACCATGCAAATACTGTAAGTTTATTTTGGGATTTGCATATGTCTTGAAGTATTGAGTTATCCAAGACATCATAGAGATTGTCTACAGTTGCATATAATCAACCTTTTACTATAAATAAGTAAAAAATATTGACTTTTTTGAAAACAAACAATATTAGGGTATATCTTGAAATATCAATTTATTTTTATCTGACATAAGCTACCAACACTTAAAAGTTTTAAATAGTTTCAAATGGTCAAATATTGTACAAGATGAACACACAATTCATATATTATTTTTGTAACCATTTAGAATTTTTCTCTAAATAAAACCATCAGTCATTGCTAAAAATGGAAAAAATGAATTTTTAATCCTAACTTTATCTTTAAGATAAATATTTTAATCCAAAAGTTGTTTGGGCTATTGATTTCAATCTTTTGTTGTTATTATAACATTTCAGCCATGCCCTTTTTCAAGTATACAATCGATATAACCATATGGAAAAAATAGGGGGTGATTTTTTTTGTCTTTTTTTCCCCAGGTAGTATCTACTGATGCTCTGAAGTAGATTAATTATTTTACTGGACACTACCTAAATAGAAGAGATAGCTCTTTTACCATGCAAATCTTACACTTGAAGATAGACCTAGAGAATGAGATCAAGTCTGAATAACTTTTGGAATGATAATAGCTGACTGTAAAATTACAGAGATATATTAACATTGCAAATACAATATCTCACTAAATGTCTCATTTCATCATTAATATTTTGTTGATATTATTCATTATTTAGATTATAATGTAACTAATACAATATGACTGACTTTAGGTTTGTATAAAAAGGAAATGATTTTTCATTCTAATTCTGAAAGTATCCACATTTAAATTATAGATAATAACTGTATAAAAATAATGAGAAATAATTATACATAAATTTCTTGAACAAGGATAAAGTTTATATTAAATACTGTTTGGTTTATTTGTTTAACCATATATCAACCTTTGTATATTATTTAGTACCAAAGTCTTCTATGAAGAAGAACAGCAGTGGCACTATTTGATCCATAGTTGGGGAGATAAAGGAATTCATACTTTTCTGAAGTGCACTAGTCCTAAAGTGAACATAATAGCATGAATGGAGTTTGAACTTACAATGATGTTGCAGTCCAGCATATTAGCCATTACACCACTGGGACTCCCCCGATGATAATTGATTAAAAACAAAAATTGGTTTTATAGTAGCAGAATAAATCAAGAATAAAGAAGTTGTCATTGTAAAAAAAAAGAAGCAAAACAAAAGAACAGTATTATCATAGTTTTCTTTTTTAAATAGGCTGATAAAAAATTATAAATGACTCCAGAGAGAGTGTGTGTCTGTGTGTATATATATATATATATATATATATATATTTATGGATGATACTATATAAGTACATCACCAACAATTTTTTTTATTAAAAGCTGATTTTTTTAAACCAAAGATTTTATTATTCTAGTGGAACATTATACAATCAAAACAGATTTTTAGGTATTATTTATTACCAAACTCTACATCATTGAAACTCTGTAATAAAAAAAATTAAACATGTAGTAGTCCAAAAATAAATACATACTTTATAAATATTTATGTGATTTTATTTTGGTTACAGAGGTGTTGCAAGTTTATTTTTGGTTAAATAAGAATTGGTAAATCTCTTTTCTGTAACATGAATTTATGTTTTATAGTAACAATTACTATTTATAATTATTCAGTATAAATTTTGATTAGCAATAAAAACTAAATCAAAGGCTTGACTTCTTACACAACATAGATGAATACTTCAACTAGTATATTATAAATGATGTGTTTCTAAAATCTCTATATAATCTTTAGCTTAATTCAAACATTGAATTCAATTTTTTATCAGATTTGTACTTTATTGAACAGGAAAATATCATATTTTTTCAATTATTTTCATGAGCATACTGTTTTTTACCACTATTATGATCTACAGGAAACATTGGGTTTATATATTTTCTGTTAAGTTCATCATCTTTACATTGTACAAGGCATGCTCCAAAAGCAGTGTCTCTTGTTTATTTAGATGGAAACTACGAGAGAGACAAGGAGCAAAACAACACTTTTGGATAGAGCAAGTTTTCAATGGCCAAACACTTTTTCCCAACATTGTCACTACAATTAGCAAGCCTTTTGCTATTAATGCACAAGAACCAGTATACTGCACTTCAGTGATGAGTATCATTTGTCAGGAATATGCTGTTTACAGTCCATCTTTCATTGACTCAATTTTTGTGAATATTATTCTCCTTAGTAGGGAAAAACTCATAAGTGACATACTCCTGTGGACCTCTTCATATAGACGAGCAAAGGCAGGATGACCAGCTAGAACCTACATACAACAGCTCTGAGCTGATGCCGGATGTAGCAATGGATGGTAGAGAAGGGTGGCAGGAGAGGGTCAGAGAGATCCACACTGGCGGCGCAACATGATGATGAGATTCCATTCAGTAAAAATAAATAAATAAATAAAATAACACATGAATAAGAATATCATTAAGGAAATAATCAGTGAGGAAAATTTCGCAAAAGAACAGAGATATTACATGTTCATGTACAACTAAAGCAATTTGTAATTGAATTTAAAAGTGCATTATCAAAAATATATTTATATGGAGATCCCCGAAGTGGGTCTTATGTTTAGATTGCTTCAATGAACATTCACTTGAAAATCTTAGAGTGATGAAAAGCAAGAATTCTTGATTCAATATCATTTGATGGCATGTATTAATTATTGATTTCATTATTTTAGAGACATGAACCAAATGTTATTGCATAGTGACAAACAAACTGTCTTTTTAGAGATATCAAATTGACATACAATTGGTAAAGTTTGGTAAATAAATAACTTTGTTAAAACAGTATCTATGAAAATTTATTTTATGACAATTTTATTCTGATTAAGCTGATTAAAAATTCCTTGAACAAAATTACTGTTTAGGAAGTATAAAAGGTTTCTGACAGGTTTGCAATGTTACACTCATCATATCAATAGTTTGTTATTTTTAAAATGTTCTTAAAATGACTTTCTTAGTAAACACTGATCTGGAAAATTCTGAAGCTTGGCACTAGGAATTATATTTTGAAAGTTTTAAAATGCACAGATTTGCTAAATAGAATACTTTATAAATAATTTTTCATCAAATCAATCAAACCATTGTTAGTTATTAAGTTTGTCTTACAGTACCTGTTGTTACTAACTGGCCACTCATTGAAGTACTGAAGCAGCTTATCACTGCTTAACTTCATAGATCTGACTAGAACCTGTGCTTTCTGAGTGAAATAACTGTAAGTCAATACAACCATTGTTTCTACTTTTTAATATCTCTCTCAAACCTCTGTTGTGTTTTCATTTAACTTATTTAAAGTCATGAAAATTTAATTATAAATACAAATTTGTAATTTGAAAGGTTTATGTAAACTTGACAATTGAGTTCTGAAATTATTATTTAAAAAGGTTTAGTTTTTAGCAAATCATACTATTTCTAACAACTTTTTAAACATCTTTTAAAACTAGATTAATACTAAATTCAATATAAGCCCTTGCTTTAAATATGACACAATCATACATGAATAATCCTCTGTGCATTCACTATACTTCATGCAAATATTTCACTAATATACAAGATGAAAATAGTAAACATGGATTCATTTTAAAATGGGTAAAAATATTTATTTCAAGCTGATTAAAATTTTATATAAAGTTCATCTTTTAGCAAAGTTTTGTTTATGTAACATCAGTGTGTATATGAAAAATTCTAACTACATAAGAGAAAAGGTTCAAATTTAGATATATTCAAGTTTCACTGCTCAATAATTTTTTAATTGTTTCATACAGAAAAAACAATTTTTCTTATTTCTACAACTGATGATTGCCTTCAGTTGCTACTTCTTGTACAAATGGTTCAAGTTTACTTATAAAACTGCTATTGATTCAGTTAAAATGATTTAGATTCATTGTGCCTTAGGGAATATAAGCAAGCGTTCAAATCTTGTCAACAATCTTTTAATTACTTTATAGCCACTTTAATTATAATAATAGGTTCAGAAAATGTTTACTACAAGCTTCAGCTCTTATAGCTTAGGATTATATCTACTGTATTTCATTTATGAGCACTTTGCCATAGGGTAAAAATTATTCAATTAGTCTAACACTCACTGAGTGCCCTATACTTACAGCCTTGTGTAAAAACTAACTTACGAGGATCATTAAATAAGTTTACAGACTTTTTTTCGTATGGGCACTCTTATTGATAGTACACACATGAAACTCTAGTCCCCTTCCAAGTAATCTCCTCTGGCTGCAATGCACTTGTACCATTCCAACAACTTCTGGAAGGCCCCATCAAAGTCCTCTTGTGTGAGCATGTCAATGACCTTCATCACAGCCTCTTTCATCTCCTCAATTGTCTCATAATGACAGCCTCTGAGCTTAGGGAATAACCAAAAGTCGCAGGGAGCAAGGTCTTGACTATAGAGAGGGTGAGAAACTGTCTTGATGCCCATCTTGCTCAAATAGTTTGTAACAAGGATGGAGTTGTGGACTGGTGCATTGCCCTGCTGGAAATGCTACTGACCCAATTTGAAGAGTGCTGGCCTCTTCCGACGGAATCTCTTCTTGAACTCCCTTAAAACCTCAACATAGTAACCCTAACCCTAACCCTTTGGCCAATTAACTCTGGTCTATTGACTTCCTTACTCCTCCCACACCCCTCATCATCCCTCACAGACTCCCTGCCTTCCTTGAATCTCTTATGCCACTCAAAAACTGATGCTCAATTCATGCAAGATGCCTCAAAAGCAGTCTGAAGCATTCCATACATTTCTGTGGAATTTTTTCCAAGTTTAAAACACAATTTTATTGCATATCGTTCTTCTAAAGTGTCCTCACGTCCAGATTGCATTTTTGAAATTCACCAGCTGTGACAATCAGGCTTTAGCTGTTCATTTGAACCTGAAATCATAAAAATTGGTCAATCATCTCATAAGATGTATAGCAATAACATATTGAATTTTCAAGAGTCCATGACAATTTTAAATGCCCGTACAAAAAAGTCTGGAAACTTATTGAATGCACCACGTATGTTTAACAAATAACAACTATATTTAATTTATTACTGAATTACAATGATTTGGTAATTTATTAAGCTTTTTTCTCAGATGTGGTACATGGTCATATAAATGGGACACTCAGAGAGACTCTCACTCAAAGGCTTGCTAGGCTAGCTTGACATTACACCAACTGAGGCACGCTGAGTTACAAGGATTTATATTGAATAAATATTTTTCTCATTTAAAAAGAAATGTTAATATGGTATGATATTTTAAAAGATTTATAAGCTTTGTTTGAAACTTTATGTACAACGGGTTTATCAGAATTATAATACATTTCCAAATACAACTAAATGTCTTAAAAAATAAGTACATCATCCAATTTTAAAACTAAAAAAAGAAAGGTAATTGTGACAAATATAATTTACAATTATGTTCAATGTTTTACAAATTAACATTCTAATCATTTCAAAAGTTGTTACAAATTATCACAGAATAAAAAATGCTTTTGTTGTCTGTAAATAGAACAAACTTCAATAATTTTGATGCCTTATACATGCCATTTACATACAAAATAAATAATTTAGGCTGCAGCATTGACCTGAGGCACTCCACAAGTAAAGTGTAAATATGTTGATTTGTATTCACCTCACTGGACAAATTGTTACCTGTTTCCTTTATAGCTTTTTAATCAACTGAATGTATCCCTTCTAATACCATACCTTTTCATTTTATCTATTAATACATAATGATCAATGATATCCAATGCTTTTTTCCAAATCTATAAAAACTCTGACAGCATACTTCTTATTTTCTATACAATGAGTTATTTCTTCAATTAACTCCATAAATAGCTCTTGATATGTTAGCTTTAAATCCATACTGACTATACATTAAGAAATTATGTTTCTCAAAATTGTCCAAAAAAGAATTTTTTTCAGTATATTAGAGAATTAAGAAAGTAAAGAGACAGACCTATAATTGGTAAAGTGATGCTTGTCGCCTGCTTTATAAAGTGGGATATTTTTAGCAGTTTTCATTTTACATAGAAATATACTGGTTTTGAATGACAAGTTACAAACGTAGGTTACTGGATTTACAATGCTATTAATGACATTCTGGATTAAAGACATATCAATTTCATTCTAGTGAGAAGACATTTTATTCTTACAATTGTTAATAATATCAATAATTATCTTTTTTTCTATTACTCTCAAAAAAAAATTGAGTCTGGATTTCTTTCATCACGATCTTCAACTGCCCACTTCTCTTTTGGCAGTAGATCATTGATTTCTTCAGCCAGTTTTAGTCCAATGTTTACAAAAAAGGATTAAACTTATTGACTACATCATTTGTATTGTTTATAGTTTTAATCCTTATAGAAAAATATTAAGGATAACATGGGTTTTCTGGTATATTTCTAATAATACTATTTGATATATTCCATGTGCCCTTGATATTGTTTTTGTTAATCTCTAATAGTTTATTATAATATTACCTCCTGCAATAATATCAATGAACTTCTTTTTGTATCCTTGATATTTTTTCTGCCTCTATATCTATTTTTTTAATAAATTCTTGAGACAAGTTATTCCTTTTTTCTTGGCAATTTATAGTATTTTTTGTGATCCATAAGTTCACTGTATACCTTTGCTTCTTGCTGCCTTGTTTCAGAGGACAGTGTTTATTATATAATGATATGAATAGTTCTAGAAACATTTCATATGATTTGTCAATATCACTCTTCTCATTCACTCCTCTCTAGTTTTGTCAGAAATTCAGTTCTAAATGTAGAGATTACTTCATTCTTAAACTCATGTATTTGATTTTATCATTCTTATCTTTCCTATCATCACAAGCATAAATCATAAACACTGGCAAATGATTACTGATATCCTTCATCAGTAACTCACTCATACTATTTTCTATGCTATAAGTAAATAAATTTATCTATTAAAGTAACACAATGAGATGTTAGTATTGGCTTAGTATTAATGGGAAAAGGATCATACTGTATATTACCTCACACCACAAATGAAATTAAGCTTCTGATTTGTCTTAACAATCAGTCCCTCCATATTGCTCTTAAATTTTACAAAGTTGGATCCCAGAGCTCTACACACATAATTAAGAATTACATTTATCTTTTTTCTATGCAGATTTCTATGCTAATGCATCCCATCATACCATCACTAGTAGCTGTCATGTTTTCCATAATTTTATAATTAAGACATTTGTATAAAAAGCTACATCTACTTCTTTTTTGTTCTCCCATTCCTATAGTTCATTTCATATTGACTCAGTTAAAAATCTACACCATTCTCGGAGTCAGACCAAGTCTTGGAAATAGCTATATTATTAAAAAGCATCTTGAATAGACTTAAGTACTCTTAATATTTTGTATGTTCATATACAGACTCCTGCTTTTAAAATAGATAATTGAAATTCCATATTCAAATTCAATATTTAGGTTAAACTAATCATCAGTATAGTAACAGCAATTGCTACTTAAATTCTTGAAGAAATTATTCTCAAGATCAATGTCTTGTTCAAATCCATGCATATCATATTCTGTGAATGTCTTTACAAAAGTCCATAGTCAGAGTATCATTCATACTTGTCCATTTCTTCCAATTCTTGGAGGACCATAACTTCAGTTTCTTTGGGCACCTCTGGTGGTGTAACGGTTAGCAAGATAGTCTAGCAAACCTACACGAGTGAGTTCGAGTCTCATTGGGCGCCCCATTCATTCGGCCTTGTGCCATATCGAAGCAAAGAGCTTTGTAAATTACTATAACTTCAGTTTCTTATGGTGTTCTGTTTCATTTTATGAAGGTTTTGCAATTTGCTCTACATGTAGCTTGGATCTTCCTTTGCTTTCACAGGAAGTGAGACTTCTTAGCAACATTCCCATTCTTCTTGATCAGATTGTTTGTTTAAGTAGATTCCTTAATAATAACTCCTTTCATAATAATATTAGTTTCTCCATAGATGCAGATGACATGCTTCTATGGTGTTATTGTCCACCTCGGGCAGTCACCTGTTGTTCTACAGAGTCTGCCTCACTGAATTTCCCCATTGTTCAACCTCATCACTGCCCTGGCCTATGACTGAAGTTTAATCTCCAGCTTACTGACTATGATAAGGTTCATCAGTGTGTATTGTTCCAAATCAACCACCCAGTTCTCCAGATGAGCAATCCATTTGTCTTGCTTGTTATTTTGCATTCTCAAGGTTTTTACTTCTTACCCCAAGTATAGAATCACTTTCTGTTGTAATCTGACTGCCACAAAATTTTCAGTTAGAGTCAAAGCACTTTTTATGCAGCTGACTTATTCAGCATAGGGATTCATTCTTAGGGCTATTTTATAAGATATCATTGGCTAAAATCTCTAAAATAGAGATAAGCAAATAGTGGCAATAAAATGAAGCAGATGTTTTGAACTTGGAATGTTTATTTATTGAACTTTAAATTGTTTACTTATCAGTGTATAATAGAAAAACAAAACAATTTGTTCATAGCAGAAATATATAGATATTCTCATATGCAAAGAGAAAACTATAAATAGAAATGTGTTATATTTGATTCGTACATTATATTTTTATGAGTTTATTATCAACTACTCAACTAAATTGTGCTTGAAAGAACAAAAATGTTTTAAAGAATTTCATATGTAGTGCCAATAATTTTATCAAGACATGCTAACAGCCTAGATTTCATTGACTATCTTGCTATTGCACTTGGTAAATTCTCTAGATTGCACCTAGTATCCACACAGAGCTGATTAATCTAAGTTTTTGCTGGTCAGCCAACACTGGTGTGTCCATGTGTAGGAGTCCTTAGGAAAACATCGCTTGTTTATCCTTACTTCTCCAGCAGTACCCAGCATGTCTTGCTCATCTTTTTTAGATAGTTTGTGAGATAAGTGGCAAATAGCTGTACAGCTGCCATTTTTAGGGTGCTGCCACCAAGATTTGTTCAAAACAGCATGTAGCATCTTGATGTAGTTCTAGCTTTTTCCCCAAAGCATTTCATTAGAATCCAAGTGGTGCAACCATACAGTAGTACTTACCCAGCTACAGTTTGGAAGAATTTCCCTTTTATTTTATCAAAGAGATTAGATTTTGATATGGTCAATAATTTGCAAAATAAAAATAGATAGGGAATTTGGGGGAAGTGATCTACTGGGTATTGTGCAAATAACTAAACTTTGACCATATGGACAAATGGTATATACATAAACCAGAATCTGTTCTAAAGAATGACTCACAAAATTCTCTAGGACTTTGAGATACAAATGGATCACCCAATCCTGGCCAGAAGTCTAGATCTAGTTTTAGTTGATAAAAAGATAAGAATTTGTCAACTAGTTGACTTCACCATTCCAGTAGACCACAAAGTGAAAAATTAGATAAATTCCTGGAACTTGTCAGAGAGCTGCAAAAGTTATGAAATATAAAAGTTACAGTGATACCTATAATAATTAGACCCCTCAGAACAATACCAAAGAATCTGGAAAAGAGACTGGAGTAACAAAAAATCTGAGGAAGAATTGAAATCATTCAAACCACAACACTGCTGAGATTGTGTAGAATAATGAGAAGGGTCTTGGAGAGCTGAAAAGTCTTGTCGTCACTCAAACTTCAGTCAAGACGACCAGTTGTGAAAAACTCACACAGTAAAATAGTAATAACTTTTTAAGAATTATATATCTTCAATTAACTATTCTTATCTTATACAAATAATTTACACATAATTATATGGTCTCAAGTATTCCTATCCAATACTAATAATTTGCAAGCCATTAAATCTAGCTCACATTCATTTTAAACATGTAAATACATCATACTTAATCACAATATCAATGTTTTAAAAACTTAAGTATTAATATACTTTAAAGTCATCCTAAATATCATTTCAATATCAGTCACAGTGAACCAAGGAATAATGGCAATGAAGGAATGACTCTACAGTCCTCCAGAGCTCCAGAACTAGAGCCTTTCTATCAGATACAGTTTAGTGTCATACCTAGGACATACACTTGTATCTGAGTAAATGAGGCATAGAATGAATGTTGACCTATGTCTAAACTACTTCTTGTGATTATGTTAAGTTGTATCATATTTCTTAGGGCAAATAGATTGCTCTATCATACAGATACTTGACTAGATTACATTTAAAGTCAACATTTTTTTTTCAAAAAGATATAGAAAATGATCATGTAGAAAGAAATTTACAAAAAGGTTTAATTAATTAATGATAAAATTGCTTACAAATAGATCTAATCAATAATGACATTAAAATACTGAGCGAGTTTCAAATATATGACCAATTGAATAAAAAAAATTTGAGAGCCCTATTATCTCCTTACAATATTTTTCTTTCTTAGTACACCTTCTATTGTAGTAGAGAAAGTAAATATTTTTTAACCTTATATATTGACCACAGGTTCTTCATTGATACTCTGTTTCCTTTTTGATATTGTTTGTCTTTGGATCAGTTTACCTTTGTAAGAGATAAAACTACCTAATATTACTGTATCTAATTTGAGTTATAAAGTTGTACATCTTGCAAATCTAAAATTCTTGTACCCTGGTTCAACTACATCAATCAAATTTGGGGTTCTACATTTTAAATTCTATCAAGTTTACTTCAAAGAATTATATCAAAGAGTATTTTAGGTATCTACAGCTTATTACTATGCTAAGTTACATATAATATACACCTCTTCCAATTATCTATGTAAGTGTTCAAGAAAGTACAATGTGTTCTTTTCAAATAAGTATTATCTTGTATTAAATATGCATACACACAAAAGCATGCAGTCTATATAAAGGAATTATATTTTAAATTTTAGCTTAGAAACAGGAAAACATGAAAAAATGCAGCAATAATGATGCCTATAACTGAATTAGAAAATTTGTTATCCTAATAGATATTTCTATTTCTGAAATGATTAATTTTATATAATAACATGTTTATTCCTCACAGTAATGGACATTAAAATTGAAAAAAAAAAATTAAGTCAGGATGATAAAAAGTAAAAAGTAGACAAATACAGTGTAAACAATAATTAATTATATTATGAAAACAGAAAAAGAAACTGTATCATATCTTTCTGAGCTGCATACAATTAAAGGGACTGTTGAAGTATAAGATATCATTGCTGAATATATTGCAAGTTTAAGGCAGACAGCTTTGTGGACATATTGCCAGGAGAGAGTGGGGAGAGAAAATGAATCTTCGGTCATAGATGTACTATTACCCAAAGGCTATATTTGGTTTCCTACAGCATTGTTTTGAGGAATATATAACAGTAACTTATCACAACCAGCATGAGAAAGAAAATATATAAAAATGTTATTTTTCCCTCTATCTTTGCAAGAAAAAGTTGGAATAGTCCAGTGATTGCCTCTTCTAGTCATATATGAGGAATTGTGCAAGCAGAAAATTTAATAGAAAAGTATTTTTACTATAAATCATATAAAAATTAAGGATCAAAAAGAAATAAAAAGTAAACACCTTTTTAAAAATATGCTATAAAAAAAAAAACTTAAGGCAATGGATACACAATCATAGATATAAGGTGTGTTCAAAAATATCAAGACTGAAGCTGTATTTATCAAGACAAAAATGAACAATGAATGAAGCATTAATTTTCTTCAAAATAGTTCCCTTGGTATTTAACACACTTATTCCAGCAAGTTTTTCATTGATCTAAGTATCATTGAAACACCTCTTTTGATATGGTGTGTAGCTGTATTTATTTTAACATCCTTCACATCCTCAAAACTTATCATTTGAATTAATTTTTATTTTAAAGTAACAAGAATAAGACATACAGAGATAGGTCTGGTGAGGATGGAGGGAGCTACACTGGCATAATCTTGTGTTTTGCCAAAAATATTTTATTCAAAAAGTATTGAGAATGTCTTCATAATTTATTTTTAAATGAGCACTCATTTGTTTAGATATCTAAACATCATTTTATTATATAAATTGCTAAGTTGTACACACATCATCTGATTTTAAAATTTAATGCTTAAATTTCAAGACTTTATAATCATACTCTACATACTATCTTATTCTATTAGGCAGAGAAAGTAGCTAAGCAAACTGATACAGATCCAATCTTAGATTTTTTTTTAAAGTAAAAAAGTATTGAGCATAAGATAGGCATACCAAATAACAAAGTTTTTTTTTTTAATACATGGTTAGCAATTGTAGATTACTTGAAATTATGAAAACAAGCTGATCTATAAATGAATATATAAAATAAGGGTTAAAGTAAAATCAGTGTATGAAAAATGTGCAAATAAAATAGCAAATTATTGCAAAGCCAGAATTAAAAAATTGCTATTTATACTGATAAAATCAAATCAAATGATGGTATTGTTTTTTGTTTTTATCTCTAAAATACCCCTGAACTAGAATCCAAATTTCTTATTGAATGATTTTTGATAAGTTTTCAAGCAAAAGTTTGCTGATGTCAGTATGTTAACAAAAAACTAAAATTCTCTTGAGATCAAGCTGTTTAAAAGAAGTAACTGAATCAGTGAAGTTATTTGGAGACCTTAGCATATTTCCTCTTATTCTTAATAATTCTAGTCTTATTGAATTAAGCATGGCTTCAGGTAATTGTCAAATAATTACAAAATAATAGAAAAGTGAAAAATTTTATTAGTTTGCATTGCCTTGGTAACCATAGCATTACACTAAGAGGAGTTGAGTCAGAAGCACATTCTAATATCTGTGGAAAGAATTCACTGATTTTTTTTAGCTTTAAAAAAAAAATTCAATTTATATACAAAAAAAATTAATCAAAAAATAAATAAAAAAAAAAAATCGTATTTTGCATTCTGTGCAAATATGAAATAGTTTTACACTGGGTCATTAACACCATTTTTTTTTTTTTTTTTTTTTTTTTTTTTTTTACTGATAACAAAACATGAATATTTAAACTAAACAATTTTGATTTTAGTCAATATATTAATTATCTTTTTTGAAGCTGAAACATTTTTCTAGGTTTGAGAGCAACATTTTCAGCAAAGTCTTTACTATCATAAAATATTTGATCTGACAGAAAGTATCTACAATAACTGTCAGGCAAGATTTCTTAATATAAATAATGAATTACATTTACTGACTAGGAATAAATTAGATAAATAGGATGATAAAAGTTCTTAACTTTTTTAATCCTCCATTTATTCTGTGCAGTGTCATAGAGAGATGAGGATAGTACTCACTTGTTAGGTCACTTCTAGACAGGTCAAGTATTTGAGTGTTTCTACCACACCTTCAATCAACACTTTCAAAGTCTTCCTCTTGCCCATCCACCTGAAATTATAAGATTGTAGGCTCTGAATGCTGGTTAGTTGGTAGCTATTCTTGTCAAACTGAATAACATTGAAGGAATTATACAACATGTCTAGCTATCATAATTTCTGTCTTTCCTGTAGTGATTTAGATGTCATGATTTTCACACATCAAATTCAACTTGCTTACATATCCCTGAAGCTGCTCTAAATATGGTGTAATGGTTATTGTCACAGGAAATGGACACAGCGATATGAGTTAAAATCCTGGACGAAACACTGGATTTCACATGGCATTAATACCTTTGGGAAAGGTATGAATCCAATTATTCTCCCTCTAGCTATGGGTAAATAGTAGGACAGACTGAGTTCTTTAGCTTTGGTTAGGCAACCAATCTAGGAGAAGGAAAACTCTGAATTCAAACCTGTTAAACTCCGCTTAAAAATTGACTTAGTGGAGGGGTTGGTAAATACATACTCTAAATATTTGATGAGTAAGTTCTGGTCATCATTAAAGAGAAGCACATTTTGCATCTCTGATGATCCTGTCCATGTGGATGATGAACAAGTGGCAAAAGACACAATTCTCTCTCACCTCAGATGTACTCGGAAACCAGTTGCTCAGTTGAGTAGGTATTCTTACATTTCTGTTGCAGGTGTACGTGTCTCTAATATTGTCAGACAGCTCACCACAGATCCTGTAGTCCTCCATGATTCTATACAGTTTTTCCCAGTTGACATGATTGAAAGTCTTTTCTTGGTATGAGAACACAGTGCATATTCTTCATTTTACTCTATGGATTTCTCTAGGGCAAAGATTGACTTTTCATCCCCTGACTTTCATTAACTCCAGTTGTGCATTGTTAATTTAGAGTTCAGCTCTGTAATTTGTTCATTACTCTGGAATCTTGGAGGATATTTAGCCAACATGACTAAAGAATTAAAGTCTCCTGAATGTTTTACTTCATGTCTTAATCCAGATTGGCAGCACTAGTGTTAACTACCAGTTCTTAGGTACTTTTCTTTCTTCTAGGAACCTCTGAGAAATGTTCATGTGTCACTCTGTGCTTGCCTCATCCCATGCTTGAATGATCTTTATGAGGATTCTGCCTGATCATGTTGCCTTGTTTCTAGGTCTGACCTTGATTGCATGTTTAATTTCTATGTCTTGAATGAGTGATTTCTTCTTCCTCCTGGTATCTGGGGATGAACTGGAGTTTATTTTACTGACTCTCAAATGAATTCAGGAGCTGACAGAAGTACTCTTCTCACTTGTCTATAATCTCACTGTTCTTATACAACAGTTGGCCATCCCTGTTGTGGAGCCAATCTCATTGCCTTCATACTCATGTGGAATTCTCTTGGGGATCATTTGTATAGTTCCAACAGGTCTTCTGTTTCCATGATTGATCACAGGATGTCTGTCTAACTTCTTTAAATGAACTTTTAACTACTCTGTTACATCCATAATATCACTGCCTCTTGGATTTGACACAAACCTTTTAATGTCTTGTTTTCTTTCACTGCTGCCTTTACTGTCTCATTTCACAGCACCATTGACTTTCCTATACTATTCTCTATTTTCTACAGATTTTTTCCAAAAGCTTTAAACCCTTTCTTTTAAAAAACTATCTATTCAGGTCTTTCATGTAGATATTATGTAAACTGTTCTTCATGACTTCTGCTTTTTCCCTAGTTTTGTCATCCTTCAGCTTTCCAAAATATGTTAATTCTTTGTGTTTGTTTAGTGTCATGAACAGAATGACAGATTTGAGATCTGTCTCTAGGTCAGCATTGAGTATTCTCCTGGCATCTGTAACAAGGGTACTTTTGCCACTCTTGCCAAAATAAAGTCAATTTGTGAGATAATTTGAATATCATTTCTCCTATACTATATGTATACCAGGCTGAGTTTGTATTGATAAAAAGTGTTTGTGATGAACAGTTAATACTCTGTACCCAGCACTTATTCACTGTTATAATAACTCAAGGTGGTTTCCTCTTATCTACTCTCATGTTAAAATCTCTTTAGACAAAAATATCTACTATATCTGGAATCCTGTTCAGCACCTTCACAAACATCTTCAATATTTGTTCTATTCTTCTGTATAGCCATCATTACATAAAGCCTAAATCTTGATGTAACTAGCTATCCTTTGCTGTTTTTTCAACAAAATCTTCATAATTTGGGCTGAAGTGCATTTAATGCTCAGGAAGTTCTATGCTATGTCTGGATGCAAAATGAACCTCTATCCATGAGCCACTTTTTTTTTGCCTTTCAACACCAGACCAAATAACAACAAATTTGGAGTTTAGCTCTTTCACCCCTTTCTGTTTTTTTTTTTAAATCCCTCAACCAACATAATTGAGATTTTCTGTTTTTGTAAAAAAACAACACTTTTGGTTTCTTATATCTGATTCCATAAACATTCTATGAGCCTATCTTTTCATATG
Organism: Sepioteuthis lessoniana; assembly: GCA_963585895.1. Lineage (NCBI taxonomy): Eukaryota > Metazoa > Mollusca > Cephalopoda > Myopsida > Loliginidae > Sepioteuthis > Sepioteuthis lessoniana. Next base: position 63,971,911 of record OY757908.1, read on the forward strand.
GTCATTTACATTGTTTATATTCAAGTCCTATTTATCACCTTTCATTCATCCACTTTATATTACTTTGTTTTACTTAAGCAATTCTTAATACACTTCTGGTTTCACTTGATATACATATAATGAAATATTAAATATACAAATGTTTTAATAAATTATGCAAAGAAAAAATAGAGAAAATTTAGTTAAAAAATTAATATAAGTAACACCATTATTAAATATCTTCTACAAGTAATATATATACAAAATAAATAATAATTACATTCTGATAACTTCCATTAAAAACCATTGTTTTTATAGAGCTTTAGAAATGTTGCCTATTTTTGTTGATTTGAGATATCCAATAAAAATTAATGTTCATGTTTTCTGCAAGGATTTTATTTACAATATGTAAACATTAAGTTGAAAAAACTTAAGCAAAATCTAATATGCATGATCAAGATTATAGTTAAATGGGGGTGGGGATTAAATCACCATTCAGTATACTTTAAATGTTTGAAAAATATAATAATTTTTAATAATCAATTTGTCATTGGTTAATTTTTCATTATTCATTATCATAACTATCCTAGTTTCCTAGTTTTCTGAACAAAGTAAAGTTGGCAACCTCAGTCGAGGGTGCTCAAAGGCTCCCTTTTCAATAGCTACTACACTGAGGTGTAGGAGAGGGTACAACTCCTTCCCCTGAATTGCTCCACTTTAGTCTTGATCTGTACCTTATAATGCTGAGTGTTAAACAAGGAGGCATCAAGTACCATTTTTTGAATCTTTGGTATGACTCGACCTAATTGGAATACTTTAGATAAAAGTGTACTCAAATAGTAATTATGACATTTTAAAGTAATTAAATGTATTATGTAGTATGTAGAAATAAAATTTAAAAAACTTCCCTTTACTATTCATATATTCTTTTAAACTGAATAAATTCAAGTAACAGATATTTCATCATTGAGATAACCATAGTTCTTTTATCATTATAATTCTTTCTCTATCAGTTTCATTCTTCTGAATATGCTGCCATTTATATAATATATGCTAAAATATTCTTCCTATTTTTTTTTTTTTTTTTTTTTACAATTTCTCTCTGAAATTATGAATAGATATTAAATCTATTTGATCTAACTTATTAGAGAAGTATTTGTTCATTATGTTGGAACAGAATTGATGATATAACAAAAATGGATATGTTTAACATATTACAATAGAATAAAGTGTCTTTTAAAGATTAATAATACACTGCAGATGAAATAAACTCGTAAGAAAATTATTTAAATCCTGATAAACAGTTTAGAATAATCCCTAACAAATATAATTTGAATGACATCAATACCTTTTTTTTTCATATAACTGAACATGTATAGATTGTCTAGGTTTATTGGATATTAGAAAAGCGTGTGGAATTTCTCAAAAAGAAAACAATTACTACCTTATGAAAAGCAAGCAAATGGCACTTGAGTTCATATTTTCTCAGATATGTTAAAACTGGCAGTCCACTAGTTACATGCAGTCTTCTCACTTCTTTTTGCTAGCCTTCAGGCAATGGGTTTTATCAATAGTACATGCTACTCTGACTATTTCTGGAATCGAAGAAAAGAAATAGATCTTTATTCACAAAACTAAATTTAATTTTAGAATATCTTTTATACTTTTCCTTGTCATATATAAAGATTTTAATGATTATGTGAGGCTTGTGTAAAACATTTTAAGATAACATAAAAACATTTACTGAAAAATAGGAATTTTCACAAAGAATATAAAATTGTCATGGATTTGTAAAATGGTTTAAGAAAAAAAAAACTAGTATTTGATACATACATTTTGTATCCAGAAGTAAATTAGGAACAGAACAATATAATATATATGTATCTTGTATTTAAAAAAATATTGTATCTTAATAACAAAAGAGAAATTAAAAATCATAAGCTACAGCTAACAATATTCTTGTTGATTCCTTTTGTGATTTTGACATAAAAGTGTAATATGCATGTAAAACTCAACATCTCATCTTGAATAGCCTTTAAAGTTTTAGTGGATGTTTGAAGATGTTCTATATTCCTTTTATTGATTTGTATTAACAAGTATGTCATATAATAACATAAGTATGCATTTTCAGATAATTTTTAACATTAAACCATGAAGCTATAAAATGAGATTTTCAACCAGTCATTCCTACATATGATATTTTCAGTTATATAAATTAATTAAATGAACAAATCATATAATAGTTTGTCATAGCTAAATTTCAAAGAATTTTTCATGAGGGTTAAAATATATTCATTAATCATAATACCTCTAAGATAATACAATTTTGACTTATGGCAACATTCACTTGAAAGTAAACAATAGTAATACATGAAAAACTGCTTCGTATAGTTGTTATTTGCTAAGCTTAGAAGTGTGGGGTACCCAGTGAAAATTGTAATCACTAACAATATTCATTTAGCCTAGCTCACTAACCATTATACCATGTGAGACACCCATAATAAATAAAATAAGGCTCAAAGTATAAGGTACCTAGTGAGGATCTAATTCACTACATAATAGTAATCGGTTTGTAAGATTAACTTGATGACCATTACACCATGATGACCCTTAGATTAGTAACATTAATTGCAAAAACATTTTTTCTGATGATGTTTTTAGTAACAAAGAATATAAATCTGAAATTTGATCAAGTACACTGCTTACAAAAATCTTGAAATAAACATTACGTAAGCATGAATACAAAATTATGAGTGATATAAGGATTTAGATTATTCTTTATATATAAAAACAGAAAATCATTCATAATTCAGCAACAGAAGGATACTTTTGAAACTGAAAAACTGTTTTAAATTTCTGGAATCAAACTACAACAGCTGAAGTAACAAATGATTGACAATTGAAAAATCTTAATAGTTACTAATATTCAGTTGTTATAAGATTTAATAACTTAAAAAATTAATGTTTTTAGAAAGAAAGATAAAGTAAGAAATGAATAAATGATGAAATAAGTAAATAAATGAATTTCTGTCCACTTCAACATTTATATAGATATGTACCGGACATTGGCAAGATGGTTAGAGTGTTTGCCAATGACACGGGAGACCTGGGTTCAATCCCAAATCAAGTCATACTAAAGACTTAAAAAATGGTACTTGATGCTTCCTTGCTTAACACTCAGCATTATAAGGTATGGATCAAGGATAAAGTGGAGCAATCCAGGGAAAGGAGTAGCGCCCTCCCCTACACCTTGGTGTAGTAGCTATTGAAAAGGGAGCCTTCAGGTTGCCCTCGACTAAGGTTGCCAACTTTACTTACTTTTTTACTTACATAGATATGTGGATTAATACTTATCATAGATAGAGATTATCTTAATGTAAATTTTCCCGTAAACACAATTTCAAAAAATCAAATAAGCATTTCTTAATTTAAAAAATCTAATTTGCCAACATTTAATAAGTAATAATACTAAATAAAGACAATTACGAGTTGTCAAAAAATAAATATTTCAGAACTGACAGCAATTTAGATATTAAAATGGCAAAGAGACAAGAAACCTGTTTTTTTTTTTAATAAAACAAAATTTTTACCCTTTAATCACTTATCTAAAATCTAAAATAGTAGTCTAACTCTTAACTGATTCCTGTGCTGTCTGATATAAACTGACAAAAAATATCAAAATTCTCTGAAAAATGACTCAACAGATTCTTTTTTCTTTTTACTGGTTAGCAATTTTTCTATTCTATACATACACGTATAGGGTTTCATTTTATTCATATAATAATTATTACTTATTTGCATGTTTCTCAATATGAAACTTCCAGACATATTCTATTTTTGAAAATGAAATGTAATGAAGCAAAACAAAATCCTTACAAACTAAACCTAGTGGTATTATTAATTCTAATGAATTCATACTTCATAATTTTTGTGCTTAATTCAGTTTTATTCATCTTGAACAATGTTTTAAATAAAAAGTAATCTCAAAAAGATAAGCAGTCTTTAATCTGGTGTAATCAAGCAAAATCATTGTTTATGCATCCTGAAACAAAAACAGTTAAATCTGTTCATTTTTTTTTTTTACATTTAGCTTTTCTATTTAGATTTGAAGGTCAGTATTATTTTGACATTTTGTAGGCCATAATTTTTATTATTTTTATGCTAAAGAAGTATGCAGTTTGTATATCTGCTTATACTTTCTTATCAAACTGAAGTAGAAAGATTGACCCAAGATCCTTAATCCTTTTTTCCAAAATGTAAGTTTTCCTATTGATTTTGAAACTCAAAAACATATTGAGCTAATATAAAATGAAATAAATCTTATTGTACATTATATCATGTGGAAAAATTTGAAAAAAATTGCCAGATGACTAAAAAATATTAGAGTTGGATAAAGAAATATATAAAAAGTTATTCAAGAAACAGAATTTAAACTCAACAAGCTGTCTTGGATTTTCTGAAACAATTCTTTTTTTTGTTATGTTCTTTAACTTTCAGATGTTGCAAGCACATATTAAGGTGATGCAATAACTTTCATATCTTAAAACAGAAACAGCAACTTTCAGTTGCCTATTTTCATAATATTCTACAAAAAATTCCTGACAATTTGAGAATATGCTTTAAGATGAACTACAACTAACATTGATTCTTTGAAATGAAGTGATACATCTCAAGTATACTAAAAGGAAAGCAGCAAATATCTTCCAAATGTACAAAATTCCATGATCTTAAAGATTCCAGTATACTAGTTAGGAGAAAATTTTCATACAGTTAAATTATGTTCCATAACAAATGAAGTGGATATCACTTTTGTTCTTGAATCTCAAAGAAATAATTCTCTATTATCAGCAGCCAGAGATTCTGGTGCCAGGTCAAATAAGTCAGCATTAATTTTAGCGAGTCATTATTCTCACCACTCAAAAATCCCCAGGGCATAATTTGTAGTAACTCTATAACCAAAAATTGACACATTTGCCTCTCAATTCCTGTCTAACTCCATACTCAATGACTCAGATAAAATTCCACATACTTTCCTAATATTCAATAAACCTATACCATCCATGAAATTCAACAACATGCTGGTCACCCAACCTCTTATCTCTCAACATTAATAAATCCATCAGCCAAGATGGGGTTCCAAATATAGAACCTAAAATGTGAATGTGTAATGATGGTTCTCTATAAAGTATGCAGAGTATGGAGTAAATGTTTCTCGAACAAGCTATCAATGTAATGAATTAAATACCAAATCCACGCAAAAATATTCAGCTTTTCCAATTTTTGCTTAATTCTCTACATTCAGTTGTTGTTTGAAGTACCTTTTTCAAATAGAGCAAAATAGATTTTTCCAGAGTATTTTTTTAAATGACTGCATATGTCACCTGGACATATAAGATACATCATTAACAAATAGTATTCAGAATCTGATGAACTGTAAAATACAAAAGCCTCCTATATTCACTTTCTCTTGCATGATTAGACTCCAGAAGTTAAAACTAAATATAAACTGGTCACATGATTACTACCCAACAACAAATTTCAACAAATCAAAGAGGATCATTCACCACATTAAAAAAAAGAAAAAAGGAAAAAAAAAGAGCAATGAAATTAAAAATCATTAGATTTCTGTTTACATCAACAAAGGCATATTACCAGAATAAAACACTGATATCATATAATACTAAAAACTACTTCGTATACAAGACTTACACATACATCATTTGTTATACATGTATCATTTGCCAAGTGAGAATGACTATTTTTTTAAATATATGAATAACTGAGAAATAAATCTTCATTATAAAATGTGGGAAGGTTTTATTTTTTCAGAATGAAAACAAAAATGATTCATTTATCTTCTTGACATTAGAAACATATAAAAATGGATGCTGTGAAATTTATCAATGAAAAAATTCACATGACAAACTGAATGGTATATATTTCTATTTTTGTAGTAATTTAAAAGGTAGCTTATGAATATAAAATCCAGTACTACCTGGTAAAAATTTAAAAACAACCATCAAACTGACATTCACTTATTTAAAAAAAAAATAGCATTAATACAAGTCAAAATTAATAGTACAACAATATCTCTTTTGAAAAGAAAAAATACAAATGATGCTCATTAATAACAAAAAATCTTAGAAGCTAGAAATATTTAAAATGTTTTTTTTTTCAATGAATTAATTTCTTGGGTTCATATAATATTTGAGAATTGTTTATCAGAGGCTAAACTTTGATAAGAGTTTTTAAGCTATAGTTTTATTCAAAAAAGATATAAATAAATAATATACAAATAGAATTATATATAAAAGAAAAGAGACAGAAAGAAAAATTTTAGCAAATATATATCATACACACAAAAAAAGAAAGTAAAATAGACAGATGGAAGCTGATATAACTGTAAACAGAATTGAGAAGAAAAACAAGTATGTAGATAAGTTCTATGAGAAAATGAAAAAGGGAAAAACTTATTTTTATTTCAGCTTGGCAACAAAAAAATAATCAAATAGAAAAATTAAATGATGGCAGTATGAATAAAATTGTGAAAATCTTCAATATCTTAATATATGTTTCTATTTAGGAAATGATCAATTTTTGTGTAAGAATAACAATATTTTTATCCGATGAAGAGAATGGCTCAGCTAAAACCATAATGAGGAAAAGATAATGAAAACGTCAAAGGTAGACAAATATATGTAATCAATAATTAATTACATCATGATCACAGGAAAAGAATTTCTATAATGTTTCAATCTAATTTTGTATAATACATGTATGTGAAAAACCCTAAATGCAGATCAAGTATTACATGAACATGCAAATAATGACTAGCATGATTTTCTAAGATAAATATTAATTCGTGATCAATGTGTTGAAATGATAAGATTAAAATGTTAAATTGAATTTTTCATCATAGTATCAGAGATATATAAAAGTAATTTCAATTTTATTTTCTTAGCAACAAAAAACAGAAATGGTGTATATATATCTTTATATATTAATTATATTAGAATTATCATTCCAGGAGTTTTAGGTGTGTGTATTCTCATCCTTGTTGTTTTTAATCTACATTTTGCCTTTGCGGTTTTTTGCCTTCCTCAAGTGTATTAATTCTGTAATGTTTTCTTATGTAGTTGATTGTAGATTTGGATGTCAGCAAGTATAAAAAAGCACACCTATATGTATTGAGTCGATCAAAACATACTAATTTTTCCAATATATGCACAAAATATTAATATAGTTACAGAAAAATTTAATTCTTGCTTCATAATATGCATATAGCATTGAATTCTATATTAGGTTTTTTTAATAGCTCATTTACAGAGTCTCATTCTCTTTGTATCATGTGAACTTCTCTATGCATGTATCAGTTTTTCAAGTTTAATCTTTTATGGTTCAACTGTTTTTTCCTAGTGTTCATTCTTATAACATTATGTAATACACACTGCTCAAAATTCAGTAATAAAAACAAGGATTTAATTACTAACTTGCTTAACTCATAGAATACTGACAATCATAGGATTAGGCACAGAAATATATCCTTAACATATAATTTCTACAAAAGAAGTTGAAAAAGCTATTGCTTTATTCTAAATTGTTTAAGACACAAGATAGTGACAAGAAACAAAAAAATCTATATAAACTTGCAACTGTTAGACAATTTCAAATCAATATTCCAATGGTAGATGAACCCTACTGACAAGTACACAAACAAAACTGACAACACATGTTTGAAATAATTCTTCAGTTGAACCAATAACAACTGTTGATGTATTACAGGCTTTAAATTTTTAATATTTTTCAAGAAAACATGGCAGAAAAAGTGTGGCATGCCAACTTGGCTATCTCTTTTTAGAACATTTGTGTTTTTATATTATATTTTCATAAATGAAAATTCAGTTTCTCATTAAGATTTTGTTTGAAGGATATTTTCAGAGAGAAAAACATTGAGAAAATAAAGTAATGACTGACATAAACAATAATCTGAATGATTCCTTTCTAGATTTATCAAATAATCAGATTAATTTATAAATTTAATCTCTAATCAACACGTGTAAAACTGAGGATTTTTCTAAGAAAAATCCTCAATTTTGAAAAAAAAAAAAGTTCCTGTTACTTACACTGACAATCATAAAAAATCATCAAATTGAATAATCAAGTAAACCAAAATTTTGTTTTTTTCATTTATTTTTATTCAAGAGCAGTTTATGGGAATATCCTAAAAAAGATAGAATATATAGATTCTCCTGTATAGATTAAATAGAATAGAGCCACTTTTGAAAGAAAATAACTTTGCATTCTAAACTAAAATATCGCATCAAACAGCATTTTACAGTTCACAAAATCAGAAAATAAACAAAAATCAGGTATACTTTTATATTAAATCCAGTGTATTTTATTGTCCTTTGTGTTTTTAAAAATATTATTCAAGAACTAAGTGCACCATGGTCTGATTAGATAAAGTAATTTATCACATTTAATTAATTACAAATATTTAATTGAATTTGATATTTGCTAAAAGCCTCCAAAACATTAGACAATTTTGCATATTCTTTGTGAACCAGTAATTGAATTTTTAAAACTAAAATTTAAAAAATAAAAATGTACAATAAAAATCTTATGATTAAGTTAGCTTGTACTGTCAATAATTAATAAGTAATTAATAAAATGCGTGATAATGAAAAGAATTTATTATGAGAGTTGAATTGATCATTTATTCATTTAAGGTTTGTGCTCAGTATCCTTTGCACAAAATATTATCCACTTTAGTTGTAAGAGAAAGCATCAACCTCTTGAATATAAAACTATGATAAATAAAAAAATGATGAGTCAATCATTGTACTTTGGATGCTTATAGTTATTTTGTAATCATGTAATAACAACACTTATGAGTGAATAGGCAAAAAGGCATATAAATTAGTACTGAATAGTGTTTTTACCCAGAAAAATAATATGTTCTCTGAGAAAAGTATTTTTAAGTACAAATCTAAATTGGGTTGGTGAAAATGTTAGGTTTATCAGATAAAACTAAAAGTCATTTTTTTTAAATTTTCAACATCAACTTTATTGAACAATACATTTACCATACTGTGATAATACCCGCTTCTGCAGTTTGCATAAGTCATTGAGTCCACGTCTGAATACTTATGTGGGCCGGATCAAAGCGAGAAGCAGGTTCACAGAGAAAAGAACAAGACAAAACAACAACTTGTGGTTAAAACGCCAAGGGATGTTGAGAAGCGTGTAACACTTAGTGGATGATTAATTCTAGTTTGAGTTTCGGCTGGCAAAAGATTATCTTAACTAACTGGGTCCGGCTGGTAATGTCACTGTTCGTTATTTCCTTGTCCCGGTCTAATCAACTCCCTTCGAACCCAAACTAAGTCTGACTCTCGGACCCAAAATGCACCTGTATATATACAGAATGTCTCATTATTATTTCCGGCTAATGGAACACCCACGAATAAACCCATAACTTTTTGGGGAGCCAATTCTCTCTTAAAAAAACTGGACATAAAATTAGTTCCTAGACTGGCCGTCTCCGATACAGGGACATTAAATTCAGACCCTTTTAAGTTCTGACAAGTACTTAACACGTCCGCAACTATATGTATAAACATTTTCTTATCTAGATTTCCTTAATCTAGTTAATGGGTTTTCCTAACATTTGAAATTCGATACCCAGGCCGAATCTAACTCATCTCGCCACATATATATGTGTGTATATGTGCGCGTGGGCGTGGGCGCACACACACATATACACACATACATACACACACACGCACACTGGTATGGGTGCACACACATACGTGTGTATACATATATGTGCATATATCCAACTCATAGTGTCACACACCCCCCCCAACCATTTTTGTCATTTATTTCATAAATTACATAAAAAATTCAACAACAATAAGACACTATGCACATCCACTCAGCACATCATGACCCTGCTTGGGCAACATTGAATAAAGAACAGTAAAAAAAAAAAAAAAAAAAAAAAATTTTTTTTTTTTTTTTTTTTTAAATTGTCTGATTACAAACACAAATTACCAGAGAATTTATAACAATTATCGCCTTTAACAGTAGTGGGCAACAAGATTCAACAAAAACAATAAGAGACCATGCATCTCAACTCGGCCGAGGAGAAAACAAAATAACAATTAAGCAAACAACAACAACAACAAAAATGTACAGGCAGTAACAACCGAAATTACAAAATTTTAAAGGGGTTCGGTCGTCCCCAAAAAAAATAATGAATAATATAACAACACCATATCATCATACACATAAAAAAAATTTAAAAATAAAAAAAATATTGCTGGATTCAGCTCTTCCACCTTGCTCTCCTGTGAACAATTCTGGGGTCTCCTGACTCATCCTTATTCTTTATTCCAATAGGACTTTTCGATTCACCTCCAACAGTATTCAATTTTTCTTCAATTCGCCCCGCCCCCACCCAACAGAACACAGGGGAATTTTAACCACCCCTACCCAACAATTTCAGGAGGATTTTTCCATTCACCTCCAACGTTATTCAACTTTCGAACATTTCACCCCATTCTCCAACCCATCAGAACACAGGGGAATTTTAACCACCCCTACCCAACAATTCAGGAGTATTTTTGGACTTGTCTCCCCCCTTTCCTTACGACGTGGGAGCATCAGTAATCTCCGCAGTTCGATCGGTGTCGTAACAGGAATAATGTTCCAGAAAGCACTGTGGAATTCACTTCCCAACCTGGGGGTCTTCACTGCCCCCTGCAACAAACAAAACAAGTCTCTCAGAGTTACTGAAAGTTCACTTTAGCTGACTTTCAGCCAGCCATCACTTCAAAAAAAAAAAGTTCACCCTCAATAGTAAAGTCTGGCAAAATTCAAGCTCTGCTCTCTTTTCCTCCTTCCCCTTTCCTTTTTTTTTCTTTCCTTTCTCCTTCTCCTTTCTTTTCCTTTCTCTTCCCCCTTCTTTTTTTTTTTTTCTCTTTCTTTTTTTCCTTTTTTTTTTCTTCCTTTTTTTTTTTCCTCTCTTTTTTTTTTCCTTTTCTTTTCTTTCCTCTTTTCTTCTTTCTTTTTTTTTTTTTTTTTTTTTTTTCTTTTTAGGCATTCACTTTTATGACACCAACTTGTAGCGGCTCTTCAAGTGGTGCCTGTACTGAACATGCAGTGTCTAATTGGTCCATACTTGGGAAAAGTGCAGTGTCCTTTGTTTCCTTGGTCCCTGCTATCCTGGTTGACATTTCATCTTGGTCACTATGTCTCTTTTCTGGCATATTTTTCACCCTACATCTTATCAACCACTGCCTTCCCCGGATTATCAATACCACTACAACTATAATTACGACTATAACACACACCCCTAGAGACGACCAGGCTATGGTGCCTGCAGGCTGATCATACCATGCAGGATTTTCCCTTCCCACAGTCTCCAACTTATACACCAGCTTGTGTAGATTAATATTATGTATGTTTTCCAGAAGCTGGGGTAATTTAGCCTTATTTAAGACGGGCAATTTCTCCGCCAGCGGTTCCCACAGGCCCGCCCACCTGCTTGAAGAGACGTTTGAGAGGGCGAGGAAAGAGTCCCTAGTTTCAAATTCCTCCTCCGCCTGATAATAGGGCGGTAAGGTGATGGATCCCCCGAAAGCTGAGCAACCCATAGGCAAACTGATTACGGTCAGAGGGGGTGCTGCTCTTATGGTTACTGTCGACCGCCCCCTACACACCTGAGATAAGGCTAACTCCCTCTCCAGCACCACCGCCCAAACCCCATCGGACAACCCTATGGCCTGTGGCATCATGGCCCTCCTAGACACTTCTACATGACAAGTTTGCTGAATACCCTCCTTGTTATTTCTAAACAGCTCAACTAAACACAGTCGGTGGCCCCCAGTGGTGTACATGGGGCTCTTGGACGTACATGATCCCAGTGCATCTGTCTTACACTTCTCTATTTCGGACGCTAATCTCTCCAATAGATCGTAATAGGGCTTCAGGTCGATCATGAGTGTGAGGACCCATTTCGATCGAGTAATTACCACTTCTGTGGACTTTTTAAAAATGGTGCTCTGACTGCGCCTCCACGCACCGGTTGGCATCATCAGAATGAGCAGTAGCAGAATCCTCTCCCCAGCCATTCTGTAATGTAATAGGATGCAGAGTTACTAGGGATGAACACACTATAAGGAGAGAAAACTCCGTGACACAGCCCCCATTCCCGTTATACTTCCTTCTATTCTAAGCAGCAACCATCCTCTTTGGATGTACAACTAAAGGTTGGACCTCCGAGAGGGTGGAACTCCTGCATCTATTTCCTCGGTGCGAAATTGATCCCCATCCTCCCGTGGTAAGTTTTCCTTTCGCAACCTTTCCTGTATTTTACTCAGAAGCATATCTTCTTCATCGTCCGTTCTTTCTTCCTCTGGGGATTTGGCTAACCTTAATTTTAACTCTGCAAGTGGGATCTCATCCTCAGAAATCCACCTATGTAGTTCTTGCCGAGGGGGATAGAATCCCCCCCTTGGATCGTGATCATCCTCTGCAGCACTTGATGGGGGTGATTCTAACTCGGAATCCTGGATATCGGAGTCCAGCTCCGAGCGGGGTGCAGCTAACGTTGATTGCCTAATTGATCTTCCGTTGTTTTCGACCTGTGGATTTTCCCACTCTCTGAGCTCGGCTAATTTCAAATCATTAGCATGGACCCTCTTAACCTTTCCCACTAGTTGGTTCCATATTACGAAAGTAACGGGACTCGTTTTTTCGACAATCCTATAGTATGGCCTCCACTTTTGATCTAGTTTACCCTGCCTATTGTGAGCCCGGTAATATACTGGATCTCCTACATCTAACTCTACTTTTCGGCGACCCTTGTTGATGGCGTGATTTCTCTTTTTCATTGCACGTCTAATCCTGTCCCGAGCCCTTATGAAAGTTTTATGCTGTTGTTCAATGATGAGACGGTGGTGGTCCTCACCCATGTATTTCCTAAGAGGTCTTAGCAAATTGTCTACTGGTAGGACCACATCACGCCCAAACAGCATGTAGTATGGTGAGAACTTTGTTGTCTCACACATCGAGAATCTCACTGCAGCCAGTGCCTGAGTTAGGTACAGATCCCAATTATGTCTGTCACTCTCAGTCAATTTAGACAGTATATTACCCAAGAAACGGTGGAAACGTTCTACCTTGGTATTACTCTGTGGATGATATGGAGACGTAGTTATGTGTTTTATATTGAGGCTTGCCATTGTTTCCCTCATTATCTCATTCACATTTTCAGCTCCATTGTCGGTCACTATCTCCAGGGGAGCCCCATAGCGTGGAAATATCTCTGTCAAAATCAGGCCAGCTACAGTTTGAGCCTTCTTGTCTGCTACAGCGTATGCCTCTGGCCAATTAGTTAGCCAATCAACAAAGCTAACAATATAGACATTTCCCCGCAGGGTTTCACCGTATGGACCAGAGATATCCAAGCTAACCTTTTCAAATGGATAAGCTGGAACATCCATCTCCTCAAGAGGGGCTGTCTCACACCTGCTACTCCTGGTCTGACAGGTGACACAGCTATTCACATATGTCGTAACATGTTTGTACAGACTGGGCCAGTAATATTTCCTACTAATGAGCTCGTAGGTCTTATCGATGCCTATGTGCCCTATCGCATCATGGCACTGTTCCAGTATCTTATTCTGTAGTGCCTGGGGGACGTACAATCGAGGTCTAGCTTCCTCGTCCTTATTAGAAATGTAGTATAACCGATCGTCCTGTACTAGGTATCTACTTGCACATGCTTCCGTTACCTTCCCCGCCTCTATTGCTTCTTTTAGTGTCCTAATTTCCTCATCTATCTGGTAATCGCCAACTAGTTCTATTAAATGATGTTGTCCTGTGGCATTTGAAGCATCATAGGTTACATTGTCAGCACTTGGCCCCTTTTCTATTTGGTGGGAGTTGATTGCATTTATCTGATAGGCTCGATCATCCACTTCTGGTATTATGCTGATTGATTCCCGCTCCAGCTGCTTAGGAATCCGTGATAATAAGTCAGCACATGTATTTTCCCTACCCGCAAGGTATTCTATTCTGCAGTTATACCCGCTTAGCTTAAGTGCCCATTGTTGGATCTTTTTATTGGTCCAGTCTGCCTCGAACAGATACTGGAGGGGCTTATGGTCAGTCTTAATTACGAAGGTAGCACCACTCAGGTAGTAGTTAAGCTTTTCTAATGCATAAACTATGGCATAAGCCTCCTTTTCAATCACGGGCCATCTCTGCTGCGTAGGTGACAATTTATGAGACAAGAAGTAAATAGGTACTTCCTCTGGCACACCTGGTATGGGGCCATCCCTCTCAGGGCATGGCTGAGTAAGGCAAGCACCAATGCACTGATCACTGGCATCGGTGTACAGAATCATTGGCCTACTTAAATCCGGGTAGGCCAATAGGGGGATGGCTGTCAGCTGTTCCTTCAGCGTATTGAAAGATCGCTGACAATCCTCTGTCCAACTAAACCTGGCATACTTCTTGGTTAATGCTATGAGTGGTGTTGCTATCCTTGAAAACGCTGGTATGAATCTCCTATAGTAGCCTATCGCCCCTATAAATCCTCTAACTTCTCTAACAGTCCGTGGTTTGGGCATAGCTCTGATTACTTCAACCTTATCTATATCAGGGTGTACTCCACTCTCATCAATAACGAATCCTAGATACTTTGTCTCCTTTTTCATAAACTGACATTTAGATAACTTAATCTTCAGTCCATGCTTCCTTAACCGAGCAAACACTGTCTTCAAGTGCCTGAGATGCTCATCGACACTGGCTGAAAAGATCAATATGTCATCCAGGTAGGCCATAGCAAACTGTTCCAACCCCCCTAGCACCACAGACATGAGCTGTTGAAAAATACCAGGCGCATTGGCTAAACCAAAGGGCATGACTCTAAACTGATAAAGTCCCACGTGACATGCAAAGGCTGTCTTTTCTCGGTCAGCCTCATCCAAGGCCACCTGCCAGTATCCTGATCTCAGATCTAGCGTGGAAAAGTATGTTGATTTGCCAAGCAGGGCCAGGATGTCATCGATCAATGGCAAGGGGTAGGCCAGGGGTTTTGTGATATTATTCAAGGCTCGGAAATCCACACAAAACCTATGCCCCCCATCCTTTTTGCTGACTATTACTATTGGAAAACTCCATGGGGACACTGAACGTTCAATAACGCCTGCCCCCAGCATATCCTTAACTGCCCCCTCTACTAGTTTCCGTTTGTGCAGTGGGGTTCGATACGGTTTTAGTCTTATAGGTGGATGGTCACCAGTGTTGATTTTCATCCGAACTGACTGGGTTTGACCCAACTCCTTATCCGAGTTGGCTACTAAGTCCCTATTCTCAATTATAACCTTGCTTATCTTATCCTTATGTTCAGTGGGTACTACTATTTCTTCAATATTAACTACTGTGTGTGTGTATCCATCTTCAGAATCTGCCTCACCTACCACATTCTCCCTTATGCTTGCTGATACCGCCCTACCTACTTCCCTGCCCCTAGGTATTTTTATCGTGGTGTTAGTGGTGTTAGCCAACATAATAGGAATCTGGCCTTCCCCACCAACTTCCACCACTGATTCGCATAGAGTAACCTCCCCCTCTTCACGGGCGGGATCATCCATGGGGGTTATTTGAAAAGTACCCCTACGCTGTTCTTCTGTGGGAGACAGCCTGCCTTGACAAGAAATAGCTGTACGAGGGCGAATAACAAGATCCTCAATGGTTACCACTATAGATTCCTTGTTCATGCAGTTCTCAAGTGGTATCTCCTTTCCACCTAATTTTAGCATAACTGGATTGAAACTCATGTATGCTTTGTTTCCTTTTAGCCAATCTTTACCTAAGATCATCGGTCTACAAAGAGTGGTTGCTACATATAATGTTTGCATAGTTACCACCTCTCCTACCATCACTGGCAGACATATCATACCAGATATTTTCATTTCCCGACCGTCAGCCTGTACTACTCTTAAATCTGCAGGTTTTAAATCTTTGCAACTAAACCCTAAGTCTAACAAATCCTTCTGCCTAATCATTGATATGGATGCTCCAGTATCTAATAATGCTCTTACCTTTTTTTTTACGATCTCTACTTCACAAATTATCTCGGTGTCCTGACCAAATAATCCATAACTTTGGGCCACCCTTATTTTCTTCTGGGTGGCCCCCCCCACGTTTCCCTGGACCCTTCCAACAAGCTTCCTTCCCCCTAATGTACATCCCATTCTGGGGCACTCCCTCCATATGTGACCCAGCTGTCCACACTCCCAGCACCCCGGTTGTTTTGGGTCAGGAAGTGGCTTTCTCCATCCCCTCTCATGGGGGTGGTCTCTCCAACGATAGCCCGAGTGGCCACTCCCTCCTTGGTCCCAAGCAACAGGAGGAGTCTCTGTCCACCTCGTTCTCGTCTCTCCTGACCATCCCCTTTCTTCTCCCCGCCCCTGGGAGGCTGTGAGCCTATTATAAAGCCTAAGACTCTTTCCTGCCGTCGCAAACGCCTCCGCCAGTGACGCTGGGGCCGCCCTTGCTGTATCTTCTCTTACGAACGTGTTCTCTATAGCGTCCGTGTAATATTCAGCTAGCTGCGCTTGAACTGCTTCCCCCTCGCGTTGGACGGCGTCTTTGTATGCAACCTTAGCTAACCTTAAAACTCTACTAGCTAGTTCCGAGAGAGTTTCTTCCTCCCTTTGCTTAATCTTAATTAAGGCCCTAGCAGCATCAGTCGCACCAGTATAATCACTGTACTGGTTAGTCAGCTGTTCTAAAAGGTCCCCCCAGTTGCATCCGGGATTATCATCTAAGTATAATCCTATGTATTCTGATACCACCCCGTCTGAATAGTCATAAGCCAGATTCACCAACTCTGTCTGTGTAAGTTGGTAAATTTTAGCCTTTTTTTTCAGAGCTTCTACCCAGGCCTGAAACTCTGAGGCCTTTCCCGTGAATATAGGGATCTTAGATCCACCTGTGGCTACCTTAAAAATTGGGCGCGATGGGACATCTGTATCTAACCTATCCATATTTCTATTAAATGCCAGCGAGACACACTAATTACAAAAACAACTATGACCAAGAAAACAATAGAACAATTTTTTTTTTTAGCCTACCTTGCAGGGACCGGAATAGATTTCCTTTTCTGTTTCCTTTCTTTTCTTTTTCTTCCTTTTTAATTTTGCCTTGTTTTGTTTTTGTTTTTGTTTTTTTTTTGTTTGTTTGTTTTTTTAAATGTTCATTTACGTGTTTATTTCTTTCGTTCTCCTTGTTGAATTAAAAAAAATATATATGAATATACAAAAATCGCCAGTAGTTGAAGTGTTCGTTGAAGTGGGGGAAGAAGTGTGTATCTGTCTGTACCTCTTTTCTTTCTTCCTTTCTTTTCTCTATCCCTTATTTTTACTGTAGGATTATGTTTCCTTTCCTCCTTTTTCCTCGTTTGTTTTTGTCTTGGTTTGGTTGCGTTTTGTTTTTCCTTCTGTTTTTTTTTTTTTTTTTTTTTTTTTATACACCCGTGTCTATCGGGTTATCGAAGCCTTCACTCATCTATACATGTATACGCATACACCTATGCGTATTGAGTGTTTATTCGGCCGGGCAGATTTTTCCTTCCTTTTCCTTTCTCCACAAGTTCTATTGTACGAACGTGCAACCCAAGGTCAATCCTGGTCACGGCACCAGTGTGATAATACCCGCTTCTGCAGTTTGCATAAGTCATTGAGTCCACGTCTGAATACTTATGTGGGCCGGATCAAAGCGAGAAGCAGGTTCACAGAGAAAAGAACAAGACAAAACAACAACTTGTGGTTAAAACGCCAAGGGATGTTGAGAAGCGTGTAACACTTAGTGGATGATTAATTCTAGTTTGAGTTTCGGCTGGCAAAAGATTATCTTAACTAACTGGGTCCGGCTGGTAATGTCACTGTTCGTTATTTCCTTGTCCCGGTCTAATCAACTCCCTTCGAACCCAAACTAAGTCTGACTCTCGGACCCAAAATGCACCTGTATATATACAGAATGTCTCATTATTATTTCCGGCTAATGGAACACCCACGAATAAACCCATAACTTTTTGGGGAGCCAATTCTCTCTTAAAAAAACTGGACATAAAATTAGTTCCTAGACTGGCCGTCTCCGATACAGGGACATTAAATTCAGACCCTTTTAAGTTCTGACAAGTACTTAACACGTCCGCAACTATATGTATAAACATTTTCTTATCTAGATTTCCTTAATCTAGTTAATGGGTTTTCCTAACATTTGAAATTCGATACCCAGGCCGAATCTAACTCATCTCGCCACATATATATGTGTGTATATGTGCGCGTGGGCGTGGGCGCACACACACATATACACACATACATACACACACACGCACACTGGTATGGGTGCACACACACACGTGTGTATACATATATGTGCATATATCCAACTCATAGTGTCACAATACTGTCCAACTATTTTCAAGCAACTTTTTGGTTCCTTTCATCTAGAACATTTTATCTTTCTCAGAAAAAAAACAAAAATAGTCTGGATGTTAGTAGAAGAATATTATTTGGAGAATGTTTCAATGAAGTAACAACGCTGGCTTATGAATATGCATATTTGTATACATACACACGTTATGCAAATATGGCCATACAGCTCACATATTAAAGATACATAAGCAGCGACCAATAGGGCATTTTATATGTGCTTCCTGGTCTTTCCTTGTTCACTTTGGTGTTCATCTGTATTTTCCCAGTTTGGCTAATGGAAGCTTGGGATTTTTGTTTAAGTTGTTCAGGTCTTATTGGGAGACAAGTATTTTAGTCTATCTTTGATGCTTTTTGGTGGACAGATTGGTGACTTGTGTAATGGCTGTTTTGTTGGAGATTTTGCACTTTTAGAAGTAGTTCATGTTGGAGTGGTAGATCCTATGTGTTTTTGTTTGGACTACAACATTTTGATGTCTCCCCATTCCCAACCTGTTGCTGAGCTAGTGTTTGATAAAATTCAACTGAGTGTAGTTTTTTTCAGGTGCTCCCAAAACTTTGGCAAATCATTCACTTCCAACTGGATCAATTTCTCCACAAATTCTATATTTGTTGTCTTGATTGGTTGTATCCACCCTCTGTGCAACAGAAGTGTAGCTGTTTTCTCCCATGTAGATTCCTACAATTTTCCTTGCTTCCAGGAAGGACACATTTTTCTTGTGCTTCACCTCAAGTATTTCCTTTTCTTTTTTGTAAACATCACAAGATCTTGCATAAGCTGGATGATCTTGTGGGCAGTTTGCACATCTAATTTCTTTCAAGCAATCTTCCTCCATGTGGTCAAGGTCCTTTTCACCACATTTGGCACATGTAATCCTCTATGGGCTTCCCTGTGGTGTCCATATTTTTGGCATTTGAAGCACCTCGGGGGAACTGGGACAAACTGCTCAACTCTCAAGACAATAGCCATTCACCTCCTTGGGAATACAGGGCTGATTAAATGTCAGGATGTATGTTTTGGTCTGGATTCGTTCTTCACTTTTTCTGATGGAGATTCTTCTTATATTTGTAACTCCCTGTTTTCCTCTTCTGTAGCCAATGCCAACTCCCTACTCCTGAAAACTCTCTTGGAAGTGTTGAGTTTCTCATGCGGGTAGGCTCTGCACTTTGTCCAATGAAAAGTTTTCATTTTTTATATGTTTTCTACCTGCCTCCAGCTGTCAACCTCAACAAGCAAGTTGCCATTCCTTGATTTCTTAAGAGTTTTCAGAGTAGCCCATGGAGAAATAACTTTTTCTATGAGGAAAGGTGAGAATTTGGCAAGGCAGACCTCCTCCAAAGATTCAATAACAATGAATCTGGGGAAGTCTGCTACCTTATTCTCCGAGTCTGATTCTGAGGGGTTTCGTTTAGTTTGTTTATTTGAAGATGCCATATATGTTGTATATGCTGGCCCTGCGCTCCACTACCCACCACGGAGTCCAGCTTGTGTTGGGAATGAACCAAGTGGGAAACCCATTTGCCTTGGTTGAAACAGGGATATATGACCAGTATACTTGAGTTGAGGGTAGGTTTCTGAGCTGTTGCCAATTTCAGGTTCTCAACACTGGTCAAATTTCTATTCTCTTAACACAATTGACCCTCAGTCACCACCTTCTAGCACCTAACCATATTTACCAACCCCTCCGCTCGGGCAGGATATGACACAAGTACCTAACAGACAAGGGTTGGGAACTTGCTGCAAGTGCAAATTCAAAAGTATGGTCGGGATAAAACATATAGGTGCTAGGGCATGACAGGACCAGCCGAATGATCGAATTGGGCCTATCCAACCACCTGTCAGACCAAGTAAGGGCCAAAGTGGTGTGTTTCAAGACATTGACCACTCTGTCGCCGGATCAATGAGTGCTCAACCACAAGAATCCTATCCTAGTGCCTTATGGGTCGCCACCCACAGCCAATGGGTGGCCCCATTTGGAGGAGGGGGGGCTCTTATCCCTCTACAGAGGTGCAGTTGGTGTATTGTACAACCCCAGCTGACATTGCAGGATATAGCAACTGATAAAACTACAAAGAAAATATTGAGCAGTGTAAAGAAAAGACATGACTGGCCAAGCAGAAATAGCTATTTATGGAAGCCTGAAAGACCCACAATAGAACACTCCAACGGTGACTGGGCCCTATTTATGGACACATGAGGCTGATATAAGGAGATGTGCTTGTTAACGAATGTGGCAATAATCTGAAATGAGCTCAGAATGGCATGCACTCCAGAACTTAACAGGCTACTGTCTGACCTGCTGGCTGCCGAGACACTGAACTCTGCTACAGAAGAACAATTGCTACAGCATATAAGGTTCACAGTTAGGGGACTCCACAAAGAGAGCCACCAACAAAACTTTCATTTGATAAGACAAAAGGATTTTGTGGCTAGGCTACAGACCCTAGCAAAATTCCAACAGATCAAGGAACTCTAAGGATTGTCTGGTGGCCAAGATGGCCTGTTTTAATAATGGGATAGTCGGGCACATTGAAAGGGTGTGTCGGAAATCAGAAAGAGGACCTACTAACAGGTCAGCAGCAAGCAGCATGAGAGATGATTCCCATATCTTTGCAGCCAGAGTGTACACGAAAGGTCCCAAGAGAAGAACTGGCTGATTCAGTAAAGTGAACTGGAGGGATAAAGCCAACACCTAGGCCACTCCTGCCCTACCAATGACTCCTACATCTGGAAGAGAACACCTGAGTTCTACTAGTAGCACTCCAATATCATTTAACCAAATGATTGACTATGAATGGCTTGAGAAGGCAAGACTGACCTGCAGAAACTTGAGGTGGGTAACCCACAAATGGCACAGATGGTGAAAACAATGTATTCGTAGTCAGACTGCACAGCTAACAGGCAGAGAAAGTGGAACAAAGTATGCAATGAGCATAATAAAATGGATGCGCTTGTCAAGGAAGCTACAGAGCACAAACATGAAAAGCAGGAGCTGCTCAACAAGATGGAAATGATTGGTGGGCTTGATGACCAATTGAGGCTCTCAAAGGAAAACTTTAACACTTATGTCAATCTCCAGGCTGAAGCAGACAACATAAAGAACATTCTACCCAATATTGTTGGCAATGCAATAAACAACAATCTTGAAAGGATTGCATATGATGCGGAACAAGAACTTGGCACAGCAGCAGCTGATGGTGGCAATGGTTCTGTTCATAATCATTATGGGAAGCTTGAATTTTATGTAGACTTATCAGTCAGAACATTGCCAAAATTTGGTGTCAGGAATAATGTGGACTTAAACATCACAAAACTTGAAAAGACTCTTTTGTTAGTGAGTTTGATGTTAGAAGAATCTCAGAAAAGCTTCTTAATACAGCAGGATGAAACTAATAAGCTAACCAAATAAGTTGACCAATTACAAGAAGAATTGTCTTAAATGAAAGTAAAATATGAAGAAAAAAAATCAGTCAAAAATATATCTAATAGCAGAGCTTGACTGTGTAAAAGTAGAACACAAAGATGAAGTATCTTGACTTTTGTTGAGACCAGGAAAGAAAAAAAAACAAATGGAAAGAAATAAAAATGATATGAATAGATAAAATGATACTAAAGTATCTCACAGATGCAGGGTATGACATACACAACATTAAAACACCCCTGTAGTTGACCATAAACCAAACGTCTTGTGGTTTCAAGAGTGGAGTAGGCATGTATGATAGTGGAAGAACATTATTCAGGGACATTTCAATGAAGTAATACCACCAGCTTATGCATAGTTGCATGCACACACATGCTATGTAAATATGGCGATACAGCACACATATAGAAGATACATAAGTGGCGACCAATAGCAGTACGGCACCTGTAGTGGTACCAGTAGTATTTGTTGTTGTCCCCAGAGTCCAGTTGTTGAGTAGACGTCACACTGTGAACACCACAAATGCTCCAGTCAGACTACAACTAATACTGTTGCCCTCAGCCAACTCAACAGTCATTGACTCAAAACTCTTGTCTGTCACTTTGAAGTCTTTTATGTACACAATAACTGATGCATATTCATAAGTGATAGTAATATTAAGCACTTCAACTTCCTTATGCAGGTGAATCATATTACAAATGGCTGCTTACATAAAAAAAACACAAGGCAGTATGTCCTTTCTGCTTCAGATCTGTGAAAATTGTCACACTCCACCCAGATCTCAGGTGACAGCTAGAGGATGGTCTTTTATTCCGGTACTCCACTACAGCAGTCAACAATAATCAACTGTAGACTACCAATGCTGGTGATGAAAACTCCTCCAAGTTTTGTGTGAGTTTTTCACTTAGATAGGAACTTCCACCCTGTAATGTCCTAGCATTCTCTCAGATACAAGAGGCATGATCTCATTGCCCTTCAGGAAGACTTGGTAGGCATGTATCATGTAGGCCAGTGCAACTGAAACCAATGAAGTGTCCTTTGGTATTGCATTGCACCAGTACACCACCACAATTAAAGCACACTGCTTCCTGACCACTGAATGAAGAATGGCCAGTGGCAAAATGATCAATTGCATTGCAATCTATATTGTTGTAAAGTATCCACTTTTCATAGATTGTCACAATTTATTTAGAATATAGAACATTCTCAGTGAATTTAAGTAGAAAATTGCACATGGAAAGAGTCTAATAGGATTTTTTGCTTTACTGATGTAGATGCAGCATGACAAAATAATGTACAGAAACAAATTGGTGTAAATGATTTAGATATTTTAGGTATATTGAATATCTTCTTCTTGTATAATACTGATTATTCTTAAGTAATGTCAATTTCAACTAGTTTATCCAACTATGGAGCATCATTCAATGAGAAATCTACAGGAAACTTTACAAATCACTTTTGAAATGTTTGGTCATTCCCAATACTGTCTCGATAAACTGTAGAAATCTTTGTATTTGAGTCACATTCTTACCTTTTTTAAATTAAAGAGACATCATATATTATTAATTTCCTCCTTCATATGCAACCTGTTACAATACATCTAAAAGCAATCTTATTTTAATTAAATTTGGAAAACTAAACACTCCTAAATGCCATCTAATGACAAAAACAGAATTAAAAAGTAACCTGAAGTTGCAATCTCTAGTAAATATGGTGGATGAATGAGAACTTCACATCAAAGCTGTAACAATTTTTGCCTGGTCACCAAACAAACATACAGCCTAGCATCATCCTGATGGAATATTACTAGTTGACTGAACAATTAGTAAAATGAAATAATGTTGATCAAGTTTAATTAAATAAATATATACCTTGTCTAAATTTAATGAATGGGGAGTTTAGTAAATTTAAGGAGTTTTCAATTTTTAAAACATCATCTTGTAGGTTTGTCTAAGATTCAGAAATTAGAACAGGTTCTTTTTCTTTTATAAGGAGATCAGAAAAAATCTAATATTCCATCAATTCAAACGGGTGATGTTCATTTAAATATATTCAAATGAGCAATAGAACATCACCCATTTTTTAGATGACTTCTATTGTTGTGAGTTTCATTTCTTTTTAGTGACAGTACATGATGTGTATAAACATACAGTTATTTAAATTTTCTCTATGACATTCATAGTCTTATAACCCACTTGAGTGATATTGCTGCTAAAATATCTATGATAGAGAGTATTAATTGAAATGTAAAATTAATATATAACCAATAAAGATGTATGACAGACATCTCTAAGTTGTATTTCGTATTTGAAAAGATTGAAAAAGAGTAAACTATATGAAAAAAAGAATGATATAGTACACAGTTCTAGTAGATATTAATTACTCTACTCATACAGGATGGAGTTAAATAGTAATAATCAATAAGAGCTAAGAGTCTCCGAATTAAAATATTTGATGATTTTTAATTAGCAAAGAGGAATAAAAATTTTCTGATTCACTTGAGTGAAAATGGTAAATTTTGACTTTCATTGGATGAAAATTAAAATAAGGGAATTCAGATCTGTGCATATAAAAAGTTATACACAACAGTCAAAGAAATATTATCTGATCTTCTCCCTTGGCTAGACTTTGTGAATGAAGATTTATAAAAGAGGCTGTCCACGTTGACTGCAGGCATGCTGATGGCTGACCAGGCCGATGCAGGACAGGCAATTCCATCCACAGCGACAGCAGTTAAAGTTCTGGTCTGGTATAGTATGGCTGCTGAGGCTCCCTGGGTCTTCCTCCTGCAGTGTTTCTCTCTAAGGTTGGCTCTGCGGGAGTCCTCAAAGGTGGAGACAACCTGGTGGACGGTGTAGTGTCAGACCTGAAGGTCAGCAGTAAGTGTCCACCACTGGTATCTGATAATGATTTACAAACATACCAGTTGAAATGTCATAAGAAAAATAACAAAGATAGGGATACTGGTGATATAACAAGTTATAATTATAAATAAGAGCTTATATAATAATATCATCTAATCATTTGAATGACTTTCATAAACTGTCAAAACAAAATGTCTTGTGTTATATACTTAATTTTGGAATGTTACCAACAAACCCTACAAAATTGCCAAATTTAAATTAATGGGATTCTGTATATTCTCTTTATGAAAAACCTTGATTATTTCTGGAAAAGAAAGAACACAAATCTAAAATCTCAAAAATAAGAAAAATTTCATTGATTGAAGAAAAATTGATAAAAGAAAGCACACTTCCTAAAACTTAGACTGTATCTGCTATAATAAATATTATCAAAGATTCAACCTCAATAGTTAAAATGTATTTTGGCAATTTTAAGAATAACTAAATTTAACTATAAAATAATCACTTCACAAAAATCATTTTCACTATTCTATAATACTATCAACCCTGAAAAGAACATGAGAATTATTGCTTATGTAAAACATAAAGTGCATAAGTGTTATTGCCTGAAATTTTGAATTGTAAATATTCAATGAATTTTGTGGGCCTCATTGTTTTTAAGATTTCAACATTTTCATTTTTCAACCATTTTCAGATATTGTTTTGTTGTCTCAAGATTTTTTATTTATTTATCTATTAGCTGCACTTAATTATAAAACGCTATAGGTTGGTTTTGTAGTTTTTTTAACTTAATTTTTTTGATGGACTGGGCTATGAAAATAACAAAAGAATAATACAGAAAAGCAATATAGTCTCTTCATCTTGCCTAATTCTTGATAATCTATCACAATATAACACATTCAATAACAGAGAAAATAATTAATCTTAAAGCTAGTGAAAAAACTGGCTAAAAATAGAAAAAATTTATTGAACATCGTTGCTGCATTTAAGTATTCTAAAGAATACTTAAATACAGCAACGATGTCATAAAAAAAGAATGTAAAATTTAATGTATTAATAAATCATGTAGTCATAATTTTCAATTATCATTTATTTACATGACTATAATTTATACTCAAAAGTTTGAAAATGCATTCAAAATTTGAATGATACATTTATTTATTGCATTTTGAGTAAATCTGTAATCTTCGAGTCTGAATTCTATTTTTATGATTGAACTTCATTATAAAGTAAAACCAGCTGGTTGTGTCAGTGACTTCTTTTGTTTCAAGAGCACTTGCACAATCAAGTTACACTTTTAGCACGTTTTAGAAAAAAAAAAAGAAAACGAATTATTAAATCTCATGACATCAGTAAAGTTATAAAAAAAAAAAATCATTTTAATATTCAATAACTTTGAGAGAAAAAAAATTCCTTTTAAAAATTTTTTAATGATCTATATCTATACTTATTAATTTTGTAAATATTAGCCATCAATAGGCAGTTTAAAGCAGCAAGCATCTCTAACAAAGACTGAATAAAAAGTTTGTAGCTGAACTTATATATATATACATAACACACATTTCCCATTTCATGTTGTAAGCCATAGAAAAAAGTTTTCTTCCCATGAAGCCAAAGAATTACTTGACAGCAGCATGGGTACTAATATGACTTTGCATAATGTATACAAGACATATATTTCTTTTACTTCACAAAAGAAAAGAAAGATAGTTCTAGACCACAAGAAAAATGTGTAATCAATGAGTCCAAAGTTACAGTTTTGCAATGTAACCCATGATATATGAACTTAGAAAAATTCATAGCACAAATCATCTTCAAGAGTTTTTGAGGAAATTGGCTTTACATAGCAGTTTTAAGATGAGAACATAGTATTATCTACTTACAAATTTGTTCTTGGAAAGAAAATCAGTACTATTTCTTCATTAAGCAAAAGGTAATATTATTTACCTTATCAAATTATAGAATACACTTGGCTTTCCTTTGAATGAACAAAGCTATATATTTACCCAACATGTTGTCTTTTACTTAATTTTCATTTATTTCTTCAGCTTGCTTTTTGCTGCTCATTCAATTTTTACACATATATAGACATTGCTCTATGAAGTAAAGAAACCTAATAAATATGTTTCTTGTCTTCATTTAAAGTCTGCTTTTCAATAAGAGTTGAACTGAAAATTCAACTTCAGATCAACTGATATTGCTGATGGAACAAGTGTTGTATTTTATTACTTGCTTTGAAGTATAACATATTTGTATATAAATCTAGACATCAATTTATCTGACTTTTTTAAAGTAGGCAAATAAGAAGAATCAAAGTTTTAAAAAATTTTACAGAATTCTAAACATAATTAATCTGAGTTTGCTTAATTTTGGTTCAGTTTTCAACAAAAATGTATCTTATTTATTCAAGTAATTTGATATACCAATACCTTAGTAAAAATATTTGAAATCTTTTATTTCTGTAAAGAATACATAAAGCAAATGAATTAATTATTTTGTTAGTTTTTTTTTCATTTAAATAAAACATGATATTTTTAAAACACAAACTAACAAAAAAATAAAACGAATAGAAATCAGTTTTAATAAACAAAACCCATGTTAAATTGATTGATTCTAAGAGCATGTCAAATCCATCTGGGTTCATTTTATGCTAAGAGGTCGGGGAATTGAATACATTTGATGTTTATATTTATATTTTTTGTCTAGATTCTTAAACTTTTTCCACATGATTATATAATATCAAGTATTCCTATATATTACAAATTTGATAGTAGTCTTACCCTTCTGCAAGAAATGCAGTCAGCATATTCTAAGCTCTGCCAACATTTAGATCAGATTTTCTTAGTAAATATATATATATTTGAATTTTTTTATTTCTGTAAAGAATACAGGGAGCTAATGAATTATCGTATTAACTTTTTTAATCAAATAAAACAACAGATAAAAATATTTGGAAAAAAAATCAGTTTTAATACCAAATCTCATATTAAAATAATTATATCAAAAACTAAAAATATAAAGATAATTTTTCAATTCAAAATATAGATATACACATAATGAAAATAAAATCAATAGCTATATTCCATAAACTAGTTATTCTTTATTTGAAGAGAACCATGAATGTTGCTTCATAATAAAAGGTTACCAACTTATTTTATTTATTTACTTACAAGAACAGTTAAATAATTTACTGCTTTCTCTTTCAGAATGAATAAATAAAAGGATTTTGTTAGAATTCAGTCACCAATGTTTCTGGCATATATTTGAAAGATTGTACATTCTAGAAATTAATTTGCTTATACATGATTAATTATTTAGTCTAATGATAAGCAAAAGAAAATGGTTATTAAAATGTTACTAAAAATAAAAGACCACTCAAAAAGAATAATAGGTACATAAAAATGTAATACTTTACATATGACAAATATTTCAAATATGATAATGGATTAATCATCCTAAATTTTTTTTAACTATACAAATTTTAAAGAGGAAGCCAAAGAGTAAGGTTTGTTTAAATTTAACTGGTAAATTTGCAATTCTATTGTGAATCTAAGCCCTGGTGAAGCATTGATTTTATATTGTAAAAATTTGTATTCAGCTATATAGTCTTGTAATAAATAGTTTTAAAAAATTAATTCCTTACTGTGTTAGATGGTTTAATGCAACACTGCTTTTTATCAAATACCAAGTAAGTAACAAAAATAAAATTTAAAAATATCTTCTGGCATATCTTATTGTTATAAAATTAGAAGTTACTGTATATAGAATATTTAAAATAATGAACTTGTGATAAAGAGTATGAGCTAAGGCATTGTACTAAGCAGCATGAAAAGAGAATGTAGTAAAATTGAAGAATGAAAATAATAATCCTTGTCCTGTTAATAAAAAAAAGAAAAATGATATTGGTTGTTATTAGTAAGACCTTAAAACTATACAAGAATCCATTGTATTACACAAACAGTTTAAATTTTTTATGTAAAAAAGTTTTCAATACATTTGAAATCTGATTTCCTCCATTAAGCATAAAGCAAAAGAAAAAATTACCCAGAAAGATTGACATCCTCTTCTATGGTATCATTAAAAGAAATAATTCACAATACTTTTTATACTAGCCATCAATTTGATTTTAAAAAACAGCAAAGCAATTTGCAGATATGCAAACAGCAAGTATACGTTTAACATTTGCTTTAAAAATTATAAGAAAGAGAATTTTTTAAAAATCTAAATATACCCGCCTGCCTAGCATTTTCATTCCATTAATACAAACAAAGTTATAAATTAGCAGGTGTAGTACCAAAACTATAAACTGTGAGCATAAAAACATACATTTTTAAATCTCTTAATAAAAAAGAGGAGTCATGTATTTGTCGCTACCTCCCACCAGACACGACTAGTCAATGTCAACAGCAATTTATTAGTAAGTAATCATTTGTTTCAATAAGTTCATTCTAAAAGCAAGGAATTAGGTAACAAATCAAACTTTGATTTTCAAGATTTTCTTAAATTTTATACACTACTAGAATTTCTATTACTTTTTAGCACTGGACAATTACTATATAATTTAATTTTTCAGTGGATCTCAAGACATCTCTACAATTTCCAGTTGACATTGTTCAAACAGAAAAGCGTCCGGACATTGTAGTATGGTCCAATTCAAAGAGTGTCCTCCTTATAGAATTGACTGTCCCCTGGGAAGAAAACCGGGAGGAAGCACACGAGCAGAAGAAAAACCACTACGAGATGCTGACTGCATGGAAAAGGGTTGGATATGCCATGTGATTCCTATTGAGGTTGGTGATCATGGTTTTCTAGGACACTCAGTCATTTCATTTCTTTCAAAAATAGGAATCACTGGCCGCAGTTTGAAAGTTGCCTCAAATCGTCTTCAGACCGCGGCACAATATGCATCAAGTTGGATTTGGTTGAAAGCGAGAAGTTTTCAGCATGAAGGAAATACACATGGAACTACCATTCCTGTGTAATTACGTAAGAAACGGTTACTGTAAATGCATAATAACATTAATGGCCGAAAGTAAATGTGTTTTTTTTGTTTGTTTTTTTAAATCACAAACTGCACACTAAAAATGAAGATTAATGTCCAATGTAGTCTCTGCTCTTAATTGATCTGGAGTAAATATATATATATATATATATATATATATATATATATATATAATTTTCTTAATACTCTGCTTGGTAGGGCCAGGAGTGGCAGTACCACCTTGAGCTACTGAAACTGTGTTATCAGCCCAGGTTGGCGGCTGATGAGGACAGGGTATTGCACGTGCTTTCACATGTTGTATGATGAAAAAAAAAATGTTGAATATCTGAGCTACAAGCAAGAATAAAAATTTGAATGACTTTGATAAAGCCAAATTATTATGCCGAGAAGACTCATATATACAAAGCAGATATACAATTTAAGACAAGATAAGATACTGATTAATCCTGAACTTAAATAATTCCAGATTGTAAATAGGAGGAAAACATGAAAAACAATGCAGATCTTCAAAGAAAGTAGCGGTTGGAATGAAACATACATCTGGTGTGGGAAAAATAATGTCTTCTACAATGACATTTTTAACAAGACAATGTCTTGCTACATTGAATAAGTTTTATAGGAATGGTATAAAATATATAACATCTATTCTGAAATAGCACAACTAGTGGGGTGCTTATGTTCACTTGTAGTGAATCTGTATTAACAGTGGTTCAAGGGGAAAAATCACCAAATCAAAGCATTGGGCAATAAAGACGTATCAACATAAGATAACAGACTTTCCTACAGGTCCAAGCCAGCAAAAGGGCTACTGTAACACCAATAGCAATAATCAAGGTAAAGGGAAGAATATATCAAAGCACACTTTATCAATACTTCTGGTATATAGGGCTTTATAGCAAGAAACTAATCAGAGAACCTAGCTAACCAATGCCCATTGTCAAAAGCAGCTTTAGTAGGCACATAAACATTGGGACTGAACCCTGTATCAATGTAAAATGTTGCCTGGTTTAGAGAGTCTTGCATCTTCCTGAATAAGGTGAAGAGTAGGATGTGTATGCATTGTTATTATAAGAAAATAATGGCATCAGAATGCACAGTGAGAAAACAATAAACTAATGGAAACAATATGATGGTGTAGGCAATAATCTTGTATGATTATATTTTCAACAAGGCAGTATGCCTTGCTACTTTGGACAAGTTGTACAGGAATGGTAAAAAAAGCATAATGACTTCATTGCTCCCTCCCTCAATTCTCAGATCTCAATCCCATTGAGCACTTATGAAATGTGTTGGACAAACAATTTCACTGCAGAACTGCCACCATGTAACTTAGAGCAGTCAAAGTACTTGCTAGTTAAGCCCTGGTACCATTTCCCAGAGGAAAATTTCAAAGGTCTTCAAGAGTCTATGTCTATATCTACCCAACCCCTCTGCCATGAGCAGGATGTGACACAAGATCCATTTTAAATGGAATAATGCTGATTTACATTTAGAGTTTTCCTTCTCCTGTACCAGTTGCTATACCAAAGCTAAAGAACTCAGTCTGCACTACTATTTATTCATAGCTTACACCTTTGCTAAGGAAATTCATGTGAAGTAAAATGTAAACATTCTTTGAACTCAGGTTGTCAATTTCCTATGTTAATAACCATTACACTAAGCAAACATTCTAGAATCCATGTCTCATTAAACAAGGACTGTTTTTGCAAGCACAGAGAACCAACCCCTAATGTTTTAGCAATGATAAAATTAAGAGATAAAATCAAACTACAGTGCTTTAAGTTGTTAGTACAACTATAAATAATAAGCAAGATCAAAATGACTATGGTATTTTTGCATTGACAAACGAAAATGAAATTTATTGGAAGCATTAAATAAAGCATATACAAATTTAACTGTTGTAAAATAAACAGTATTGAAAAGAAAAATTTATTGTATGCAACATTCTCATTTGCACAAAGTTTTCACAAAAGATTTAAGAAATATATCAGCATTTTAAAATTTATCATTTGCAGTTATATCTTATTCTCTAGAATGTTAGAATTTCTCTTCCAAATGAAAGTGTTTTAATTTCATTTGTTATCAATTTATAAGAACATAACAATGCATTGAGAAAGATAAGAACAAAACTCATGAGTTAATCTTTGCTCAAATTTGAAATATGTAGATGAAGCTGATAAAATTTTGAATTTCAGCATTTTGATAAAATTCAAAACTTACTCAAATATTTGAGAAATCCACAATCTTGTTACACATGTACAATAAACAGCCATATTTTACAGAATATTTATTTACAAAATAACTACATTTTATTTTGTTTATATTTATACAAGTTTAGATTGAATAAAGTGCTGAGAATGAAATAAGAAATGTTAGTTTAAGCTGAATTCATATATTTGTTACTTGGAAGATAGTTATATCTTTAAAATCTTTACTAGTTCATTTTATTTTATGGTGCAGATTGTCAAGCTAGATCATAACAGAAAGCTAAATTCTTATCCTCAGAAGCATTTCTGAAAATTTTAGCTTTGCAGTATTGATCAATGAAAGGACACTCTCTCTCTTTTATATAAGTAGCTGACTGAAATATTACTTCACTTGTGGGTGATCCTCTCTACTTTTCCTTCATGATTATTCCTAACATACAGCTTTAACTATTCAATAGCATAATTATTAACGCCTTTAGAAATTACTAAGTTTTCTTGATTGTAAAAAGAAAATACAACTTATATTCTAAGAAATGTAAACTAGCCATTCATAAAATACCGAATCAAATATACAATGCTACTCATTGATGGAAATCAAAGCATTCTGTCATTCTATTCTTTAGCAAAACCAGAAGTGGAGAAATAATATCTATAGTTTATTTTGTTTACATGGCATGGTTGTGTTACTCTGTATAGTGCTCTATTGGTGTTTATCATTTCTATTATGATTGTATTTTCAGCAATCATCAAATATAGTTTCATCAACAAATGTATGGTACTGTATTCTATGCCAACTACTTGACTTATACTTCACTTTTATTGTTGGTGACCATGAAATCATAATACAAAAAAAACATCTCAGCTTTTATCTCTGTTAAATACTATTTGTATATCAAGAAAATTGTACCATCAAAAACTTTTGATTGAAATGTATGAAGATTCCAATATAAACTATCTGAAAGTAATTCAAAGATACACTAAAATTCAATATTTTTTACAAACATAAGATTATTAATATGATTTTTATAAGTACTGAGATCCTGTGACTCCTGCTGTGGTTGTGTTTGGGAGTTAGAGTTTGTTTACTTAATTTTTGTAGGGTTAAACAGATTAGATTAAATTAGATTTTGCCAAACTAATATATCACACTCAATAAGTCCCGGGCCTAACTAATAAAACATCACCTTTTAGACAAAATTCGACTTTATTCATCAACAGTCTCCTTCTAGGGTGATATACTGATTCCAACACTTCTCTAACAATTTGATACCTTTTTTGTAAAATGATTTGTCTTTGGCCTCAAAATACACCTCAGTTTCCGATATCACTTCTTTATTGGACCCAAATCTTTTTTCCTGGAGCATTCTTTTGAAGTCTGCAAAAAGCCAGTAGTCATTGGGGGGCAGATCTGGAGAATAATGTGGGTATGGACACAATTTGAAGTGCTATTCATGTAGTTTTGCCATTGCTGTGATCGACTTGTGACATGTGCATTGTCTTGGTGAAAGAGCACTTTTTTCTTCTTCAATTGTGGCTGGTTTTTAGTGATTTACTCCTTTAAATGCACCAATAATGCTATATAATATTTGCTATTGATGGCTCTTCCTTTCTCAAGGTAATCGATGAACAAAATGCCTTGTGCATCGCAAAATATGGAGGCTAAAACCTTGCCTGCTGATGTTTGCAACTTAGGTTGCTTTCACTGGCTTTCACCTGCTGCTGTCCACTCAGCTGACAGACGATTTGGCTCTGGAATGAAGTGGTTGATCCATGTTTTATCCATTGTCACAAATCTATGCAAAAATTCTTTTTTGTTGTGTTGAAACAGTTGCAAACAATGCTCTGAATCATTGACACATTGTTGTTTTTGATTGACTGTGAACAAACACAGCACCCACTTTGAACACAGCTTTCTCATAAACAAATGTTCATGCAAAATGGTGAATATGCTGCCTTCTGATATCTGTAACTCCTCTGCTATCTCACACAACTTCAATTTACAATCGACTAAAATTAGTTTGTGGAGTTTTTTGGTGTTTTCCAGGAAAACTGCTGAATTTGGTTGACCTGAGCATTCAGCATCATTTGTGTCTGTACAACTGCATTTAAAGTCAGCATACCACCTTTTAACCATTGTTTCTGACAGAGTAGAATCTGAATAACACTTATCAAGCTATTGCTTTGCTTAAACAGTATTTTCCCCAATCAGAAAGCAATGCTTTATCAATATAAGAAATTCAGATTTTTCCATTGTTTTGAAAATTTACAAGAGTAGCTTCTCTTAAATAACTGTCATTTGTAAACTAATAATCTGATTGGGCTCAAATTTTGACACATGCCATTTGAAGGTTAGTACTTTATAAAAATCATATTGATTTTTTATTTGTGGTACCATCTATATGTCAGGCCCATGACTTATTGAGTGATGTGTTAGGCCTTGGAAGAGAAGTAACTGAAAATTAAGGAAACAGAATTCATTAGACAATCAAGAAAAAGAGAAACAGTATATAGCTCTTATGATACCAGTTATAGAATATTTAAAGTGCATTTTAATTCAAAAATAAATATTTCTAAAGAAATAACAAGGAGAGCTTATGAACTAAGATATATATATTAGAGAAGAGAGATAAGACTAATTTTTCATTGATTAAATATTGGTATGTCAAATGTCGCTATCTAGAACCCTAAATAGAATAGGTCAACTATCAGAGCTAACTGCATCAGCCGTAGAACATAAGATAGACGTAATTTGCATACAAGAGCACCGATACATGCACACCGAAGATATCAAATATCACGAAACTGGCAATGGATGGATGCTGGTGACTGTATCGGCATGGAAAAACTCTGTCAATGCATCGTTAGGAGGGGTGGGAATGCTTATAGGACCAAGAGCGTTAAAAACACTAAATAGCATTGAGAGAATACAACCTAGGATGATGGCTGCAACGTTTAATGGCAACCCCAAAGCAACAATTATCTCCTGCTACAGCCCTACCAATGTTAGCGAAGAAAACGAACTAGTCACCTTCTACGAAGATCTATCCTCCCTAGTACATAGCATTCCGAAACACAACCTGCTAGTCATTGGCGGAGATATGAATGCACAAATCGGGAAAAACAGAAACAACAAATACAGCCTACACAACACGTCAAACAGGAATGGACAACATCTAATTGATTTCATGATAGAAAATAGATTAACATGCCTCAATACAAACTTTCAAAAAAGGGAGGGGAAATTATGGACCTACACATACGCGAATAAGAGTAAAGCACAGATAGACTACATCTTTATAAACAGGAAATGGAAAAACAGTGCGATGAATTGCGAGGCATACTCCTCTTTCGAGGGTGTTTCCTCCGATCATCGAATAGTTACGGCCAAAGTACGACTAAGCCTACAAAAAAACGCCACACGAAAAGCGACAACCAAGCACTATGACTGGGCCCTACTCAACAACAGAGACATTAGAGACAAATATGCATTAGAATTAAGAAACAGATTCGAAGCACTACAAGAGAAGGCAGAAAAAGGTACCCCAAATGACGAATATGAAAATTTTGTAGAAGCACACCTTGAGGCGGCATCAAAGTGTATTCCAACAAAACCTAGAACTAAATATAGAGTCCCTTGGGAAATGCTAGTGGTGAGAGAAAAACGTGCACTCGTGAAAACTGCCTCCAAAAGCTATCAAAAGAACCCAACAAACACAAATGCCCGAAAACTAGAAAAGGCACAATATCAATTAGCAGGAATATATCTAAAAGAACAGGCAGAATACATACAAATTCAGATAGATAAGATTAGAGACTCGGTGGAAGACAGACAATCCAGGATAGCCTGGCAAACAATAAACGAAGTAAGTAGAAGAAAGAGCACAGCCAAAGCAAAATTGAAAGCTGCAAGCCAACAAGAAAGAGTAAAACTGTGGGAACAGCATTTCAAAAATCTACTAGGAAACCCACCGAAAATAACGGATGAACCGATCACCAGGATTATCAGTAAGCAATTAGACGTTAAACTAGGTCCTTTCACCAAAGAACTCGACTCAGTTCTTAGAAGAATTAAAAATAGGAAAGCTGCAGGGCTAGACGAGATCCCTCCAGAAGTGTGGAAGACTAGACAATTCGATGATATACTGCTCCAGCAATGCAACGCAGTCTATAGTCAAAATAGGATAGAAAGTTGGACGAAGGGATGCATCCTTCCTTTCCCTAAAAAAGGCGACCTCAGACTAGCCAAGAACTACCGAGGGATAACACTTACATCCATAGCAGCCAAAATCTACAATGCCCTACTACAAAACCGCATAGAACCCAAAATAGACAACATCCTTAGGAAAAACCAAAATGGCTTCCGGAGAAATAGATCCACAACCTCACAAATACTGACCATCCGTAGAATCCTTGAAGGCGTTCGGGCAAAAAACCTTCAGGCGACATTACTATTTGTCGACTTTACCAAGGCCTTCGATTCCATACACAGAGGGAAGATGGAGCAAATCCTACTAGCATACAGCCTACTAAAAGAAACCGTAGCAGCGATAATGATTCTCTACAGAAACACCAAAGTGAAAGTACGTTCACCAGATGGAGACACAGAATATTTCGACATTGTTGCAGGAGTACTACAAGGAGACACGCTAGCCCCATACCTCTTTATCATCTGTCTAGACTACGTGCTTAGGACTTCGATCGACAAAATCAGAGAAAATGGCTTCGAGCTGACTAAGAGAAGAAGCAAAAGGTACCCCGCAAAAACAATCACGGACGCCGACTACGCTGATGACTTGGCGTTACTGGCGAATACGCCTAATCAAGCAGAGACACTACTGCATAGTCTGGAACGAGCCGCATCTGGCATTGGCCTCCATGTCAATGCAAACAAAACTGAATATATGTGTTACAACCAAACGGGCAACATTGCCACACTAGACGGAGCCTCTCTGAAACTAGTAGACAAATTCACCTACCTAGGAAGTAGCGTCTCATCAACCGAAAAAGACATCGACACACAACTGACGAAGGCATGGACGGCTATCGATAGGCTCTCGATCATATGGAAATCAGACCTAACGGATAAAATGAAACGCAGTTTCTTCCAGGCAGCGGTTGTGTCGATACTGCTATATGGATGCACTACATGGACACTAACTAAACGGCTGGAGAAAAAACTAGACGGAAATTACACAAGAATGTTGAGAGCAGTATTGAACAAGTCCTGGTGACAACACCCCACGAGACACCAACTATACGGAACTTGCCCCCCATCACGAAAACTACACAAGTTAGACGAACCAGACACGCGGGACACTGCTGGAGAAGCAAGGACAAGCTCATAAGCGATGTACTCCTGTGGACCCCCACATATGGATGTGCAAAAGCAGGACAACCAGCACGAACTTACATACAGCAACTATGTGAGGACACAGGATGTAATTCTGAAGACCTGCCGGAGGCGATGAATGATAGGGAGAAGTGGCGAGAGAGGGTCAGGGATATCCGTGCTGGCGGCACGACATGATGATGATGATGAAATATTGGTATAAGAAATGTTAGTGGTAGAAAACTATGATACAGGGAATAGGGAGATCCATAGATCAATAAGTAGCTACATAATTTTAGATTTGTTAGTTTAAATTGATATAAGAAACAAACAATGAATCTAGAAGACATGAGAGATAATGAAGGAATATGACAGAAAAAAAAACATAGTTGCTCTTTCACATACTTATCATATAAGATACATTAAAGACAATATATAACTAAAAGAATTTAGAGAGAAGAGCCTCTGGTAATATTCTAAAGTTTATTTGATTGGAATAAGATTTGAGAGAATAACATCAGAACTTCTCAAATATGTTAGGATTACTCTGTAAAAGGTTTCAAGTTAAAAATATTGTATGTATAAGAAGGTCAAGTTTTACAGAAATAGCAACAGTGACATCCATAATTTTAAATTCATGTGGTGTAATAGTTACTAAGCTAGGGTAGTAGAGCATTACTAGTAGGTTTGATTCTTCCTGGGTCTCCATACTTTTGGCCTTGTGCCAAACCAAGCTAAGCTTAGTAGATGATGACAATTTTATGAAGCTGTATTTTGTTAAAATCATACATCTGGATAAATCTTTAAGTAAAAGGATAGGTTACTTCAAATGAAAGCAAGTAAATGAATATGTTTTCCTTAATCAGATGTGAAATAGAGAGGCAAATAGCTTTTTCACCCAAACACTTAAAACTGCCAGTGATTAGAGTTACAATTTATGTTTTCAGTATTAATCAATTGAATATGATTACAATTTCAAATGCTTTTTGTGTGGGGGTATGATAGTCTTAAGTTATGAAACAATGTAAAT
Organism: Sepioteuthis lessoniana; assembly: GCA_963585895.1. Taxonomy (NCBI): domain Eukaryota; kingdom Metazoa; phylum Mollusca; class Cephalopoda; order Myopsida; family Loliginidae; genus Sepioteuthis; species Sepioteuthis lessoniana. The sequence continues at coordinate 64,010,259 of OY757908.1, forward strand.
AGGGAGTTTATAAGAGACATTGTGTTACATCTTGTCCATGGTGGAGAGGTTGGATAAATAAATACAACTGATTTGATTTCTAAATTTTCCTTCTTCTACACTGGTTTTCATACAAATGTTAAAAAACACAATCTACTCTACCATTTACCCATAGTTGGAGGATAAATTGTTGGATTCATACCTTTTCCAATAGTATTCATGAAATGTGAAATGAAAACAGCCTCATCCAAGATTTGGACTAAGGTTATCAGGTCCATTTCCAATGATGATAGCCATTACACCACTACAGTTACTCATTTATATTATGAGAAATTCAATATAAGAAAATAAAGGTCAAAATTGGGAGTGGGTAGCATTATGTTTAAGTGCTAAAATATACTAGAGTTTTTGCTATATTATAGTAACAAACTAATAAACATACAAAATCAGATCATAATATGAACAAAAAGTAGATAAATAGTGCTTTTAACAGTGAATTACATTCCTCTTTTTAAGGTGTATCTTTTGTACATAAAATCATCTCAGCAAAGATATGCCTGAGTCTATTCAGAAATAAGAAACAAACAATTAAACAATTAATTATGTTATGGCTGGTCCTCACTTACTGATAATGATATAAGCAATAAATATATATGGTAACTGTAAGAAACAAGTTTAATACTATTCAGAAGACATCTGAAAGACTCCGAATGACAAATATAAAAGTTTTTAACTGTATAGAAGTATTAACAGCAGAGTCCATACCAACCAAACCAAAAGCCAAATGTAAAGTTCCTTGGGAATCACTAGAGTTAGGAAAACAGGAGATAATGGAAAAAAACATCCTTAATTGATAAAGGAAACACAACAAATGCCAAAATATAGAAACTTAAGGAAGTCGAGAGAGAACTAATACATACCAAAAAGAACAATTAGAATACATTCAGGGCCAAATCAATAAAATCAGAAATTTGATAGAAAATAAGCAATTACAATTAGCACTGCAGACAGTAAATGAAGTGATTAGTAGGAAGAGCACTTTGAAAAGAAAGCTAAAAGCTCCCAGTCAAGAAGAAACACTTGAGAAGTGGAAAGAACATTTTAAGAATCTACTTGGAGACTCTTTGAAATTTACAAAAACAAACCAATCACAAAAATTATTAATAGCCAACTAGACATCAAACAAGACAGTGTATGGAGGAAGAACATGACACAGTATTGAAAAGAATTAAAAGCAGAAAAGCTGCAAGCTTTGACAAAATACTTCCAGAAGTATAGAAGACAAAGAAATTTGGTGACCTACTTCTTTGATTAAACAAAACAGTCAATAAACAAAATACAATAGAGAAATGTACAAAAGGCTGCATCCTCAGTCTCCAAGAAAGGCAACCCCAGAATCATTAAGAACTACAGATGCATAACTCTTACTGCTATAGCCAGTAAGGTTTATCATGCTCTGCTTCTCAATCATATCAAACCTGAAATCAAGTAAGTTCCTTGGAAAAATCAGATGAGTTTTCAGAGGAATCAATCCACAACCTCATAGATTCTGACCATCCACTGAATCATTAAAAGAGTATGCACAAAAAAAATATCAAGGCAACACTACTGTTCATAGATTTCTCCAAAGCATTCAATTTCATATCCAGGGGAAAGCAAGTGGTCTCCTCAAAGAAATTGTTACAGAAATACAGCTATAATAATGCTTTAAAAAAGCATAAAAGCAATGCTTTGTTCATCTGATGCAGAAAACCAACTTCTTTGACATTGTTGCTAGAGTTTTACAAGGAGATACATTAATGCCATATTTGTTTATAATTTGCCAAGACTTAAAACATAAATAGATCTAATAAAAGAAAATGGTTTCACATTAAAAATAGCAAGAAGCAGACAATATCTCACAGAAAGTATGACAGATGCAAACTATGTAGATCTAGCACTTCTCACAAATACCCTGGCCCAAGCCAAATCCATACTGCATAGTCTAGAGCAAGCAGTAAGTCTCTACATGAACACTAATAAAACAGAGATTACATGTTTTAAACAAGACGTCATCTCCACTTTAAGTGGCAAACCTCTAAAATTAGTAGACAAGTTTACATACCTCAGCAGCAACATCTTATCTACTGAAAATTATATCAACATACACCAAGTGAAGGCTATGAATGCTATTGACAGGTTATTGATCATATGGAAATCTGATCCATCCAATAAAATAAAACAGGATTTCTTCCAAGTTGTAACTGCGTCCACACTACTGCTAATAAAACTCAGAGAGAAAAAGCTAAATGGGAACTACACAAGAATGCTTTGTGCTATCTTGAACAAATCCTGGAAGCAACACCCAACAAAGCAGCAGTTTTACAGCCACCTACCTCCCATCACACAAATCATCCAGATAAAATGAACAAGACATGAAAGGCACTACTTGAGAAGTAAAAGTGAACTTATAAGTGGACATGCCAGTGTTGTCTGGTCAGCAAAGATTTACATACATCACCTCTGTGCAGACACTGGATGCAGTCTGGAGGACCTACCAGAAACAATGGATGATAAGGACAAATAGCAAGAGAATCAGACAGTCTGTGCTGTCAGCATGACTTGATGATGATTATATAGAAGTTTAAGTTAATTAACTTCGAATTAATTTTTAACTACTGTAAATTATAGCATACATGTCAACCTTTTAAGCCTGAAAAAAAATCTCAACAAAATGAGGAGTCAACTTATACAGCAGGGCTAAATTCCAAACCTTTACCACTGGTTGACCACTCTGTGGTGGTAAAGATTTATATTTTAGCCTTGCAATATAAGATAACCCCTAGTTTTGTAAAGTTTTTTTAAGCTATAAAAGCACAGCAATTTATGGTAACTTTAAATATTCAAGAAAACTATTTAAAATGGACCAAGTTGTCAAGTGATAAATATACACCCACTCAAAAGTTAACCATCATTGATTTTATCATTAAATAATTTTATAAAAAATATCTATTCCAAAAAAACATAAGGTTGTTTGCATGGTTATTATACCTTAAGCAGAAGGCAAAAGAAAGTTCACAACTATACTTCATGTAGCATGACAGATGCAAATACAGGGTATACTGATACATGACAAATTCACAGTTTAACTTTGTTTTAAGAATGTATTTCATAGTAGGACTACCTTGACAAGGCACAGTTTCTTTAATCTAGACTCAAATATAACATAATACTGAGGTGAAGAATTAGTGACAATCAATTTAGAAGATTATTAGGATGTATAGTATTGGATTGTCCTGCAAATAAATTGGAAAACAAGCTGTACAATAATCAGTCATCTGGTACAAAAGCATATAAGAACAAGTGATGTAAAGAATAAGCTGAGGACCAATATACCAAGAAAAATTAATGCTTATGAGGACAAGTTACTTATGTAACTCCAGAGTATCTCTAAGCACTGCTAAAAGAAAGGCTGGTGGTCTTGCTTCACAATATCCTATCCAATGACCACTTCACACTTCAAGACATATGCAGAGATGCAATGACAGAGTTGGTTGTTGTCAAAGTTTTCTCATGTCAAATTTCACTTGTGTCAAAGGTGTTGAGTTTGATAGATATGAGTCAGCACTAACAATGTGAAGTGAACTCTCCAGAGCTCTGAGAAAGTAGAGATTTTATGGTCATTGGAACATTCTATCATGCACATGTGGTTAAGTCCATTCCCTGGACAGTGATTGGTTGCTGACCCAGGAAAAGACATATTGGTGTATATATATACTGGCTTGTTTCAGTAATGGCATGGGGTCTGGATTAAGTTACAGGTCGGTCTTACTGTGGTTTTCTGCATCAAAAATTTTTTTTACTTTTTGCTTTGTCACTGCCAACTTTTTTCTGGCAACTGGACACCAAGTTACTCTCCATTTCGTGCTCACTAGGTCCAGTTGTCAGAATGGATAGTTACATTAGCCATGAATGCTTATTTATTTCTATAAAGAAATAAATAGCTTTGCGACAGTCTCATGGTCACCAGTTTCACTTTTTTTTTCTCATCAATCATTTTTTTCATTGATCAAAATTGCCCCCCCACAGCATTTTTTCATAGAAACTTATTCATCCCCCTGACTGATTGCTTGAGCAACCATGGAGGACACTCCAAAGAACCCCCAGAAGGGCCCCAGGACCTTTTCAAGGCTGCACCTATGCCTGAGCCCCTTGGAACACAACCTGACAAAAAAACATCCCTGGTCACTGTGGAAGCCTTCCCTACAGAGCTGAAAGAATGGGGGGAGACCGAGGTCCCGATCTGATGGTCAAAAAAGTTTGAGCGCCTCACTCATCAGCAACATCAGGACTAATTGGCCATTCCTTTCGGTCCCCTCGACATCAAAGTCAAGCAAAGCAGCTCCCACGGCCAGTCCTATTCAACCAGGTCAAGCACCCAGAGACACCAGCCCAAGTCCCCATGCAATATCAGCCTCCTGAAAAATTCAAAAGAAGGGTCCAGTGGATAATTAAAGAGACAGGGTGGGAAAATATGCCCAATACTTTAAGGGCAACAAAATTTTGTCCATCCTTGAAGTCTCCAAGGTTCTGGAGCCCTGGATCCTTTCTTTGGTTGTCTCCGACCTTAAAACCAGGAGGTTGACTGGGCTTCAAAAGGACAAGTTTGAAGAGATCTTCCATACTGCTGGCATTCCATGCCAATACTTCTGCAGGAGAAGTTTTGTGACATGGGATGTCCGACTTCCAATGGAGGAGCAGGCTGCAAAAATAGCAAGGAGCTGTATAACAACTAAATTCTTTCAGCTCCAACCAGAATATATGGGCACCCTATCTAACGGGTGACATCCTGGCCGTCTCCCTCATTACCTATGCTAGTGTTGAGGAGGTCTCACAACTGTGGGCTGCCACCGGGACAGCTCACAGAGATTACATTTTTCAGGTTTGCCTAAATAGGGAAGGCTTCCAAGCCATCCTGGATACCATCATCACTCAAACCCAGAGTGCGCCTTTTCATTCTCTTACACTCCCCTCTGTCTCTCCACCTGAACTCATATAACACCACCCTCCAAGGACACAGAGATTTGATGAACTCTACCTAAGGACTCTGAAAGACAGCCAAGAATACAAGGATCTTTTCCAGACAGCAGTGGACTTGTGCTCTACAAAACTGGAAGCCATCACTGACTTCCAGTTGCGCAAAAAGCTTAAGCCACTGCTTGATCTGGATAAAAAATAAAAAGTTCCCCATCCTTTTAATTTTAGGAGTGCACCCATGGTGACCACCTTCATCTGCTTGGTTGGCAGCTGAACTCAGGGAGTCTGGGATTTCCTAGTCAAACCGATGATGGGGTAAGGCTGGCAGAATTGGAGCGCCCTTTCTTGAAAAAAATGTTGTCATACTGTGTGGGAAGGATCCTGATTTATGTTCACCCTTCGTTTTACAGAGCTTTAAAGGTGTGGTTCCTCATAGATGTTGGAGGAGTGTCCAGTGATAGCTGAGTTACCACTGAACTTGGCACCGGCTCCCTGAGACAGGCCGTTGGCATCCTCACTCCCAAGGATTTCCAGCCCATCATGGACACTGAGTAGGTAAGTAGGTCAGAATGACTCTAAACATTGCCAGCTTAAACGTGAGGGGATTGAGGGATTCAAGTAAGTGTGTGCACTTGCTTGGTGAACTCTTGAACCTCTGTGTAGATTTTGCTGCAGTGCAAGAGACACTTCATTTGTGCAGAAGACTGTCGGGTGCTGGGGGGCGACTTTGTAGTCTTTTCAGTATTCGGCAGCCACTACAGTGCAGGGGTCTCTTTGCTAGTTGGACACAGCCTTAATGCAATTGTTAATCTTGTCTTTGCAGATAACGGGGGCCAGCTGGTTGTAGTTGATATTGCTATTAAAAGCTTCAATTCTGGGTGGTCACGCTTTTTGCACCCAATTGCGTTGGCAAGAGATGCTCCTTTTTCTGATGGTTGGGGCCATTCCTCGATGATTCGAAACAGTTTTAATGAGTGATTGGAATATGATTCTTGATCCCAAGTTAGATAAGGGCAAGCAGGGTTGCTAGTGGGTCGGATAGGTGTGAAAGCAGCCTGATAGATTCGGTCATCTGGACAGTTAGAAGAGCAGATAGTGACTGCATTACTTGTCCCACGTTCCACTGGATAGGGAAGACTGACTATAAACTTGTTAGGGTCAGTCTGCGGTTAGTCAATAGGCCTAGTCTGGCTGGCTACTGGAAGTTCAATACCTCCTTACTAGAGATAGGGGACTTCCAGGAACAGCAGGAAACCCTAATTCAGTAGGGGCTAGTGGGGGCGGTTACCAGGAATAAATGATGGGGATCCCTTAAGTATAGGATTAGGGACTTTGCCATCAAATATGGCTGACAGCTTAAACTAGATAGGGCCAAGAAGGTGAAGTCTTTAGACGATAGACTTTCCGAGGCAGTGGAGAGGAGGGATTCTGTAGCTGTAGATCTAGCTAAGTGGGACCTTGAGCGCGAGGCTAATGAGCATTACAAGGGTTTTGTAGTTAGAGCTAGGCTAGATACAGTTTCCAATGAAGCCATGAAATGTAATTCATCCGTGCATGAGGAAAAAGTGCAAAAGTTTCCCCAACAGTACATCGAGTTCGTCAAGTCCCTGGATGAGCACATGGTACGGTCGAATCGTGAGATGCACAGTACTTTTCGGGTGCACTTTTCTGATCACTTTGCCTGATGTCCAGACCTCCCGGTTCAGGAGTTTCGCAGCAATTTAGCCGACTTCTCCCACCTTGGGAAGGTAGAAGCAGCTGGCTGCAAGGGTTTGGTGACTGAATGCTAAGTCTGTGATGCATTGAAGCAGGTTGGCCTCAACAACTCGTGGGGACTGAATGGTTTGCCCTACAAAGTGTACTTGAGGATATCACACATGTTTGTCCCTATTCTGACGGATATGTTCAACCAGTGGTTTGCCCAGGGAGTCATTCCTGATAGCATTACCAAGGGTGTGATCACATTGCTGAAGAAAGGTGGCAGGCATGTTTGGGAGGACTTAGATGATTACAGGCCCATAACTCTGCTAAACACAGAGTTAAAGAATTTGGCCTGAGTCTTAGCTAACCATTCGCAGCTTGTCATCAGCAATTTGACTGGACAAGAGCAGAACTACACTATGATGGGAAGGTTGATCCAAGACAACTGGCATATGGTTCGCAAGATCCTAGAGGGGTTAAAAGACAACACTAAAGCCGTGCTGATCAATTTAGATCAGTCCAAGGCCTTTGACAGAGTGGACCATCAGTTTTTGGCAACAGTTTTGGAGGCTGCTGGATTCAAACTGGAGTTCTGCAAATGGATCAGCATATTGTACCACAACCTGCAGGCAGTGATACAGGTGAACAGAAAGTGTTTGGAGGTGTTCATGATCGAGTGGTTGGTCCGGCAGGGTTGCCCCTTATCTCTTCTTCTCTATGTCCTCACTTTGGAGCCCCTGCTAAATATGCTTAGGGGTGAGAAGGCTAATCCGGCCCTGCATGGAGTCCTCTTTGTCGGCTGTGTTAGAATGAAGGTCTCTGCATACGCCGATGATATCCCTGTCTTTGTGTCCCACTATTTGGACATACTGGCTGGGAAGAAGGTGGTTGAGAAGTACGAAGAAGTAGCAGGTGCCAAGATCAATTTTGATAAGAGCGAAGGTCTCCCCCTGCCAAGGCCCTTGCAGTGGAGTGATGGACCCATCCTCGGGGTGTGGTTTGGGCCCTGCCTCCAGCTGGAGCAAAATTGGTCAGAGGTATGGGCCAAGGTAGAATCGCAGGTGGGTACCTGGCTTTGAAGGAGATTGTCCTTAAAGAGTAGGGTGGAAGTGTGCGCCGTGTACATCTTTCCCTTGATCCTTTACCATTTGTCCGAACTGCACCTGCCTAGGGGTCACCAAGTGGTGCTGAAACAATCCCTCTCCTAACTACTTTAGAAAAGTCGGAGCCCGATGGCCTGTAGACAGGTCTGCTACCAACATCCTGAAAATGGGGGTCTAGGGATGCAGGATCTGGAGACACACTGACTCACTGAAAGACTGGTTTACTTGGGCCAATCCTTGTTGAGGAACACGATGTGGGGACAAAAGGTGAGAGTAGTCTTTCCTCACTTGAAGTCCAATCTTGAAGCTGAAGGTCGTTGTAGGCTTAGGGATGAAGCACCATTCACCTGGGAGTGCTGTATGGCCCTCCATAAACTTCCTAGGTCCAGTGACCTTTCTCAGTCTCAAAAAGAACTGTATTGGGAGTTAGTAGTGGGTTCTGCTTCAGAATGCGTTGCCCCTCACTGACTGGGCATTCAAATCGGGTCTGCCTCCACTGCAGTAGTGGCCTAGAAGAAACGGCTTTGCACGCCTTCTACTACTGCGGGCGGGTTTGCCTGTCTTGGAGTCACATCGGGGAGTGGACAACCTGCATCAATCCCAAAGAGCTTGTGCTGCTCAATGTTGATTATGTTGTGGACAATGTTGACCCTCTGTATGGAGGTGAGAAGCATGTGGTGTTTCTCACAATACTAGCTGTGGCTAGAATGGTGATTTGGATGATACGAAAGAAGGGATTCTATGACTGCAAACATTTCTCATTGTGATCTAATTTTGTTCTATAGGCATTCACTTAGAGTCAATATTAGATGCAATAGAAAACACTTGGACTGCATAACATTCGACAAAAGGTGGGTTCATGCAGCGAGCCTGGTCGTACGAAAGGGGATAACATTGAAATCATCCTTCCCTCCTCTTCCTGCGCATGGTGAGGATAGTCCACATCCTTCGGGATCCCATCCCCTGTAAGTAGGTAATTTTTTGTTCCCTTTGTTGCCTAGTTAGCTGTATGATGTGCGTCATTGGACCGGCCATCTAGTCATTTAGTTGCCATGATTTTCCCCGCCCCTCATTCTTTTTTCATCCTCTTACCCTTATTCCAGTCCCATTTTTCTGTTGATCTTGGACCTACATTACTGTAATCCATGCCACCTATTCCTTACCACGCCCTCTCCAGTGTTTCTTTTATCCCATTAGTTTAGACCCACTCCCCACATAGGGATAGTCCAGCTTGTTTTCAGTCTTTGCGGATACCAGAAAACAGTCGGCTCTCCACATCATAGACAGGGGGAAGGGAGGCTAAACAAATGGGAGAGTTTTTATTTGGTTTCTATCAACTTATTTTCTTTCCCCAGGTTTTTCTCCCTTCCCCATCATTTTTGTATATATGTTTTCATTTGTAAATAAATCATTCATTTCAGAGGGGTTTTTAAGTAGGTTCTCAATGAGCAAATGTGGTATTTTGGTGAGTGTTGCATGCCTGTTGATTCAAGCCTGTGTTATTGTATTGTGTGTCTGGGTTGATGAATGTGGCTAGCTAGGGCCCTTTAGAAAACATAGTCCATAACTGCTCCATTTCCCCTCCCCGACCAATACATTGGGGCTTCATGCTCCCTTTTATGTTGTTAATGTTTATTTTCAACATAATTGAAATAAACTGCATTGAGTTACAGCCCTTTTTATTTTTGCCTACCAGCTGGATACTATTCTGCACATTAGAGCAGTGACTTCTACATCTACTCTCTCCCCCACTCCCGCATGTAGGTAGGGTTGTATGAGGGCTGTGCCCTTCTTTGAGGCCTGCCCTGTTATGTGGTTATAAACTGGACAAAGCTTGAAGAAGTTTTGATGACCAGTTTTGGTGATGCATATGTGGTTTCTTTTCCCAACCTTGAATGTGACAGACAACCAACTTTGACACACCTAGGAAAATCCTCTGACAGTTTTCACCTTTTTCTTTGAGGGAACCAAGTTCCTCTATGAGAGTCCCATGTACCGCAGGTGTTTCAGTCCACCAAGGTATATAGTCACACCACTATCAGGGTAGATTCTGAGCCTGGTAGAGCAGGCAGTGTGGATGTCCCTGGCCTGTCTTGGATCTGGGCACAGGAAGAATAATATTAATGTTGCCTTTATATCTTCACAACTGTTGTTATTGCTCGGCCTATAGGTGTCAGTTGTTGAGTTGAATATCCCGTGTGCAATGAAGGCGTCCATAGTGGCTACCTTGTCCTCAATACATTGTATGGCGCTTTGTTTCTCATCGCCCTTTCACTGCCAGTCGTTTTGCTTGCCACACACTTTGCATGTCTGACCCCATGCAGGGTACATCTGTGGCCTGTCACATAATCCAGCTCCACCATGTTAGTAATTACTGCAACCTCCACATGTATTTTGTCGGGGCTGTGTTTCCATCATGCTCTTTTCAGATTTGTGGGTAGCGGTCGATCGGGCTATGTTTTGGACTTGTCTCTTTTAGCAATATGCCAACATCTGAAGCCCTACTATGTAAGATGCCAGATCATGTTTTGGTCTTGCATGGCCATTTCGAATGCTTCAGTGTGGCTTATATTCTGCTCCAGGGTCTTCAGTACCCTACTTTAGCTAACATATCTGCCTGTAGCACATCATTAACTATACTCCAGATGAACTGGTCCTGGATGCCATAGATGGCCACCACTCAATTCTATTCATAGCGCCATGTCAAAGTTTTCTTGAATCAGATTTAACATTTTCTCTTGGAAAAGAGAGAACTGGCTTAACAAGAGTAGATTTCTACTGGATTTAACTGATGTTAGCGGTTGGAGGTAAATTAGTTATGATATGAGATACCTGTACATATAACTGAAAATTTGATCTTGTGATATTACAAGGTAATGTCAATAGCACCAACACCCCCCAAAAAACAAGAGTATGTATTCATCTAACCTCTCCACTATGAGCAGGATGTGACACAAGGTCAATTTTTAAGCCAAGTAAAGCCAGTTTGAATTCAGTGTTCATTTTCTTAGACTGGCTGCTTAACCAAGATGAAAGAACATATTCTATTCTATTATTTACCCAGCCAAGAGTAAATCCTTAAGAGTCATAGTATATCATTTTAATGACTCACTACTGGCATCATATCCCATCTTCCTATTTGACAGAATTTTTCTTGAATCCATCTTATTTGATTTTTACATTAATTTTTAGCATGTACACAAAATTAGTAATTTCGTATTTATCAATCCTTTAGCTGCCTATAAAACAAAGAAACAATTTCTTCAAAGATATCACAGATACATTCCCACATGTTATTTATACAATTCTTATCATCCATACTTTTATGGAAGTAATAACAGAAGTTCCTTCATATAAAGTTCAAATGAATTGGCATATGTTTGGCCTAACCTTTACTCAATAGTGAATCATTAAATTTTTTCATGAATTATTAAACTTCTCAGTTGAAATGAATATTCTAAGCATAGTCTGTAATTCTAAAATTTTGTATCTGTTTATTATAAACATTATATACATAATCATTATATACATATTATATACATAATCACAGATGCAAATGAACTAATAGAAATAATAAAAATATAATCAATAAAAGAGGTCATATTAACACATGACTAACAAATAAATGTAGTTATTTTCAAGTAGCATAGGAAAAATATTCATTTTTATGATGAAATCATACGGGTTGAATTCAAATTTCCATTTTTTAGAATAAATGTTTAACAAAAATTGATGATTTTACGTAATTTATGTGTAAGCTATAATATTCGGATTATTTGTTTGTTGTTGTTGTTGGGTTTTATGGCATATCAACCTTTGTAGGTTATTTAATGCCAAATCCATTTTTATGTAAATAATCTGTTCTATTTAAAACAATTCAGTTTAGCATAAGTACACAGTTTGTCAAAAACATTTCTATTTCAAACAATTTAAGAGTAAATACAGTTTTAATGTCGAAAAACAGTTCTATTTCAAATAATTCAGTTAAGCATAAGCATGCAGTTTAAATGTAAGTAGAGTTTAATTGTCAAAAACATTTTTATTTCAAGCTATTCAGTTTACTCAAACAATTCATTTGAGCATAAGTATGCTGTTAGTTCTATTTAACCCATAGATAGGACCCTTATCAGGGGTTACCACTCTGGGCCAGAGTGGACCTAGGAGCGATGGCAATGAAGGGGTATTCCGCATTCCTCAAAACTCCAGCACTGCTGGAACCTCACCATCAGATTGTTTAGTGTCATATTCAGGACACTCGTTGGACTGCAGAGGTGCAGTCGGTGTATTCTACAGCCCCAGCTGACTGGGCAACGGATTATTTGTAGTGAACTGGATAAAAATCAAACAAATCCTTATTAAATGACCTCTACAAATTTGAAATGTTCCCCTAATATTCTTGGATTATAAAATAGATTAAAAAGAAGGCATATTTAAATCCAAAATCTTCCTAATAAGTTATTAATCAATATAATTAAAATCATCTTATTAAAATATCATAAAATCATTTAAAAAACAAATGCACAAATTGATTTTACAATTTCCAAAGTAACATTTTTTATTTACACTAAATATATGTCAAATAACTTAAGTTAAATCTCATTTACTTAAAATTTATATCAGCTACTGTTAATTGCTGCTATAATTTCTTCTAATTATTCAACCATGAATTTTACTTTTAAGATGATGTATTCTTGATTAAATAATATAATGAATAAAATATTTAGTTTGTTATAGCTGCACTGATAGTAATTTATCCAATCTAGATTCCTATTTCTATTACTGTATCAAATTGGACGCTGGTTAAAATATCAATTACGTTTTTAAAATATACTCTTAGTTATTAATATAAATACAATTAAGTTCACAATGCAAATTACAAAGGAATACTCTCCCATTTTTATAGAACACTGAACTAATATTCTTGATTCAATGAAGAAGCTCAAAACAATATTTATCATATTGATAATGGACAACTTGCCTAATAAGAATGTAAGTTCATGATAAATATTTAAAGTGCTTAGATAATAGTAAAATGTTTTAATCCTATTTACCCAACCCCTCTGCTTGGGCAGGATATGACACAAGGTCAATTTTTTTAAGCGGAGTTTAACAGGTTTGAATTCAAAGTTTTCCTTCTCCTAGACTAGTTGCCTCACCAAGGCTGAAGAACCCAGTCTGCATGACTATTTACCCATAGCTGGAGAGAGAATAATTGGATTCATACCTTTCCCAAGGGTATTAGTGCTATGAGAAATGCAATCAGTCTCAACCAGGATTTGAACTCGTGTCACTGTGTCCATTTCCTATGATGATAACCATTACACCACGAGCACCTCCTTTTTTTTTTCCCTCCGCTCAGGCAGGATATGACACAAGGTCAATTTTTAAGCAGAGATTAACAGGTTTGAATTCAAAGTTTTCCTTCTCCTAGACTAGTTGCCTCACCAAGGCTGAAGAACCCAGTCTGCATGACTATTTACCCATAGCTAGAGGGAGAATAATTGGATTCATACCTTTCCCAAGGTATTAGTGCTATGTGAAATGCAATCAGTCTCGTCCAGGATTTGAAGTTGTGTTGCCGTGTCTATTTCCTACGACGATAACCATTACACCATTACATGTTTTAATGCTATCTCACATAATGAATATTTCCCTCTACTCATTTTTAAGAATAACAAATATTAATAAAACCATAGCTGTAATACAGACTACTTTCTTAAATTGTATCAAGGTATATTGAAATATTGTAAGTAAAGTTGGCGACATTAGTCGAGGGTGACTCGAAAGCTCCCTTTTCAATAGCTACTACACCAAGGTGTAGGGGAGGGCACTACTCCATTCCCTGGATTGCTCTAGTTTACCCTTGATCCACATCTTATAATGCTGAGTGTTAAGCAAGGTGGCATGAAGTATCATTTTTTGAGTCTTTGGTATGAGGATCATTAAATAAGTTTCCAGATTTTTTTCGTATGGACACTTTTATTGATAGTACACACATGAAACTCTAGTCGCCTTCGAAGTGATCTCCTCCAGCTGCAATGCACTTGTACCATTTCAACAACTTCTGGAAGGCCCAATGGAAGTCCTCTTGTGTGAGTGTGTCAATGACCTTCGTCACAGCCTCTTTCATCTCCACAATTGTCTCATAACGACATCCTCTGAGCTTAGGGAATAATCAAAAGTCATAGGGAGCAAAGTCTGGACCATAGGGAGGCTGAGGAACTGTCTTGATGCCCATCTTGGTCAAATAGTCTGTGACAAGAATGGAGTTGTGGACTGGTGCATTGTCCTGGTGGAAATGCCACTGACTCGATTTGAAGAGTGCTGGCTTCTTCCCTAGGAATCTCTTTCTGAACTCCGTTAAAACCTCTACATAGTAACCCTAACCCTAACCCTTTTGCCAATCAACTCTGGTATATTGACTTCCTTACTCTTCCCACACCTCTCATCATCCCTCACAGACTCCCTGCCTTCCTTGAATCTCTTATGCCACTCAAATACTGATGCTCGATTCATGCAAGATGCTCCAAAAGCAGTCTGAAGCATTCTATACATTTCTGTGGCATTTTTTCCAAGTTTAAAACAGAATTTTATTGTATATTGTTCTTCTAAAGTGTCCTCATATCCAGATTGCATTTTTGAAATTCACCAGCTGAGACAATCAGGCTTTAGTAGGGTGTATTCCAATTGCTGCTGTAGCTGTTCCTTTGAACCTGAAATCATAAAAATTGATCAGTCATCTCATAAGATGTATAGCAATAACATACTGAATTTTCAAGAGTTTATGACAATTTTAAATGCCTGTACGAAAAAAATTTGTTAATATTTAATTCTCCTGAAACTACAAGATCATTTTATAATTGCATATTCTATTTTGTGAATAATGGTATTGCTTGTACCAAGAAATCTTCTGAGCTGTTTTTCCTTTTCAGTCTTCAACAGTACATTGTTGGAGCTTACCAGGATTTAGAGTTCATCAGATATTCAGCAAACCAATAAACAATAATTTATGTTTACTATGCTACTTAGTAAGGATAGATGAAGTTAGCACAGTGCTATTCTGAATTTTCAAGAGTCTACGACAATTTTAAATTATTAAGGGTTAAAAAGTAATTAATAAACATAGGTCTGTCATTTAATCTCATATTTTTAATGTCTGAAATGGAAACAAAAACATAAGCACTGCAAAGAGTAAACATCATCTTAAAAATACATCAGTAAATAAAAGGTGAAATGATATCTTGTTATAATAGTATAATCACAAATAGAGAATAAAAAGTTGAATAAAGTATTGCTAAGAAACTCTCCAATCCAATACATAAATGAACACAATAGTAAAAAAGAGCTGCATGAAAGTCAGCATCCCAAAAAACAAAAATAAATTAATAAATTTTATATTCAATGTCTGATCAATATAAATTTAGAAAATCATGCATAAATGATTCAGAAAGTATTTCACAAGCAATGAACAAAACTAGACATTATTCTACTTTATATAACAAGAATGTTTGCTATTTTATTCCACCATTAAAATTTACCTTGCCTTTTTCTGCTAGGCAATACAAATATAAAACTAAGTAAAAAAAACAATTTATTAAAAGAGAGAAAAAAAACAAGTTGTCTTTGTCTAACAGAGACTTGCTGTCTACACATAGTTTTAGGGTTCTGAAGAATCTTTGTTAAAAGATTCCTTATAATGCAGAATGTTGTTGTTGGTCAGTTGTTTTTATTAACCCCCTACCCTTGCTGGTTGCTGGTAGGATGGGGTGGTTGGTGGGAAGCAGAAAGCAGTCTTTATATCTCATTTAATTCTTCCTATGCACACAGCTTCCACTCCTTCAAAATTTCCACCACTGTGCTATATTGATATTGTATTCCAGTGGTATTAGATATTTTTTATCTAAATTTTTTTCTCTTTATTCATTCATGTATAACAAACATGACATTGAATTATGGTGATTTTATCAAAGAGGTTTCTGTTTTCTTTTTATGAGGGAGAGAGAGAGAGAGAGAAATGAGTTAAAAATAGAAATAAAAGTTTAATCACAGAAATATATTTATAGATACTTCCAAGTCAGTGTGAAGATATGAATACATTGATGAATATCAAAGATTCAATCACATGATTTGCAATGAATGAATATTTCTCAAATACTAAACAAAATTCATTGAAATTTCAATTACTTTTTGTTAATAGAATTCAGTGAGAATATTTTTCACATCAGATTATTCAGAAAGTATCTAAGCAATATATTTCTAACAAACAGCAACTAAAAATCATCACAAAATATAATTATAAAATATATACAAAATAAAAACAAAAAGTAATATTTGGAGGTCATGACAAAACATCAGTTATAAATGCTTGGTGCATAACTTTTCCTGTTATCTCAATTTGAATTTTTCAGAATTGAGGTTCAACAAAGCTGCCAAAATTAGATTATAGTAAAATGTTTTAATGCTATCAATTTATTATATGACACATTTCCAGATCTCTAAATACACAATTTGAATTTATTTTCTGAATATATAAACATCTTTTTTTACATGATATAATAGTTTGTTCTTAGAACAGTAAGTAAGTGAAGATTGAAATCAGTGGCTCTTCTAAGTAAAATTCTAAATATTACAAATGGAACAGGTGTTCAACAAAAGCAAATTTTGTAATTCAGATTCTAATCTATTCCTAACATTTTCTTGATATCACCATTGGATGACTGTTAGTGCTGTAGATACACTCTCTAATCTTTCTCCTCCCACTTTTTTTATAGTTGAATCTAGCTGACTGATGTTTCGACATATAAATACAAAAATATGGACTAATTTTTTAAGTAACATTAAGATATTAATCATGATACACATTTCAGCTCCTTTTGTTTATGGCTTTGTTAAGTAATCGGTCTTTAAATATTATTTTGTCACTGTCATATTTAATTTGATCAATCATTTTTTCTATTAAATACAATAAAAATCACCCAATAAAAATAAAAACAACTCATGATTTGTTTATTTTTATCGGAATTTTTAAGATGATTGATTGATTTTAATAGAAAATTAACTTGTCATGGGTTATTATATACCTAGAGGTTAATGAATTACATTCATTGTATGTTCATATTTACATTTTTTTGTATACTTGTTTCTTAAGAGTATTTTTTTTTTACACAGACTTCTATTGAATATGAATAATTTTTAAACAGGTCTATTTGACTCCTGGGTCAAAGTGAACCTAGTAGTAATGGCAATGAAGAGATACTCCACACTCCCCAGATCTCTAGAAGTAGAGCTGATCAGATGCAATTTAGTTTCATACCCAGGACACTCCTTTGGAGGAAGGGGGAGTTTTAGCCTTCTGCAGGAGATACTGACAAGGCTATTCTAATATAAAGAAACAACATCACTTTCAGTACTTATCCTTATTACATATTGATTATAAAATAGTCATTATTAACAAAATAAAGTATATAGAGTTGATAATTATTCATATTTGAAGGATGTTTTATTTGTTTCTATTATTTATTTACTACAGGTACAGCCCTGTTTACACGAAGCATAGGAAATAGAAGACAGCTTGAGGTTCATTTGGATATTTCAGATAACCTAAATAAAAATTGAAAAATTAATAAACATTCCAAATGAATACCTAATTTTATTATTTTCCAGTCTTAAAGGAGTTGGATAACTTCTTTTTTTTTAATTGAGTTTCTAAGCCTTTTTTAAAGGCTGGGGGACGGCTAATATGAAATGGATTCCTTCTTAATGTGACTCCTGGCTGCATACAACTGAGACTCTAAATACATATTGAGAGGGAGAGAACTATCTTTCTCTCACAATAATTACCAAGAGCATAGGTTAATGATACGAAGGGTGAAATAAATACTCTTTTTATAACAAGGTGGACAGTAAGACAGAGAGTGAGAGACAAGTCCCACTTAAAAAACAGTTTGAAACAGATCTAGTACAGTTTAGGCATAACTAACAATTTCTGAAAGTTTGGTTGAAATTAGACCCAAAATGATGGCAACCTTAATGGTACAAATTGGGAGATATTTAATGAATTATAATAATAGATTGTACAAACAAGTGTCCTCGTTATGGCAATTGTTATATTCACAACATTTTAGCCATTATACCCTTCAACTGTCCTAGTAGGTAATCTGAGAATTTCAAACTGAACCCCTAATTCAGTCTGCAGAGATATATCATTCTCATTCCACTGTCTATGGTTAAAAGATATCTTATATCAGTTTTTCCATTTCATTCTTGAGATATAGCCAGTTTGTCTCTTCCACAACACCAAATATGCTTCTTACCCAATCCAGAAAATGGACTCATAACCACTGGAAAACAAGATACACTTTAAACAATTCTTTTTATTCACTGCACCAGTCTTATAGGACATTCTGGTGGTAGTAACTTGATACCTTAAACTTCTTCTACTGAACCATAGTATGTCTTATTACACTATGTATAATGTAATTAGGAGGTTAATTTTTTCGATTTAAGCTTAATGTATTTCTTTCTTAATTAAAAGATTCTATATGATGTTAATTTCTATGCAAGGCCAACTAAAAAGGCTATTAGTGCTGATCATGGGCACGGTTTCTATCAATTGCCTTATTTTCTAATTTTATTCTCTATTACACTGACCTCATTCCACAGCTATATAAATCAACTATGCCTGCTTTCATTGTCTTCACCTAGATTTTTTCCTCTAACCTTGGCTTTAGGGAGACAGATAATTTTGTCTTTATATTTTCCCCAACTGCATGAGATGGAATACAGTTGGTCATGTTTTCTTCTAAAGTGATGCTTGCTTTCAAAGAGATCTCCCCAAAGGGTATAACTGCTTTTAAATACAATCCTGATCTTGTACAGACCACAGAATTTTTAAATCTTTTCTGACACTCTTCTAAAGTAAGACAAACCATGGCAGTTTTCCAACAAGTGTCCTCAACCCTTTTATCTTTGTTCATAAAAGCTGCAGGATAGCTGTTATTACAAAGAGTGGTTGTAATTCTGACCATATCCAGTTATGTGTCTGGGTTGCTCTTTGTTATAGGCAGTAGACAACCCCTTCTTCATGTTGTATGAGGGGTTGAAATTGTTGTATGGATATAGTTGGTTTTACAGCATGTCAACTCTTGTTAGGGTATTTAATGCCAAAGTATTTTTTAAGCAATTATATGGTTTCAAGTAAACTATTCTAATTTAATAATAACCATATAGAGTTTCACATGTTCTGACCTTATACTAGTAATTTCCAAAAAGATCTATTTGACCTGAAGAAGAGATCCTAACAAGTAGTACTACTCTTGATCAGGTTAGACCTGGGAGTAATAGCAACAAAGAGGTACTCCACACTCCTCCAGAGTTGGAGCTTTACACCAGACGCAGTTTAGTGTCATGCCCAGGACACCCATTTGTAGGGGAGGGTCTCATTCCTTTGCAGGAGATACAGTCAGTACATTCTAAGCCCTAGACAAGACTACCAACAATTGTATCCTTGTTGGTCAACAACTATGAAATCCAATGAAATGTAGTGAACACTGCATTAACTGGTGGATTAAGTAGCACCAATGTTAAATTGGAATAGGGTTTGATGCAGTTACATTTCATCAGTTAACATTCTTGTCTGTCGCCAGCTGTCTCATTCTTGTATTAACTATTGTGACGGCAAAATTATTAAAATCCCGGGACAAGCAACCATTCGAAAGCGTATGGGAACTGGTGCATAAATATTTTATATCCCAAATGGGAGTTTATTTTTCGCACGTGTGAAGACGGGGCAGCCTGGCACTTGATCTCTCGAAAAATAAGTTCCAGTTAAGATTCCCTTTTTGGGCATAGGGAAACTGGCAGATTATGTTGGGGTTAATTTGGGGCCAGACTGACTGCCGCTGGCAAGGGGTTTCCAAATTTCACATTAACACACACACCCACCAGGCCACTACCTCTTCCTACCCCTAGGATAATGGAAGATATGGGCCTCTAGGTTTAGATATAATAATATTAATTATCGTAGTCGACAATTCCAGTTTCTCGTGTAATATTTTTAAAGGCGAGTAGGACATGAGCGAGAATAAATTGAGGCGAATGAAGCTGACAAAGGGAGCATGCAAAAGATAACTTGATAGGCAGACAACACAATGAATAAATTTCGACACGAGGAGAGATATAAAATATAACAAGGTTTTTAATACATGCAGACACACATATTTAACGTATCGGCTATATTATCAGCGGATAATCTTTCTTCCTTCTTTAAATTGAGAGAGAGAGAGTATGTAATTGCAATACTTAGGAAGAGTGTAGGGAGAAACAGCCTGATGGTTTACTTAGCTTTTTGACAGGTTCCTTCTGAGAGCATTTTCTCTTTTACGGGTTAGCGGGATTTTATATAGCTTGGCTTGAATATGTCTGTCATCTTGTCCAAGAGCTCTCCGCTTTTCCCTGGGAATTTCGGCGGCAGTTTCAATATATCTTATCATCTTAGCTACTGTCCTGAAAATCCTGGTTCAGCTTCTTCGCCCGGAGTCTGGCACGAGATTCGCCCCTCTGTTCACAGCGACATCTGTCTTCAAAACTCCTTTCCTTATCCCTGTTTCCGCTGACGAAAAGGGTGTTACTTCTGCTTTTGGATTCTGGCCAATCATCTAGCCTTTCTTCTTCCATCCAGTCACAGAATGCAAACATCTGTTGGCTTTCATTCTGACCTGGATTTGTTACTTCGGCCGCGAGGAATTGACCTACATTCCTATTCCTCTTTTAATGGTCAGCCTTTGGTGGCCTGTTAATTCAAACACGGAGGGGTAGGGGAAATTCCTTATTTCTCTCCTTGCAGTGGTAGACCACGTGACACTATGTATACCTGGAGTTTTCATTTACCACTGATAGTTGTCTGAAACTCTCATATTTATGTATTCTTATGACAATTGTCTGAAAAACAAGACAGAATTTGTTAGTTTGAAGATCAAAGGCCCCAACAATCATTTTGCAGTCAGTCAAATTCTGTCTGAGTCCAATAGCTATCAGAGCTACACAACCTCTTTCTGCACATATATAATCTGTGTCTACTTCTACAAGTAGAGAAATACCAAAACATCCACTGTACTACTGTCTCTATTTTTTGGTACTTCACTTGAGTTGAATATGATGCATCATGCCTTTTTGATAAATCTCATGCTTTGATGAGGATCTGCTTTAACTGATGCTTTCAAAAGATTATTATCGAAAGTCTTATGGAATAAGGCTTATCATAAGAATCATAGTCACTCTTTTTAAACTTATGGCATTTACTATT
The DNA here is from genome assembly GCA_963585895.1 of Sepioteuthis lessoniana. NCBI lineage: Eukaryota > Metazoa > Mollusca > Cephalopoda > Myopsida > Loliginidae > Sepioteuthis > Sepioteuthis lessoniana. Next base: position 64,031,361 of record OY757908.1, read on the forward strand.
ATTACACTTATGATTAGCACAAATATTCTTTATTTTCCATGCTGTTTTACTGCCTTTAAGAAATTTGTATAATTCTCATTGAGCTTAAAAATGTTATCCTGAAATAATGCTGCACAACCTGACAGAACAAATTTCATTGAACTTGGAGTAGTTGGTTTGGTTTGGTTTGTTGGGTTTTATGGCATATCAACCTTTGTAGGTTTTTTAACGCCAAATCCATTTTTATGTAAATAATCTGTTCTATTTAAAACAATTCAGTTTAGCATAGGTACACAGTTTGTCAAAAACATTTCCATTTCAAACTATTCAAGCAGTTATATGTAACAATTCGGTTAAGTGTAAATACAGTTGTAATGTCTAAAAACAGTTCTATTTCAAATAATTCAGTTAAGCATAAGCACGCAGTTTAAATGTAAGTAAGATATGTAACAATTCAGTTAAGTGTAAATACAGTTTTAATGTCTAAAAACTGTTCTATTTCAAATAATTCAGTTAAGCATAAGTACGCAGTTTAAATGTAAGTATGGTTTGTCAAAAACATTTCTATTTCAAGCCATTCAGTTTACTCAAACAATTCATTTTAGCATAAGTATGCTGTTAGTTCTATTTAACCCATAGATAGGGCCCTATCAGGTGCTACCACTCCGGGCCAGAGTGGACCTGGGAGCGATGGCAATGAAGGGGTACTCCACATTCCCCAAAGCTCAAGCATTGCTGGAACCTCACCATCAGATTGTTTAGTGTCATATTCAGGACACTCATTAGGGGGGGGGTCTTACCCCTCTGCAGAGAAGCAGTCAGTGTATTTTACAGCCCCAGCCGACTGGTGGAGTAGTTGGTTGGTTCCAAGTTAACAAATTACTTTCTGAACAACCTAGTACTATTTTGTTATTTTTATTCTACAACATATCACATTGTTTTATAACTAAAACTAAAAACTAAAAATTCAAAATCATTTAAAAGTATGTTTTTTTAAGAAATGAAAGGAGAATTAAACATCTTTTCATCAGATTTTCTAAAATAGTGTGAGAGATATTGAATATGCTCATAAGTTATAAAAGCGATATAATCAAAAGCAGAAATGTTTTGATAATGATTTACACTAAAAATATACTACAGTCCTACCTGTTGTATGTCCTGATTATACTCAAACATACCTAGGTACCTGAACCTCTCTAACCTTATATAGAGCAATTAGTACAATATTTAAGTGGATTTTTTTTTTTCTTTTTACTTATTTCTGTCACATAAGATCTGGTTGCTTATATTTTCAGATTTCTGATCTAATCCTCTGGCAAAGATGCTTAGATTCACTGATGCACAACAGGAGCCAGTGTTTACAGTTAAGATTCTCATGCTTTGTATGAGAAAAGAAAGCATAGTACATTGAGGTCAATACAGTTTTATTTAAAGTTTCCAATCATACTATCTCATATTCCTTTCCAAGGAATTCAGCTTCTTGCAAAACATGGCTTTGCTAAAATCAATAATATAGGATCAATTATCAAAAGTTGCTACCTCAATTTGGATTGTATCAATAGATAGCAAAAATAAAATCTTTTTATCAAAAAAAAATTCTAAAACCATTACTTGTTCTTATTGAATAAAATTAAATTCAAATGCAGAATATACACCAAATATATCAATAGAAGTAGTATAAGAAGCTATGCTATGTTTAAAGAAAGTGTCCATTTTCTTAAAACTTCAAGAAATTCAAGCTTGCGCAATGGAATCTTGTCAACAGGCACTATAACAGAGTTTTAGGAAACAAACGTTTTCTTTTAAAAATCTAAGTTGAAAAACTACATGATACAATTTTAATTGTAATGTTAATGTTTATATATAATATGAAGTGCAAAATATTTCACTTTTTCAATTTATTCAAACAAAAAAATGAGCAAATTTCTAAGGTATAAAATATAAAAAGAAAATACTAAGATATTTGGAATTAAATATTTGTTTAATAAAAAAGGATATTGTAATGGAATTTTAAAATCGATATAATTATCAATAACTGAAGATAAACAATAACAAGTTATTCTACCTGAATAGTTGTTATTCCAAGATACACTTGAAATAAAATCTCATAAAAAGTGAATCTTTATGATCCATTGAAAAAGAAAATAATTCTGTGTCAAGAGATCAAATGAATAGGTAAAATTTGAAGTAGCAAACTTGATAAATATTGATCTGTTAAAAGTACTAGTTCAGGTCTTGATTGAATTTTGAAATTAAAACATTTTCAGTGTAGTAAAAGAAAAAATTTAAAAAAGATAAAACTGGAAATATTGAGAATATTGAAATAAAACAGAGGTAAAAACAATGAGAATTTGCCATTTGCTAAATATAAAGGCTTAGAACTAGTACTTCTAGTTAAAAAATAAAACAAAAAATAATGATAATTAGAGCAGAATCATTTGTAAAGAAGCTGGTAAATAAACCTAAATTACTCATTACCTTTTTAAGAATAAAAAATATATAATAGAATTCAGCAAAAAAAAAAAAAAAAAAAAAAAACTCAAAGAAAAATATTAATAAAAGTACAAATTCTTATTAAATACAGGACTTTTGTATAGATGATAATATAGATTAATTACTTTGATATCATTTGGTTTTAGCTTAGAAAACCCAGGATTATTCTGAAAAATAGTTATTGCTTTCAGTATTTTTGTATTATATGTATTTACCAAACCCCTCAACTGCAAGTAGGGTGTAATACAAGAGCAATTTTTAAAACTGATTTGAATTCAGAGTTTTCCTTCTCTTAGACTAATAGCCTAACCAAGGGTAAAGAATTCAGTCTATCCAACTAGGGGAGAAGAAATAGATTCATACCTTTCCCATAGGCATTAGTGCAAAGTGAAATACTAACAGCCTTGTTCAGGATTTGAACTTAGGTCACAGATTCCATTTCCAATGACAATAACTGTTACACTAAGTTCACCTCTTTTGTATAACATAACATGGATATGAATTAGATTGCACCCATCCTTCAATTTCATGAAATATTTGCTTGAACATTTTTAGATGATTTTAAAATGACTCAGGTTCTAAAATAAATTTGAAAAATAATGTCTAATTGAATGTGCAAAATTGAAGGTACAAGTGCAACAAAATCTAGATTAGAGACAGAAAAATATTTGAACATTGTTGTCAAAGATAAGGAGAGGGGTGAGTTCCATAAGAATAGCATCTAAACATGGTGATGAAGACTTCATCAAAGCTGAAGAAAGTAAAATACAAGCTACAGATAATGAAAATCTCAAAACAAGCAAAGAACAATTGATTAAACTCCAAGCAAAATCTTTTTAATGTGATTTATTAAAATTACCCAGCTTGATCAATAGAACTGAACATTGATGATGAAATAGAAAATCAATTTGAATCCCAAAAATAAATATTCTTGATGTTATATTTTAAAATGTAATAATAAAAAAATAAAAAAAACTGTTTCTAATTCAATGAACTTAGCTTAAACATTTTTCTTGTAAACGATATCTGCTTACAGAATGTAAAATCTTATTTCATGATTAAAAGAAAATAAATTATGCTCTTCATCCAATATAAAATGTCTCTTCAATGATTGATTGATTGATTGATTGATTTTAACATAAAAGCATGTCAACCTATATAGGGTTATTTTATTCCTAGAGATTAGGGAATCACATTGATTGTACATTGATATTTTTTTGTATGTGGTTGTTTTTGAAAGTTTTTTTATACAGTCCTACTGAATACAAGTAATTTTTAAAACAGATCTATTTGACCCATAAATAGGACCCTAACAGGTACTACCACTCCAGGTAAGAGTGGACCTGGAAGTAATGGCTATGAAGAGGTACTCCACACTCCCTGGATCTCCAGAACTTGAGCTATACAATCTGATGCAGTTTAGTGTCACACTTAAGCTTTCCCTTTGGAGGAGTCTTACCCGTCTGCAGAGAGGATACAGACAGTGGGGCTAAATGTCTCTTCATATACAAATTTATAATACAATCAGGGTTTGCTTCTATTAGAAATATTAAAATATATAAGAATGAAAGGAATGTCTATAGAAAATATATGAATAAATTATATACCTGTGAAATAAATATATCTCCAAAAATGAAAAAAAATACTTTATATAATATTGTTTTTATTAATAAAAAGAATCAAATGAAATCTATTTTTATGAGTCAGTTTAAAAGGATTATTTTCAGAGATAGTTATAATTTTTCATGAAAAAAAAGTAGAATAAAACCAACAGATTAAGTGACAATGAATATTTTTGCTAGTCCTACCAATTCTGAAACCAAAGTAGGGGAAAATACAAAAAGAAAAAGGGGAAGATTACAAAAACTTATACATTAACCAAAGTATTACTTCAACATGGAGACAATGTTATTTCTACAAGAAGATTATTTTCTTCTTAAACCTCAGGCAATTGCATGCAAAGCAGTTGTTACTATATTTTTTGCTTCCAGAATTAGACATAAATTTATCCTCCATTATGGCACATAACATGCTGCCTGTCAAATTTATGATTATTATGAAATGGAAATAGCATTTTTATTCGCAACTTGTAAAATAATAAACATGAAAACTGCTAGATTTATGAAGTGTTCCTTAATATATGTTTTTCTTTGAAAGAAATAAAAAAAAGAAATGCCACTATTAGAATATTTTAACAAAGACAGATACATTCAAAAGTAGGTCAGTGGCTACTACTGAAGTACAATCACTCTCACAATTATTTAGATATATTTTCTTAGGAGGTGCCCGTGGTGTAATTGTTATCGTCGTAGGAAATGAACACGGCGAAACGAGTTCAAATCCTGGACGAAACTCATTGCATTTCACATAGCACTAATACCCTTGGGAAAGGTATGAATCCAATTATTCTCCCTCCAGCTATGGGTAAATAGTAGGATAGACTAGGTTCTTCAGCCTTGGTTTGGCAACTAGTCTAGGAGAAGGAAAACTCTGAATTCAAACCTGTTAAACTCCGCTTAAAAATTGACCTTGTGTCATATCCTGCCCGAGCGGAGGGGTTGGTAAATAGGATAGATATATTTTCTTAGAGAAGTAATTTATATTATTGCAATATATATGAACACTGCATCACTAAAGAACTTTAGAGCAACACAAACATTGTTAGTTGTGAACTATCTGAAGGCAGATTTTACAATACTGAAGTTCTTGATTTTATTTATAAATACTTCATTTGTATGCATCTGTGTACAGCTATAAACATAACAAAATGAACCATAAAAAGTACAGATCAAAATTTTTTAAAAATATTTAAAGGTTATTGCAAAATAAAACTGATATTTTGCAACTGGATCCTTTGCTTTGAAAGCATTCATACAACTCTTGATAGGACCAAAACGCTATTTTCTAAATTTCATGGGTTTCTTGGATTTTCCGAGGATTTTTTATGCAAGTTGTGCATTCCACATGAACTGTGTACATACAGAAGTTATCTCTTTTTGTAGAGTTCAATAACTGACTCATTTATGAAAAAATAATTTTGTATGCTTAGTTTGGACCTATACAAAAATCAGAAAAGCCTGATATTTTTTGAAATAATGAATTTGGCAGGTAGCTAGGAAATTAACCAGACCTCAATCCTACCAAGAATCTTGGAGCCATCATGAAGGAGCATGTTAAAATATCCTCTTGAATTTTCCCAAAGAACAGTAGAAGTCTTGACAGGATTTGGTACAGGTGAGCGACAAAGTTTTATAGAAACTAAAAGGCAGCAACAAATGTTTAGAAATTTCCTTCTAGCAACACAAACCAATAAAATAGGCTATAAATAAGTCAACATTAATGAATAATCTATTCACTAATATTCATTTTTAGTCAACTATTGTGCTAAACATTAAAGATATGCTACATCTTTTAAATTTATGAAATAAACTGGTAATTAATTTATTTAATTTTATTCTTTTAAACATGACATTTTTACTAGTACCACAATGAAAATCAACTTATCTAATACCAGATATAATAATTGAAAATGCTTTTCTTATATTCTACAAGATTAAAGATCTATTATCTTTTGCTTTTTAGAAGCCCAATCAGCTGGGGCTGTAGAATATGCTGACTGTATCTCGTCACAGGGGTAAGATCCCCTGCCAACAAGTATCCTGGATATGACACTAAACCATCTGATGGTAAGGCTCCAGTCCTGAAGCTTTGAGGAATGTGTAGTACCCTTAATTACCTGTTAGGGTCATATTTAAGGGTCAAATATAAATACTTAATCATTTTCTATACATGAAACCATTTAACTGTGTGCAAATAAATAACTGATGTTAAATTGAATTAGTAGTTTGAAATAGCAGTACTTGAAACCATTTAACTGTGTGCAGACAAATGATATCTGGCTCTTTTTATCATTAAGGGTTTTGTCGAACTCGGGAACCTTCATGGAACTTCGAACTACATCCTTTATTGAATCCACAGAGGTCGCCTGTTCTGATTCTGTTAGCCGTAATCGGGTACAAGTGTTAAGTATTCCTATATTGTTACTCATCTGCAGATAGGATTGAACCTGCAACCTCCAGATGATTGTCTCCTTAGAAGCTTAGGGAACCAACGTCTATAACCGTTACTGGACAATTCAGAGTGAATTTTTGGGACTTCTAAACTTAATGTTCTTACTTGACTAGAATTACCACTATTATGTATGATTTTTTCACCTGTGCTCATTTTTTTTTCAATATGATAAAGACCCAAATGTATCTATATTATAACTCTGCTTGGGCTTTGTTTGTTCATGTTACATTCATCTGCATAATCCCCCAGCAACCGAGTGGAATATTTTTTATCCTCCTCCTTGACCAAGTGAGATATTCTTTTTCTTCTCATCTCCTCCCCATAGACAAGTGAGATATTCCTTCACCATTCCCCTCAATCAATAGGGATATTCTTCTCCATAGGTGTTGCTTCTTCAAACACTGTTCAATTCTGATAGAATTGCACTGTGCTAACTTCATCTATTCTTGCTAAGTAGCATAGTAAACATAAATTATTGTTTATTGGTTTGCTGAATATCTGATGAACTCTAAATCCTGGTAAGCTCCAACAATGTACTGTTGAAGACTGAAAAGGAAAAACAGCTCAGAAGATTTCTTGGTACAAGCAATACCATTATTCACAAAATAGAATATGCAATTATAAAATGATCTTGTAGTTTCAGGAGAATTAAATATTAACAAATAATATGTGTAATAAGTATTATATTGATACTATTGTTTTTATTATTTATTGCAAAGGTAACAACAGGATTTATATTTAATAAAACTGCAAATCATCCTTTCTTGTTTAAATCGATCCACTTGATATTTTTCATTCTGTGGAATTTCCACAGGTTCTGTGAGTACAAGGAGCATGCGATAAGTTTCCAAATTTTTTTCGTACAGGCATTTAAAATTGTCATAAACTCTTGAAAATTCAGTATGTTATTGCTATACATCTTATGAGATTACTGACCAATTTTTATGATTTCAGCTTCAAATGAACAGCTACAGCAGCAATTGGAATACACCCTACTAAAGCCTGATTGTCTCAGCTAGTGAATTTCAAAAATGCAATCTGGATATGAGGACACTTTAGAAGAACAATATGCAATAAAATTCTGTTTTAAACTTGGAAAAAATGCCACAGAAATGTATAGAATGCTTCAGACTGCTTTTGGAGCATCTTGCATGAATCGAGCATCAGTATTTGAGTGGCATAAGAGATTCAAGGAAGGCAGGGAGTCTGTGAGGGATGATGAGAGGTGTGGGAGGAGTAAGGAAGTCAATATACCAGAGTTGATTGGCAAAAGGGTTAGGGTTAGGGTTACTATGTTGAGGTTTTAACGGAGTTCAGGAAGAGATTCCTAGGGAAGAAGCCAGCACTCTTCAAATCGAGTCAGTGGCATTTCCACCAGGACAATGCACCAGTCCACAACTCCATTCTTGTCACAGACTATTTGACCAAGATAGGCATCAAGACAGTTCCTCAGCCTCCCTATGGTCCAGACTTTGCTCCCTGTGACTTTTGATTATTCCCTAAGCTCAGAAGATGTCGTTATGAGACAATTGTGGAGATGAAAGAGGCTGTGACGAAGGTCATTGACACACTCACACAAGAGGACTTTGATGGGGCCTTCCAGAAGTTGTTCAACAAGTGCATTGCAGCTGGAGGAGATCACTTCGAAGGGAACAAGACTTTCATGTGTGTACTATCAATAAAAGTGCCCATATGAAAAAAGTCTGGAAACTTATCATATGCACCTTGTATATATTCCTGAGATAATAATCAAATATTAATTATAGAGTATTTCCTTTTATTTACACTTGATATTATGAATTCTGTAATACAATACAATTAAAGTTTAAGCTCAACAGCCACCAAATTAACTAACAAACATTCATTTCATAGTTTATAACAAAAATCAAGCCAATAATTGTATGAAAATTTGGATTTTTTTATATAATTCTTAATAATGAAACCAATTTTCAAATTTGAAGTTATAGATTACTAAGGTTTTAAAAGGAAAACAGGATTTTATGATTAAAAGTTTTTTTAGTCAAGATGAAAAATTAAAAACCTTATATTTGTTTATAGGTCAAAACCTTTCCATTAAAAATGAAAACTAATTATCTTTTTTAATAAGTTTTTATTAGTATGAGACATTTCTATTATTACCAGCAACAATAGTTTTAATAACATATTTATATCTAAATTATACAATATTATGAAAACAACATTGTATTACAATTTTATTTTAATTTTGATGTCTATATATTCTATACGAGACACCTTTTTCATATATTTTGTTTAAATCTATGATTATCTTCTCTGTCGTGTTGAAAAAATAATATATATTTTGATAAATAAATTTGAATGATAGAAAATATCCATCAATATAAAGTTATGGTTTAATGCTTATAATGTTTCATATAGCAACTACTATTGTAGTAGGCACTCTGAAAGTAAGGCTTATTTCCCTGAAAGCTACAACAGATACTAGAAGCACAAAAAACACTGTTCAATAGAGTTTAGTCTTCAGCTATAAAATACTATTTTTCCAGCAAGTCACCACTACTAGCTATGAATTTTTACCAGCCAGCACAGTGCATTTGTAAAAATGTGCACTTATTCACAGCAGTGATGATAGCATTGTTATTAGAGAAATGTCTTTGTAATTTATCTTTCATTGGCTCAATTTGTGCAAATGAACTGACCAAAGCACTCTTCATTTAATGCATTAACAGCTATGTAGAACATCACTGCTGAAATGCTTAACCCACCACCTAATTGTGTTCACATTCATTTTAAGTCTCTGTAAAAGCTCATCAAGCATTAATAAATGCCAGCATAATTTTTTCCAACACTCAACTGCTATCAACTCAACTACAGTCAAGTCATGTTGAAAGCACCAGTTCCTGCTAGATCACCAAAGTTAAGCAGTAATGAGCCTGTTCAATACTAACATGAATTACCAATTAAGCAACAGTAGGTACTGTAAGTAATCTGAGGCCTATGTGCCATATCTAAGCAAAGCTTAGTATCTAACAACTGGTATCTGTAACAACCCCCACATTTTTTTTAAATTATGGTTGTTTATGAGAAAGTTTAAAATCTGATGACATACAAGCATCATCTGCTTTTGCCATAATAAAATTTAAAAAGAAAGCATCACATTTGGAGTGAATCTCTAATGAGCATGACAAATAGGCTCTTGTTTATCACTGGCAAAAAAATACATAGCCAGTTGTTGGTGACTATATGGAAAAATAATTTTTAGTTGCTGAAAACTTGCTCTATCCAATGGTGTTATTGTACTCCCTGTATCTACTATAGCTTCTGTGGAAATAAACAGGCTTTCAGGATGCCTTGTACTTATTCAAAAATTTAGTATTGCTGTAGCAAATTGACAAACCTCACATTTGCAATGAATGGGGCTTCAGAAAGAACAGAAACATTACAACTAATAATCATCTAATGCAGTAGTTTTCACCTGGGTGCCATATAAGATTTTGGGGGTCCACACATACAAAATAGTAAATTGGGGTTTCATAATAGTGTTTTAGAGGCCAATGAAAAATTTTTGCTTCAGACATTTATATTAGTATCTCACTGCTTTTCCTTCATCTTATCTTGTTGAATCTGGTTTCAGCTGTCTCTAACTTTATGTCAAAACCTTATAACTGACTCAACATTGTACAAAGAATTGATCTTTGATTATCATTGACAATGTTGGAACTGAATACTGCAAACCTATCAGACTAGCGTCAACCATAAAGCTTACATTGAATAAAATATCACTAAAATAGTATTTTTTTAGATATGTCCTTGTATATTTATGACTTATTTTATGAGTGAACATTCATTTTCCTTAGAATTTATTTAGTTGTTAAAGTTTATGTGCAATAAATTAGTTAAACTTCTATAATACACAGAATATTTTAACAATTCTTTATATAATTCCTAATAACATTTGACTACAGAATTATGATGAGAATTTTTAAACATTGAATGGCTACAGGGGTCCAACAAATAGTAATCAAAAGGGTCTATAAGTAAAAAAGGTTGAGAACCACTGATCAAGCGAAACCAAAATTCCATTTGTTTACTGTCAGTGACTGATTGATTTTAATGACATTTAGGTGTTTTTATGCCTCGAGGCGAGAGAATCATATTCATTGTATGTTCATATTTACATTTTTGTGTAGTTGTTTAAGTCTTTTTTTTTTTTTTGCACATTATCTTATTGAAAACAAATAATTTTTAAACAAATCTATTTGATTCATAGATCAGACTCTAACAGGTACAACCAGTCTTGGTCAGTGGATCTAGGAGTAATGGCAATAAACGGGTACTCCATATGCACCAGATCTCCAGAACTGAAGCTTTCTATCAGATGCAGAGGATACAGTCAGCATATTCTAAGCCCCACCAACAGAGCAAGGTTTAATGTAAAAGTGATATCATCAATCATATTGATGTTTAGCTAAATGCTAACATTAAAGTATATACATGTTATTGTCGCCACAAGCTACTTACATCAGGATTTTTAGGTATCAGTGCATAACAAGTAATATTTGCTACCTTCTCTTGGTTGTATAATAACCAGTTTCATTATACAACAGAAATTAATGCAAGGTATTGAGGTATTCCGGCCCAAATCTGAAGTATCCTAAGTCAGAGGATAGGCAACCAGCTTCACTATAAAATCAGTTGGGTAGCAGGCCTGATTCAAGGTTAAAGTGGGTAGCCCACGTCGACTGTTCCTTTCACTGGTATGACCTTTCAAGTTCCAGACAACCAAATGCCACCACCTAATTTTTCTCAGCAACACCCATTGAACTCAGCAGTCCAGCTATTTTTAAATCCTTTTTTCAGGGCAAGAACATTTTTCTGGCCAATCTGGCTTAGAGGACCAGCCAGCCTGATGCAGTGACCCCTGGCATAGCAGACTAACCAGCTCAGTGAACTCAGTAGTCCAGATATTTTCAACTGCACTTTTCATGGCAAAATGTCTTTCTCACTAATCCAGCTCAGAAGGCCAGCCAGTTCCAGACTACCCAGCCTGATGCAGCAACCACTTGGTGGAGTAGACCAGCCAGCCTGATACAGTGACACTTGGAGTAACAGACTGATCAGCCCAGTGCAGTGATGCCTAGCAACCCTGGCCTATGAGCCGCTAGCCTTATGTATTGATAACACCAGTCTGCGAGCAGTGGAGACCGCTTGAAGAATGATTTCATCAACTCACTCACAACTAAACTGATCTAACCCCAGGTTAGCAGCTGATTCAACCACCGAGAGGTCAACTAGCTTGCCTCAGCAACTATCATGCACTCTGCAGACTATCTGGCCACTTAGCTGCACCAACAACCTGTTCAAGTATCATCCAGACTCATTCCTGTTAAGAACTATAAGACAATTATGTCTATGCTTTCAACATAAACAAGAATTACCCTCAAACACTTTTCTTGTTATTTTCTTGTCAAATAAAAATTGGCTATTTTAATATAACTACTTCACCTTCATTCTCTTTGCCTGAATCATTATCATTTATTTCAAACATCTGTGGGATCAACATATTCCGTCATCCCGTATAATTATAAATGAAATGGCGTTTTCATATTTTGCATTTATAAAAATAAATTAAGAATAATTAAAAAATAAAACAAAACGAAATTAATTATGAATTTCTAACACATTAACATCACCTCGTGTAATTTTTTTTTATTTGCAGAAAAAAAAAAACGGCATATATATTTCTTTTATCACATGAATCAAAAAGGAACTGATTCTTTTTTGTATTTCATAAATACAAATATGAAGATTAATGAGATAAGACATCTATTTTTAACGGCATGTCAATACATCTGGGGGTTATGTCAATCCTAGAGGTTCGAGAATCGTACGCTTATATTTATATTCTTTTTATGTAGTTGTTTCTAAAGAGCTTTCTTTTCTTTTGCACAGGATCCTATCAAATATGAATAATTTTTAAACAGCTGTATTTGACACATAGCATCCTAACAGGTAAAAACACTCCGGGTCAGACTGGACCAGGTAATAAAGGTGTACTTCACACTATCAGATGCAGTTTGGTGTCATAGCCAGGATACCCCTTTTTGAAGAGGGTTACAGTCAGCCTATTCTAAGCCCTGCTGACAAGGCAGAAAGAAATAAGAGAAAGATAGTATGTCATTAAGTAGTAACATTAGCATTATTATTTTTCTTCTTGAGAAACAAGAAAAATAATAACAGTAATGCATAAAGTAGTAAGCGAGTCTATTTTATTGGCTCTAAAAATAAATAAATAAATAAAAATAAGAAAAGCATAGATTTAAAACTGTACAAAACCTGATACGATGGACGACTCAAATTAAGTTAAATTCTATGACGAGTAATTCAGAAATTACCCCGTTTCTTTGATAAAACCAAAAAGTTGGGATAGACTGCAAATAAGAAAGGTGTCCTTGTACCTAACACAACGTACTAAATTAAGAAAAAAAAAGTGACAATGAGAAAGTAAAATACATAGTAAAACTTTATTTTATGGGACAGAAAGAAAACATTAAAGATGTTAACTTACCAAGATGCAGAGTTGTAATTTACAAAGCTTTTTGCTTAGATGTGGCACCCAATGAGACACAAACTCACTCGTGAAGGTTTGCTTGTCTAGCTTGCTTACCATTATATTACCAGAGTTTAAAAAACCGTAATTCGAGCAGAAATGAAAAAAAAAAAGTTTAATTCGAAAAATCGATTATTAATCGATACTCGCCTGGGTTTTTAAGTTTTTTTTTAAACATTTATTAAATATTCTAACGGGGAAAAAAGTGTTAAGAAGAAATTAGAATCTTTACTTCTTCAGCCATTACCAAGTAACCAATGAAAAGCAGACGATAATACTATTTCCGGTTTGATAAAAACGCCAGCAAAACTATTTTCAAAATAATTTTTTAAAAATCAAATTATTTTAAAGTTTTAGGAAGATATATAAAGCAAAATATAAAACTTGTTGAAGTAAAAATCGAATGTTCCGTTTTTTAGCGTCAGTCAAGAAGACCTATATTGTACAAAGCAAGATGGAGTCTTTATTCGAGAAGAGAAAGCCCCCCCCCTACACAAAAACAACTTTCTTATCAGAATTCTTGTTTTGTGGTAATTATACTTTTTTTCTATTTTCATTCGAAATGAAACTTTTAATCTTCTATATAATTTTGTCACGGTTAGCAATACATTTATTGTTGATAAGTCTCCGTGTCCACTTCACTCTTACTTAACTTTCAGGTCTGCTTTACAGCCATCGAAAAAAAAATTATTATATTTATTTATTTATTTATTGACATACCAAAAATCTTTTCATACTATGAAAATTATTTTATATATTTACAAAAAATGTAACTTTTTCCAAGGAAATATTTTTGAAATTTTTCAGTTTTTCCTAGTCTTAACAATGCCAAAGAAGCGCTGTTTTTACTCCATCAATTAGCTTGTTTTATTATAGTAATATATACATTTATACTCTTTCAGTTGGTAGAAATTACTAATAACTCTTTTTTATTTATTATCTTCCTTCTAGGGGAGAAATATCCATTAGTACAAATACGTGGTGGCACATAAAAACATTTTTGGTTTTAAAGTTATTAGAAAACTGCTCATTGAAAAAAGTATTCAACTAAGAAAATTTTACTTGAAGAAAGCTTTGACTGAAGAACAAAACTATCGATTACCCTAATAAAGCTTTTTGTGAGAACTAATCCCATTATTTATCTACCTATTTTTTCTTTTTTTTTTTTTTTTAACAGTTCATTTTATGTATAACCACTTAAAATTATTATTTATAAAAACATTCATTTGGCTACTTGTGATAAAGAGTTTATTAAATTTAAATCCAGAGACCCCCCCCCCAGTTTTTCGTCATGAAGATTTTTTGAGCTTTCAAAACAGTTAACTGAAGAAAACTATCACCAATTATTTTTCCTTTGGAAAACAACCCCCCACTCCGACTGCTTTTAATTTAACGTTTAATTACCTGTCTTCAATGCTTGATTAAAGCAACGAACGTGGTTTTAGTAATTCTTTTATTTAAACGTATTTCTACTTTCATGATAAAACCTGGTTTGTTATTTTTTTTTTTTTTTTTTTTAAGTGAAACACTTTTTTTTGACTGCTACACTGAATAATTTTAGAGAGGGGAGGCAAATTAATTTGGGAAACAAGTTAAAGGCAATTATCAAATTTTCAGCGTTAAGACAATTTTTTTCCCTCTCTACTTAAAACAAAATCACCCCATTTTGCATTAACAGCAGACACCTCTGACATTAGAGTACATATATTCACCATTCAGATAAGCTGAAGCTTCTGTCATTTCGTTTATTCTGCCGCCGACCGGCTGAGAAAGATACAATATACCATCCTCACAGACGCGCCTCGGATGGGTGGTATTGAGCTGTTCGTCTGATCTCAGTGGGGCTGCATCTGCTATGCCGGGGTGAGTTCATGGCTTGGCACCTGAGGCATCCCAATATGGGTAATGCCGAAGAGACCCAACATTTTGGGGGGTCTGACCGCGCATGAGTCTCGATTCGTGCATGGCTCCCCCACATAAAAATGACCTTGTGTCAACTCCTACCTGGTTGGAGGTATGGATAAATATCACCTTCAGTCATTTCGTTTTTTTTTTGTTTTTTTCGTTGTTTGTTTTGAAATCGATACATTTTTAGTGTCGTAACTCAACTTGCTGGGAAAGACTAAAGAAATCTAACGGGTTGGTGAATTGTTGAAGCATGTTGTCATTTATTTGCCATATATTATATTATTGTAAATGCTCAATTAAGAAAAGGGTAATGACTGAATCTTACTTTTATCTGTATGGTAAATTACATTCCTATGAGATTATTTTTTTTTTTTTAACTTATTGCTGCCTGCAGACACTTGCTCAGTGGGATATTCCGGACAAGTACTACTTTGTCATTTGCTTAACGTAATTTTACACAAGGCTAGAAATATTCATAAATTTTCACTCTCAGCATTTAAGATTTTATCCCCTACCAAAAAAATCTTTTTTAAAGATTTCATTAATTTCTATTCTAAATTAGTGTTTGGTTTTTTTTTTTTTTTTTTTTTTTTTTTTTTTTTTTTTTTTTTTTTTTTTTTTTTTTGGACTAACACTTCCATATTAAAGTACTCAAGCCCTTTTTCTTTTAAATCTGGATATTTCATGGTTTCAATTCAAGGATTTTGTCTTCGCAATTTTAGAGTCATAAACTTCATCTAAGCCACCAGCTGGTTTTCTCAGTAACTTAAACTGCCCCCTCTCTTGATTTAGTCTTTCAAAACAAATTAATGCTATACTTATAATTATTAGTGTGTTCATGGCAGCTTACACAAAACTGCAAACGATCTTGATTATTTACTCTTATTAATTTTTCAAAAATCTAATTTGCTTTGAAGTTGTTTATTGGACAACTACACAAATCTTTCGAACTTTGCTAAAACTGAAATATCACCATCCTTACGGAATGTCCGAAATTTATTTTTCAAACGTTAATTATTCAATTCAAAGTTTTTATTTATTTAGTTGTAAAAATTTGAAGTGGCCACGTGTTCATTTTATTCATTCATTTATTTTTGCAAGACAACGTGTGAGGCACCCAGTGAAGATCAAATTCAAGACTCAGGATTAATAATCCGCAAACCTCTTGTTAAGGATTAGTGGCTAGACGTAGCTTACGTTTTCATTGAAAAATATGAACATATTAATTTTGTAGAATAATGAAAGTGGAAAATTATGTTGCGAAAGTTTTGTTTTTTCTCTCGAAATATGAATATATCCTGATCACGCACAACTCTTCTTCTTTACTACAGCTTGATTCATTTTCAATAAATGTCAATGGCTAGTTTGTTTTTTGTTAGCTTTGTTATTATAATGTGACCGGGATACCTTGACGAAGGCTGAAACAAAGCCATAAGTTTTAAATAATCCATTGCAGTTTTGAGCTGTGCTAATCAAAAAAAAGTTACGAACAAAAAAAAATTTCATAAAATTTAAGTTTACGCCTGACTAAAATTTCCTTGAATCTTTTCAGGCTAAATTTTGCCGGTTTTAGGCTAACTTAAATTTAGCTTCGGTTGTAAATAAATTAATGTGTTCGCCTGGAACTTGAACTTGAGTATTAAGATTAAAAACCCTTTAAGAGAAAATTCTCAGTGACAGTAATTAAGTTGATAATTCTTCATTTAATGTCTTTTTCTAAAGAAAGATGAGGAAAGTTTCTTGAAATAAGTTTCCCCCCCCCCCAGTATTTAAAAAATGACTCGCCTCTTCTCATTCTCTCTAATCAAACAAGTAAATTATGATCATGTATAAAATCTTAAAAAATTGAATTATCTTTGATCACTATTTAAACTTAAAGCATGTCCTACACAGAAACAGCACTATAAGAGAGCGTTATGAGTGGAAAAAAAACATTTTATATTGAGTTTGACATGGTCAAAAAAGGTGTGCATAAAAATTAAGATTAAAAATAATATAAAGCGCCTTTACACAGGAAAATATATTTTGAAAATTTTTTAGCTATTTATCTTATTTCATCTTTAATTTCAGAATTAACTTTTATAAACTCGTTTAAAAAGAAATGTTGAGTTCACTACGTTTTGATCGACTATAACAAGTTTAAAATTTGAAAAGACTACCAAAATACACTGAGAAATTGATAAGGCAACCTTCATTTTTAGAGGTTAATTTGTAAAAACAAAATCACTTTTTCAAACAAAATTTTAGAAATTAAAAAGTTATCTTTTATATGCAGTTTTTATTACCTTTGATGTCGACTGCCTTAACGAGCATAGAAGGCGGGGAGATTGTGTTTTTCTTTTTTTCTCTGGTAAAACGTTGTGATTAAATTAACTCGTCAGTTCTGGCTTTGATCGTTGAGAAGTAGGTATTTGCCTTTGAAATCTTTCGAACTTTTTCATAATTATAAAGTTGGCAATAATAGTCGTGTAACAGTATAACTGATATAATTCAACCTCAACTTCGCTACAACTACTCGTACTACCGTCGGCCTGAAAGATAACTTCATGTCAGTTGATTTTTTTGTTTTTTCTTCTAAATTGTATTTTAATGGAGCTTTGTTTTATCATTTTTCAAGGAAAACTAACAAATTGTGTAAAAGTTATTTCATATTTCTAAAATATGAAGCAGTGACAAATTATATAAAACTTTGTTTAGCAGCCGGAAAGATTTGCGACCGAACCTGGAAAGTTTGATTCATTCCAGTTGCCGGTTGGTGAAGCTCGTTAACACTTTGCTTAGAGGAAATTTTTTAAAAAATGCTTCTGTTACACTATAAGGAGGATTAGATAAAAGTAAAAGCTGAACTATTTACACACTTATTAAAGATTACATAAAAGTAATTATAAACTATGGCCTCCAAAGTGTGTCTGTCTCTCAAAATTTTACTAGTCGATACAGAAGCAGGTGCATTTCTTACCCTCAAAAATTCAAGTGATTAAATACGTCATCTCTAGTCTAAATGTGACTACAAATTGTTGAGAGCTCGCAAAATTCTTTACTAAGCATATCAAATCGATACAAAAGAAAAATCCACCCTGCCATCTATTCGATTCAAATATCTGAAAAAAGACGTGCATTCAATCAGTAAGTTTAAAAGAATAATGCTGGTACCCGAAAAAGACGATCGAAGACTTAGAGAATGTGTTGTAGCTGAAACTTAACATTAGCAACAAAAATATAAATCCAGCATCAAGATATAAGGCTAGGCATATTACTAGGAAAGCTGAACAATGTCACCATTTAAACAAAAAAGTCGAAATTTTATTTTTATCCAAACCTTCCCTTCATCCCTCCCCTCACAACTGTAACCCACATGCTCAGTTACCATGTTTCCCGAGACATCAATATCGTCAAAACTTGATTTAACTCGTCGGAGTGGGAGTCGTGCACCTTGAACCGGCTTGTTCCTTTAAATGTCAATAATAGAATATACTGCTTGTACTTTGATTGTAGCACAAGTAAGCTCTCCTGAATTTCAGCTGTGGTATTTCTCGACCACATCCAGACCAAAGTTAGCGGATAATCAATGAACCTCCTCTCTTGCTACAAACCATTTTCAATTGCTTCCACAGTACTAAAAGAATATCTTTCTTTCTTTTTTCTTTCTTGTATCTGCCTCATACCCACGAACATCCAGAAGTTCACTCGAAGACCTTTCAAACAAATACCAGACTTTTAAACTTGTTAATGCTGTTATTGTTACTACTATTACTTTTACTCATATTTTATTGCACTTGTTCGTGTGCATAGTGTTAGTGGATTACTTGTGATCGAGAAATACTACCTCACGTGTTAGGGTGGGGTTTTTTTGTTAGAATCGTTACCATAAACCAAAATTAAGGGTGGGGGTCAAAGTACTTAATTCATATGAGGATATTTTTTTAAATAAATAAAAAGCACTCGTTTTTCAGTGGCAAGACTCTTAGTGTTATGCAGTGAGGTCGAGTGTTTATTTTTCAATCAATTACAAAAGTTAAACAATAAACTTAATGATAGTTAAAAGGCATTTTAGGCAACTTTTATTTATTTGCCCAAATTAAATAAAATTTTCATCTCGAGAAATTTTCAAAATCAACCATAAATACGCCATCTCTTACTATACATTGTATCAATATTATCAGTGTTAACATCTCCCTTCTTTATCGACTTTTTAAAAATTCTATTGTTATTACGCTTTTCTCTTTGGCCAGTTAAAAATACTTATTAGTTTTTAATCAGTCTCTGATAAATAAGACTTCATAAACTTGTTTATCACTTCCTAAGGTCGCAAGCACATTTTTTGTAAGGAAGTAGTGGTATTAAAAATGTAACTTGAGAAATCGTCTGTCATTCGGTAAGGTCGTATATGTTAATATGTGAAATGATTGCTTTAAATTGATTTAGTTGTAACCTGTGTTGACAACATCTGTAAAATTTGTTAATTTCAATTACAAGATGCAAATCAATTATTCTGCGAAATGGATGTTCAAGAAAACTTTAAATAGCTGTTTGTAGTGTTACTACTACTACGGCTGCTGCTATGGCTACTTCTGCCATTGTTGTCGTTGTCATTAATAAAAGAACAGTCAAACTTTGAATGTTGACAATATCACTATCATCATTTGAGAAACGTAAAACTATTTACATATTTCTGATTTAAAACAAAACTAATATTGAAAGTGAAACTAAAACGAATCTAATTGGACAACTTAAAGCTCCAAAAATAAATACAAGAATAACAAACATCATTTTGAAAACAAGAATTTTTACAACAGTAAAATTAACTTTGTTTAACTTAATAAAAATGTCTTCTGTGATAGTCTTATTTGAATTAATTTTAACGCAGAGCCAAACTTACCAAATATTGTTCGATGTTCCTTTAAGAAATGGAAGCGTTTAATTTGTAGACTTAAAGCATACATTGTGTAAATGTCAACAATTGTTAAACATGTTTATTTTTAAAAGTCAAATAACATAAAACAATTTTTTTCGGAGGTGGGGGAGGCGCTACATTGCTTAAGTTCTTAGGATACTACTACTTTGAGCATCCTTGTTTTCTAATTATAGCAGAAACAGTAAACACTCTGGGATGAGAAAGAGCCGGCGTCTCATTTGATTGGCTCGCGGCACAGACAGACATGCCTGTCTCACGTGTCGCTATAAGAAACTCAAACTGCATGCGTGTGTGCTCTTGCTCATAGATAAATTTCCTTTTTTATTCTTGTACATGAATAAATGAGAAGTAGATTTTAGGCCAAAAAATCATATTTTATTGGTACATACAAGCCTCTAACTAAGGCTTGTATGTACCAATTTAATGACTTGAAATAAATAAATGCGCAAATGAAATTTAAATTGCTTTTTAAAGGATTAGGGGAAATAACTCTTTGATAAACCTCATTTTCATTTAACATCTAATAGCGTAACTAATGGAAAAGTTGTCTATATATTTTTTATAATTAAAGTTGTCTATATATTTTTTATAATTATGAAAATTTTAATTTAGAATCTCAAATTTTCTATTTTGATATTGTTACAAATAAATGCAGAAAAAAAAAGTTTGTTTTGGTAAAATATCCAGATTAATTACTGACCAATTGCTTCTAAAAATATTTTCTATATTTTGTTTTCATGTTGCAGTTCCAAATTTAAGAAATTTATAAAATTACATTAAGTAATAATTTGTCACTAAATGAAAGATTTTTTAATGATTAAACCTTAAATTTTTTAAATTATTTTTGGATCTCTTGCTCAGTGATACTGATTGAGATCTTCACATTTTATGAATATTTCTGAATAATATAAAGGATATTTTCATTCAGTAGCCTCTTAAATTCAGTCCATAATTTTTGAATACAAATTAGTAAGATTTAAAAGAAGCAATTAATAAGTAATTTCACAATATGAAAAATGCATTGTCAAGAAAATCCAAAAATATTGAGTGTGGATCTACTTAATCATATAGTTTTGTTTGTTTGTTAAAATTGAATAATGAATAGTTTGCATTATTCATCAAATTGGTATAAAATCAGAAGCAATATTAACTTGGCTATATGAGCTAAACCAACAAAATTTGTAAGAGTGAATTCAGAAGAAAAAAAAACAAAAAAACAAACAGTGGAATTACTTGAAATAGATAGCACTAAGAAAAGTGTTGCATAGTATACAGGAGGTTACCATGGGTTGACAGTATCAGTAGAATTAAAAACAGACAACCTTGGTTCCTTTGTTTAAATAGCATATCAACCTTTGTAGGTTATTCAATGTCAAAGCCATCCTTCTAGAAGAACAGTAGTGGTACTATTTAACCCATAGCTGAGAGGATAAGGGGGTTCATAGCTTTCCAAAGGGTATATGTTCGAAAGTAAATGTGATTGCATGACTAGAGTTCAAACTCACTTACTACAATTCTGCAGTCCATCACTTTAACCATTACACCACGAGGGCACCCCCAGACAACTTTGCTTTTCAGTGATAGCAGGCATTCAATGTTGGGATGCTTATCTTTTAATAACTTTTAATCATATCATATTCTCCTGGTGCTGAAAGTATATAATATGGGACAGGTATTAATTGCTAACACTTCTTAAGAATTGTTTACATGACCTCTCTGTGTATGAATGATTGATGTTAAAATTAGACCAATTTCTACATTACATGATTGGAAGGTCTATTATTGCATATTAGTCTTAATCTCTTGTTTTTGCTTGTCTTCTTCTGCTCATGAGTTGGCTTTCCCTGCCTGCTTTAGTGGCCCTCTCTCTCTCTCTCCTAGGTATGTGTAAAATTTTCTGGTCAATTTATGATTTGTGGTTTCTTTATTTGACCTCCATCTGATTTTTTTTCCTTATGCTATTTCTTTCATCTGATGTGTATTTTTATTTGACTTTTGCTATATGTTGTATATACAATTCATAGTTACATATAACAAATCACTACATAAGAGTTGAGCCCATTACATTGCTTAGTTGTGATGACACAGACTGCTGCTGATATATGCATACATATGACAGTATTAAAAAAAACAAAAAACTTTTCCCTCATTGTATCAATTTGTGTTCTTTTGCCTTTACTTTTATTATTAATTTTTACATTTCTGGCCTAGTTGGCTGAGGCTGCAGAATACACCAACTGCATCTCTGCAGAGAGGTAAGACTCCTGCCTCCAACAAGTGTCCTGATGGTGAGGCTTCAGTAATGCTGGAGCTTTGGGGAATGTGAAGTGTCTTTTCATTGTCATTACTCCCAGGTCCACTCTAGCCAGGAGTGGTAGCACCTGATAGGGTCCTATCTATGGGTCAAATGGAACTGTTTTTACATTTAATTGTATATAAACCAAAAAATCTGTACTTATGCTAAGCTGAATTATTTGAAATAGAACTGTTTGATCATTTAACTGTGCTAACAGATAATTAATAGTAAACACAATTATTTGTATCAGATAGAAATAAGTGAAAACATTTAACTGTATGAAAAAATGAGCTCAGGCTTGTTTAAAAATGTTATACACAAAATGTTTAGAAATCATATATTTAATGTTTAAAAAGTATTTGACATTAAATAACCTACAATGGTTGATATGTCATAAAACCAAACCAAATTGTCACAATTCATGTATATCATCACAGCACAGTCAGCTGGGGCTGAAGAAAAATACAATTTAGGGGAGCACAAGGTCCCAAGGTTTTTTGGGGGAAGGGGAAAAGGGAGTGGTCTTACGTTGATTATAAATCTAAGGGGTCCCTAGCTAGCCACATTTGCCAACCTATTCATACAATACAATACAATAAGCCATTCATCCTTCACCAAGTGCACTGCAGTTACCAAAATACCACATTTGCTCTATGGAAAAAGCCCTTCTTAAAAACCTCAAATGAACATGCATGAATTTTATTTTCAGAGAGTGATATATTTATAGCGGTTTGAGGGAATTATGCTATTGTTTTTAGGCACACAAATGAATTACAAGACTATTGCTTTAACAATACACAATAACGAAAATTCTTTATTTGCAGCTTTGAGGCGGTTTGTTCTTGGTGCTGCAAGACTTGTGGTGGTTAGCCTTGTTGGTTTTGGAGACGCGATAGCTTAGCGGGATGTTGAGATGGCAGCGTGTCGTTGGATGTGTGAGGAAAGTATTCAAGGCCACCGTGTAGTTTTGTGTGTCTGGTATTTGTGGAGAGTAGGCGTTATCTCCATTAATGTGACCAGAGGTGAAATGGGAGCTTGTCGAGAGCGAAGTGGCGCTCGGATCGACATAGTAAATTTTTGTGGTGCTTGTGGAAGGCATGCTGAACGTATCTAATTCATATTCAACTGGGATTCCTTGGTCTAAAATATATTAGACGCAAGGAATCCATAAATTAGAAGGTTCCCTCGCTGAGTGTCCATGTTGCTGCTGCTAGGGTTAAAGCCACAGTGATATGTTCACACTGGGTGGCTTGTTTAGCTAAAAAGCATCGCTAAGCAGGGGCGACCAGAGACACGTCCGTTCTGGTCGCCGTCTCAAGCCGAAGAGAGTGTGTTTGGCCGCTCACCCGTTTTGCTAGCCGGAAGTAAAGGTCCGGGCTGAATAGGATATGTCATCCTGATTGGGTGAAATTCAGTGTTGAATTAAATAGCGCGCCAAAACAAAATACGAGATTTTCCTCTTCTCTACATATTCATGAAGTTTATGGAGATGGTAGTAAAAGAAAAATAGAACAAAAGAAAAACCCGTTTGTTTAAGTCTATGATATGGAGGTTGGCTGTTTTCCAGTCTCAGTGAGGATCGAAAACAAGCCAGACCTTTCCTAATGAGGCGGGGGACTTAGCTAATGGGACAAAAGAAGCGCAGGGTAGGGAGTGGTATGGGGAATTAGTGTGGGTGGCAGAGGTGAGAATAATTTAATGAAATTCCTAGATCTTCAAAAAAATATGGGGCTGGATGAAGAGATGGGGAGCAAAAAAAAAAAAAAGAATGGGTGTGGGGAAGATCTTGGAGGCTTCCTACTAGATGACAGGAACAATGACTTACAACATACTGCTAGCTAGTGAAGAAAGGGGACAAGCAAATCCTACTTATGAGGGGTGGGGTCCCAAAGAACCCAGCCCATAGTCACCATGCACAGGAAGAGGAGGGAAGGATGATTCCAACATTGCCCCCTTTCGTATGACCAGGCTCGCTTCATGCACCCACCTTCTGTTGAATGTTTTATGATCCAAGTATTTTCTATCGTATCTGATAGCCTAAAGAATAAAATCTTCTAAAGATTCTGCCACCTTGGTCCTATCTAAGTTGAGCTGGCGACCGCATTTGATGGCAAAATCTCTGATCCTATATTTGAGAGATCCCCACTACTTATTCGCAGCAACTGCCCTCATTAATGCCTGCTGAACTAGGGATTCTAGCCAGCCCCAGAAGTCCTGTATCTCCAGTAAAGAGGTATTGAATTTCCAATAGCTTGCCAGACTAGGCCTATTAACTAACTGCAGACTGACCCTAACAAGCCTATGGTAAGTCCATGCTACATAGTGGAACATGGGACACTTAACAAAATCAGTGTCAGCTCTTCTAACTAACACTCTGTCCAGATAGGATCTAGCCACATCCATATCTCCCTCTCTGGGTGATCCAGACAAAACCTGTCGACCAAGTCATGGCGAGCCATAAAATCAGTCAGGCTGCTTTCACATCTTCTCGACTCTCTAGCACCCCTTCTGACCCTGTCTGTCTTGGGATCAAGGATCACATTCCAATCACCCACTAAAACTATCTGTTTTTGATTGTTGAGGAATGGCGCTAACCGCCGAATAAAGGAAACCCTCTCTGCAGTGATATTGGGTGCATAAATTGAACTCGAAACTTCTAATGTCAACATCAGCCACAGCCAGCCGGCCCCCATCATCTGTAAGAACAAGATTTACATCAGCATTAAGGCTGCATCCAATTAGCAAGGAGATCCCAACACTGCTACGGATGCCATATGCTGAAAGGACAACATAGTTGTCCTCCAGCACCTGACAGTCTGCAGCGCAAGTGAAGTGCAGCAACATCCACACTGAGGTTCGAGAGTTCACACTTGCTTCAATCCCTCAGTCCCCTCACATTTGAAATAGCAAGGTTTAGAGCCATTAAACCCACTTACTTTACTCACTGTTGACTATGGTGTGGAAATCCCCAGGGGTGAGGACACCAACTGCATGCCTCGGGGATCCAGTGCCAAGTTCAGTTGTAACTCTGCCATCTCTGGACACAGCTCTGATATCTAGGGGGTTCTTCAATTTTAGGACTCTGTAAAATGATGGGTGAACATAAACAGGGATCCACTCTGAACAGAAGGATAATGCTTTTTTGAGAAAGGGATGCTCCATCTCCACCAGCCTTATGTCTGCTCAACTGGCCTTCTCTATGAGACACCACACACCCTTTGTGCGACTCCCAGAGGTGAAAATCTGCTGGGCAGTCTTCAGCTTCTGCAGAGCACAAAGTCACTCCTAAAAGTTCTTGTGAGTCTATATGAGACTGATTTGGCTCTGTGACGGTTTTGGGGGATTGGGGGATCTAAGGAGAGCCTATTAAGGGATCTAGAATGGGAGAACAGCCTGGGGGTGGAGAGAAGGGAGTTTTGTGATTAGGAGATTGTTGTAGTGGGGATTGTTGAAGGGGAGATTTTTGAAGTTTTTTTGATGACTGTTGTTGTGGTGGGGCTTGTACTGGGGACTGTTGTGAAGTGGCTTTTGGGGGTGTATGAATTTCTTTTTCTTTTTCTGTGGTGGGGTTGGGCTGTGTTCAAAATTTTTTTGGCTTTTGTTTCCCCACTGTCTCTGCACCTTTTAAGGTTCATAGTTGTGTCTATTTCATCAGGCTGTTCTCCCTCTGAACTTTTCTTTTTAGCTTTTTTACTGGACTTTTTACTGTGTTATGAAGCTGGTTGTGGATCTAATTATATTGTTGTTGTTTCTGTTGCTGGTTTGTCCATGGGCTTTACTGTTGTTGTCTTGACTGTGAAGGTTACTGGTGTTTTGACTGCTACTGCCGCTAATTCTGTTGTTGGATCTGTTGTCCTGTTGTTGGTTTTCTTTTTCCTGGTTGCCTGGTTCCATCCTTCTTTTTTCCGGCTTTTTTTTGGTTGTTGGTACTGATGGTGGTGGTGTTGTTGCTGTCTGCTACCTTTTGCAGGTAGCTTCTTGCCAGGTGTCCAACCTGCTTACAAGACCAGCAGAGTGGCCTTCTCCCCTTGACTACCGCCATCATCTGCTGGTCTTTGTAAGCAATGATATGAGGGATGACCTGAAAATCCTCTCTGTCAATGCAGATGTTAAGTATATAGTCACCATGTGCTGTCCCATCAGTTGCACTCACAGGTAGGACCTCTTCTATGCTGCTATACCTACTGAGGTAGACAGCAAGGACATCTCTGTTAATCGGTACTGGGATATTACACACGGTGACTCTAATCCTTTTTTTTTTTCCTTGATATTCAAACTGAAACTGGAAGAACTTTGTTTACACATTGCTCCTGGCCAATTTAACTGCTAACTCCTCAAAGGGCAGCAGGACATTCCAGGTGGCAAAGCTTCGCTGGCAGTAGTACCAGCTTGGGATTCCTGCTGTCTTGAGGAGCTCTCCAAAGGTTTCTTTTTTGACCCCAGCCAGTCTCTAGGTTCTTAGATCTGTGACGATGAATGACAGGGTTTTGGGCTTTGTTTATGTGTCCAGCTCTGGGATGGACAATATCTCATTTTTCTTAAAGTAGGGGGCATATTTGCCCACCCTGTCCTTCTCATAGTCTTTTGGGGATTTCTTCTACAGAGCTAGTCGGTGTTTTTTTTTTTCCCAGTTGAATGGAGCTAGCCATGAGCATGGTTTTCTTTTGTGTAGCTGTTAGCGTAGGCCATTCAGAAGATATGGAGGGTCTGCTTACCAGCTCTTCCGGCTTCTTAGAGAGAGTTTCCAGGTCATTTTTGAAGAGGTTCTGCGATTTGTTGTTTTCTTCTTCCATAGTTGATTTAGGCAACCAGGAAAAGAAACGATGGCTGCATGAAAGGAGGTGTGTTGCTGTTGATGAAGGATTGTCTCAACGAAGTAAATAAAATGAACTGTAGATGATTCAAAGGAATTGAAGAAAAATTTGGGCAGGCTAGCGCCTGGATCACTTGCATGTAATAATCAAACTCGCCAATGTTACATTCAGATGTGAACTCCAAAAAGCAACAACAACAACTCCTGCTGTTGACATTGCTCTTTTATGCAAGTTCCAGCATATGGAAATTTACATACGATGTAGATTTCTTATGAGAGATGAGACCGGTACACTATAACTTCTGTCTTAAAAAGTGGACACATTTTTTACTATTTGACAAGCAAGACAGCTATGCGTGCTTTGATCCAGGAGGTGAGTTACTTCTCTCACTACAACATTAATGTGAAATAAGATATTGCATTAAGGGAATGTCTTTTATTAAGAGAACCAGGCTGGATAAGTACTGAAGAAACAAAATACCTGTCTAAAATATCAAATGCTTCATCCAAAACTCAAGGCAGTGAGATTTCAACCATACAAAATCTGGACACAAAAGATGTCAGAAATTTCAAAAGCCTCCCAAAAATCAAAATTACATAATCTCATACAAATTTTGCAATGGCAGTCACAACAGAAATAATTCTAGCATTTCACAAAACATGCAGTAAATGCAATAAAGACATTTTTGATTAACAGATCTTAGAAATTTGTACACAAGATAGAAATCTATTCAAACAATGAAGTATACTCAAAGAATGCAGTCAGTTTTGGTTTGGTTTAGTTTTATTGCATATTGACCATTGTTGGTTATTTAATGCCAAATCTTGTTTTTCCATATATATTAAATATGATTTGTAAATTTATTTTGTTCTGTTAAATGATCAAACAGTTCTATTTGACCCATAGATAGGATACTATCAGGTGCTACCATTCCAGGCCAGAGTGGACTCTGCATTCCTCAAAGTTCCAGCATTACTGGAACCTCACCAGAGTGTTTAATGTTATGTCCAGGACACTTGTTGTGGGGTGGTCTTAGATTCTGTTGATGTATTCTACTGCCCCAGCCAACTGGGCCTCAGTCATTTTTAATAAATCTAATTCTTACAGTCCAAATAGTGGAAGAGACATATTGAATATTGTTCTATCAAATTGAGTTTAAACAAAGAATTTTGACTTTGCACAAAAATTTTACCATAATCTTTTTCATATCCCAAATTAAGAAAAACCTATATGAAATTAAATTAAGTCCTCTTTCAGGAAAATCTTTAAAATATATAAATCGAGCATGCAAAGTTTATTAAAGGAATTTGTCAACTGTTTTGCTTAAATTGGTAACTTGCTGTCCATTCATCACATGCCAATAGACCCTGAAATAAATCCTGTCATTCCCCCCACCTCTCAACTTGAAAAGTTCCTTTTGTCATAAAAGAAAAGAATTAAAACAAAAATCAAAAAGTATAACAAAAGTTGGAATAATATTATCTGTCAAAAAAAGCTACTGATTGGATTTAACTTCCTTTTAATCATTGAAAGAAGCTGACTGAAAGTTATGTCTATTGTTACGCCGCCATGTGCCCAGCAAACTTGCAGGGTGCTGTTTATTCCCACCAAGTCCACCAGTTAACGCAGGGCACACATGTTGGCTGTGGTTTGCCGAATGCTATTTAGTGTTACAGATATCACCAACTCCCTAGTGGAACCACATTTTAAAGCCACTAGGCAACTTATAGGTGAATTATTAAGTCAACACAGCTAACTGGCTAGCTTTCTTCGACAACTACAATTCTTCCACAACAAAAAAAGGACTCTGAACTGCCATGTTTGGGTTAACAAGATTAATAACAATATTCTTTTATTGAATAAAAGAAAGAAACAAAACAAAACAATTTAGGTAAAAGTCAGGAGCAAGAAAGTCTTTCGGTATCTCGGAAGAGCCTCCACTAAAATATCCGTATCCAAGATGAGGTCCCCATTTAATACCTGTTAATGGCAGAAGGTGAAAATGTAGTTTGTCAGTGATAGACATGTTCCGCTTTCCTTTGGACCTTGGGATTTAATGGTAGAGCTCGTGCTCTAAATCTCAAGTTCAGTATTGGGGAAATATTCCCTCTTTTCTCTATCTTATCGGAGCTATTCTTTCCTCCCATAATTTGTCTTTTGTTCACGTCAGCATGAATGCAGCAAGATAAATTTGAATATACTTAAATAGTATGTTCATTTACTTGGGATTTTGTGGAATTTATTCTCTTCTCTTTTTTTCCCTTCGTTATTGGATTTCCATAATGCATTGGTAGAAGGATACACGTCTTATTTCAGATAAGACCAAGATTAATAACACTGGTTTACAAAAATAAATTTTTGGTCTGAGGCAAGAATGGGGATAGGTGTTTTTAATTTCGGTGTGCTGAATTCAAATTTATAAATAGTTTTGCTCTATCACTTTTAGTTTTCTGACTTTTAAATAGTCTCATTTTAGTATAAACAGAATATATGTGCATATTTCAAGACTTGCAGCAACTTATAACAGATAAAACAGGATAGATAAAGAACACTGATTGAATCAGTATACTTGGATGACACAATTACACAATTCATAGTACCACAGACAGTCAAAAGTGTGTTTTCTTAGAAGATCTGGCGTATTTTGCCTCCGGGATGTCATGCAAGAGCATCCAGCAGAAGTCTCCGATCATGCCAGGGTTCCATTTGCCTTGATAGTTGCTCTCCATCTTCATAATGTCTTGGTGGAATCTTTCTCCGTGCTCATCACTCACTGCTCCAAGGTTTGGCAGGAAGAAGTTGCGGTGGGAATGGAGAAAATAAATCTTGAGTGATATTCGGCACCCCATATCCTCGTAAGACTTTAGCAACTTCTCAATACAGGCTTAGTAATCTGGTACGTGTGTGTTACCAAGGAAGCCACTACAGACTGACTTGAATGCTTCCCATGCTCTCAGTTCCTTGAAGTTAAGAAGCTCCTCAAAATCAGTATCCTTCAGCACTTCTCAGATCTGAGGTCCGACAAAGATGCCCTCTTTGAGCTTAGCAGCTCTAAGACCTGGGAACACAGTAGACAAGTGTTGAAAGACAGCACCATTTTTTTTGCAACGCCTTCACAAAATACTTCATCAAATCAAGCTTGATGTGAAGAGGAGGAAGAAGCACCTTATGTCCACCAGAGGATTCTCCCTGAGGCTGTGTTCACCAGGAACAAAAGTGCTTCTAGACCCCCAGTCTTTCTGCTTGTAATGCTCGGATACAGCTCAACTATCCCAGAGACAGAGAAAACAACAGTACTTTGTGAAGCCTGCTTGCATACCCATAAGAAGACCAATGACCTTATTTGTTCCGATTCCTGAAACTGGTGATCCTTACATCTTCCTGGACTAGGTTCCACTGTTTAAGCCGAGAAGCCAAGAGCTCTGACTGCTGTTTTGACAGATACAAATCATGAGCAAGATCATTCAGGTCTTCTTGCGGGATCCAGTGTGGCTCATTGCCAGTTGTTCCTGAATATGTAAACTCAATATCTTCCAAAGATATTGACTCGACAGAATCCTCCCTTGAAGGCATTTCTTCATCTGATGAGGAAAAAAGATCCTTATTTACTGGAGGTGTGGGTACAGGAAGATCATCTGAATCGGGAATGGGTCTCATAGCAGATCGAAAGTTGGGATATTTAATCTTTTTCCTAGAAGATGCATTGAAACCAGTTATATTAGTTAAACAAAAATAACAATCATCTGCATGGTTTTGCGGCTCTCTCCAAACCATCGGGACTGCAAAGTTGAAAGCTGCTTTCTTGCCATTAAACCATGTAGTTAGTCCATTGTAGCAGGGTTTACAACAGATGTGTGGAGCCGAAGACTTGTCCTGATCACCAATTTTACAGTCAAAATAGTGAAAGTAGGTGGTTCTGAGGAGGGAAGTGATGGTTCGACGCTGTGCAACTGTTGTGAAGTCCCCACACACATAGCAGAAAGAATTGGCCTTGTTGAGGCATCCTCAACATTTTGACGTGCTTGAAGCCATTGGAGAATCTGAAAATATAACAAAGTAAAATTAAAAGTGCATTTGAAAATGTAATACTAATATTTAGTAACTCAAAAGATGTGTAACACAATAGTTGAGGGACACCAACCTCCTGCACCGCCTGCGAGACTAACTCTTCCACTGACTGCCAAAGTGTGAATTGAGACCTGCTGCCTTAACTGTCAAAATCCATCTTGATATATAATGTAATGCTATCGCTTACATTTAGTGCATAATAACTAAAAAATAAGCCATAAGTCTCACAATATTAGAATTAACCCTGAATTCATGTACGCCTTTATGTACTGTATATGCACAAAATGCACACTATGCATAATTTTAAAAAATAGAGGTGATGAGTAAAAACGGATTTCAAATTTGAATTCAGCACCCTCAAATTAGGTAAAAACGGGTATTTTTGTGCTTGCCTCAATTTTTTTGTAAACCAATGTAATTGTCTCTTTCCTCATGGACAAGTCTTTTCTTTGGGTATTCATTTGACGAGGCTCACCATATCTCAGAGTGCTGGTTCATTAAAAGGAGAAGCTCTTTCTTTTCTCTCAGGGTTCTCTGCGTGGCATTATTTTGGAATTTGGGTTTCTTTCATATCCCAAATTACGTGTCTGCACTCTCCGACAGCGAAACGGCAACTCATTATGTGTCTTCACCCTTTGACGACTAAATGGCAACTAACTAGTCTCCGTAGTTTGAAAATTCACGTGTTAGCTTTTTTTTTTTTTTTTTTTTTTTTTTTCTTTTGCAGTTTCTTCCTCCATACCAATCATGGTTGCAGATTTGCTTCTCTGCTGACACCCACATAACTAATAGAGAGGTTCTCCCATGTCCATATCACCTTGTAATGATAGAGAGGGGTGAAGAGAGAGAGACGGCCTCTCTTTCCATTATTCTGCTTACTACTATAGTCAGCCGACGGCCAAAGTTGCAGCTCCCTTCCCCACAACCTGGCGAATGTATGAGGGTGTCATATTTCCTCGTCACACTATGTCTAGAGGACAAAGATTTAAAAGCAATAGTAAGGGAATATTTTAAATTCTCTATTCTGAGAGGAAATTTTTGCAGAAATGTACCATCTTAAATACTTTTCAATGCTTCAATTCAAGTTTGAGAAAACTCTTGTCTTCTAGCTTTTAATACACCTTTTAGGAAGATATAATTTTTACACGGTTACTTTGTGGAATTCACAGTGCTAGTGAAGTTTTCCAGATTCAAGCTGCTAAAATTATTGAAGGAACAAAAACTTCCAAGATAATTTGGTCCAACACCTTAGAAAAACACAGATGGACTTTAACTCATTCTCAATCAGTAGCATAAAGATGGCTTGAAATTCAACAGATGCTTATTCATTTTCACAAAGTCATCATCTACTTTGATCATCTCATCACAAAGAACAAAAGCCAGACCCAGTTAAAGCAGAAGCAATTCATGAGATGCCCTTACCCAAGTGTAAGCAAGACCTACAAAAATTTTTGACATGACAATGATATCATTGTGTCAGCTTCTACAGAATGATAGCCTAAGGTCATTTGACAAACAATATCAAAACTCAAGGAATTGATCACAAATCATACAGTACTACAATTTTATAACCCTAATCTAGCCACAAAGATTTTGATAGATGCTAGTAAGCATGGACTTTGAGCAATAATGGAACAAAACCACAACAGAAAATGGCAACCCAATTCATTTGCCTCATGCATGAAGATTTCACCAAACACAATTACTATCTTATAGAAAGTGAAGCTTTTATCAGTGTTCACCTACAAAAAGTTCTATTAATTTATTGATGGTACTTGTTATCAAGAATAACCACAAACCTCTTAATTTTTTTTAAAAGACCATTCACAAAATCCTCTTTGAAAATTCAGATTCATTCTAACTCAACAATTCTTACAATTTCTAGCTTGATTAAATACCAGAATGCTATCGAATTGTTGCTGATAGACATGCTTATCTTCAGTATCATAATCTGGAAATACCTGACATGAATATAAAGACTTACATTCAATTACAAAAAACTATCTGGTGTATGATAACAAACTCAATGTATACAGGGAAGTTAATGCAAATGATCCAACTCTACAAGCTTTCATCACAAAAAGTTAATGTTCTTAAAAAAAAAAAATTTTTTTAAATCTATCTACTATCCAACCTTTCCTTTCTCTGACAAAATTTCAGTCATCAAAGGACTTGTTCTAAAAGGTACACAAATCAAGATTCCTAACTTCTGGAATGGGGAAGATAGAAAAAATGCACACTAGACATCTATGAATTGAAAATTATACAACCAGAGCCAAGAAATGTGTATACTAACCTGACATAAACAATCAAGTTAAAGACATGGTCAACACATGTTCCATGTATTGATAATCAGCAATCAACTGAAGTTCTAATCTACCAAGAAGTCTCTATCACTTCTTAGAAAAAAGTTAAAACAGATATATTTCAGCTATATGGCAAATCATATCTTGTAATCTGTAGTTGGTTTCAGAAGTCTCGTCGAAGAAGAATCAACCTATTGGACGCTAGTCAACTCGCTTAACTTGCAAAATGAACTGATGGATGTGCACCAATCAGACATCAGCAAAATGCTGCTGTTTTCCACTTCAAACTTAGTCTCTTTTATGTTCATCAAATCTCGCCACTTCACGTAGGCTTATCTCGTTCTCCTCCATAAAACAAGTCACACCTCTTGCGTCCTTTTCTTCTACAGATTTCCATGTGCCGGTTGCAGAAAGAGCACACCTTCTGTTTCTTTGAGGTAAGATTGTTTGTGGCATTACTACTACATAATCATAAATTGTGCTACAAGGTATTTTGACTTGGAATGGATACAAAACTGTAAACCTGCTAGTCATTAGAAAGTTAAAAAAAACACTTTTTGCCAAATTCAGCATTCTAGATTGTTGTCAGTGACAATAAACTGGAATTCAAGTCATTGGACTTTAAAATATTAATTGAAAAATGAGATTTTGAGCATGTAAAAACTTATCCCAAAACTATTATGGTTGACAAAGATCAAAATTCAGAGGACTCTTAAAAAAGCCTTAAATCATGAACCTTACCTCTAGCATTATGCACTACACCTTTAAAAAATGTACCCCCATCTAGTACTTAGCAACTAATAAGCAGAATGCTACAAACAAACCTCCCAAGAATTAACAGAAATCTCAATCTTCAAGAAGACTACCACTTCTTAAACTAAAAGATAGTGTCAGGATTAAATATGACAACTGGTATAGGAATGGCAAAGCTATCCAAAAACTAATACAACCTAGAAATTACTGAGGAAAGTAATCAAATTATATGCAATAGATGTAACCTTTTCAAAACACAAGAATACAATCAGTACAGGAGTTGCTTGTCACATATCAGTTACTATCATTGAAAATGGATCTGGTGACTTGGATTCAAATCCTGGATGAAGCTGCTTGTTTCACTTCTAACAAAGTTTTTAATTTTCCTTTTTTCTATAATGCACTTTAAAAATGATGCTGTTATAGTAAAATACATCAAATCTTTTCTGATTAATCCACTTAACTCTTCACACTCCTAACTACTAAAACATGCAAAACACAGACCCACAGACATTGATACTGTAGAAGAAAATAACAGCTACCGGATGTTGACCCCACAACGGCCAGTATCAAACTGAGAAAATCACAGCTTCTGCGTATAGGCTCCGTGCATAGTCTATCCAAAATCCCCAGAAAATTCTCAGTTATAAAAAAAGGTCTATTTTTCAACCAATCATAATTTTTTCCACAAATAGTATTTTCTGGAGACAGTGTTTGAAATCAGGAACAAATAAATAGGCCAAATAAAGGTCACATGGGAGTTAAATTGCTGGCCGTCCCGTGAGCGTCACCTGACAACACCGTCCGACCAAATCAAAGCAACTGCTTGTCACTGAATAGACAACCCCTTGCCAGCCAGCCAGGTATTTCATCCACTTGTTTATTTTATTTATTCAATAAACAAAATAAACTAAATCTCCTCTTAAGTCTTATTTTTCTTGCAACCACATGCTTGTATATAACAATGCCAAGAATTCTGCTCTGGACAACTTACATTTTAGACAGTCCTTTTCTCATTAGAATCAAGTTGTTTTCTTTACATTTTCCGTTAAAAAAAAAAAAAAAAAATACTGTTCATTACAATGATAGAAATAAATTGATTAATTATTGATATTTTTTTATTCCACCTCTTGGTAACCTCTGCCATCAGAGGATTGCATGTTTTATAATCAACATATCTGAGTTTGCCACTATCTTTCTTTCAGTATTATTCAATACGATTTTAAAATAAATTTTTATCACATCTTGTTCTCAATTTGTCTCTCGCTATTGTAATGAATCTTTTAAGTAATTTTTTAAAAATGCTAACTAAAGAAAATTAATCATACAAAATATCAAAATTAATGATATTAACAATAAAAACAGTATTCTACTTTAGATAAGTCAGATGATATTCGAATTTATTCTTCTAAAGTTATTTAATGCGATTCAAAAATTTCACGTGGCTCATTGTTACTGGAAAACTACTTAGAGAAAACATCTCAGAAGAGTTATTTCCCTTACATTTACATTTAGTGTAGTAAGATTTGGACTTAAATATTTTTTAGCAGAAAATTTACTTAAAAAAGATGGAGAAAAGAAGGAAGTCACGGTGCCTAACAATTACCATGGATATAAGTATGGTAACTGTGTTTATTATCTCTTTTACTATCTTCGATAATGTAATGCATTCACTTTCTATCCATTCAAGTTGTCAACTATACAAAAATTTGTATGTGTGATATATCAACTGAATTTCTCTGGCTTGTTAAAATGACCACTTGCCAAGAGGATATAATTTACAAAAGTTTATGAACAGACTGAACTGGAATGCCAGTTATTAACATGTGTATTGCCATATTCTTTGTTGATTAAAAGCCAAGTAATTAACAAGGGTCTTACTACAATTTATTCAACAATGAAATTCATCTGACTTCAAGCTACTTTCTTGACAGTTATTGGAGCACCAAGAATAAGTTTCTGTCACTTTAGTGGTTTGGAACCAGTCCTGATTTGAGTTCTTCTGGTAAGGAGTGGAAACATTGCCATACTTCTATCAACAATTTTTTATTCATATTAAAGAATATTTAGATATATTATTATTATTTATTCATTTAATATTCATATTATTTATTCATATTAATGAATATTTAGCAATATTCTCTAGATAAACTGAGTGTACACATTAACTATACTGCTCCTTCTATATAGATTTCTGATTGGCTAAGTATATAAATGTTTCATAAACTTGTATGTGAAACTCAAGGTGTATGCAATGTCCTATTGTTGTATATTGACCTACGACCCGACCGGGCTGTCAAAATAGGAAATGCACCTATGTAAATAACAGGTGCATCCGGTCGAGGAATAGCAGAGTGTAGCCTTGACCATGGATGCGTTGAATGAGTGCAATTTGTGACGCCTACAAGAAGAAGGTTGGCGTTGAACTATTATATAACACAGTGCACAGGAAATTCAATCAGTTGGAGATAAGATGCGGTAGAGAAAGCCAGCACCCAGCAGAGGGAGCCCTCAGGCCCCCGATTAATCAGTTTGAAGATCAGACCAGTTGATGAGAAGATGCTGGATTGAGGAACATGTCCCAGAGAGGCTGGACCCCCAGGCCCCCAGTTGAGCAGCTCAGGAGAACGGGAAAGAAATGCTGATGGCCATTAGAGGGGGAGTCAATATGTTGCAGTTCTGTTCGGCCTCCAACTCCCTCTCATACACAACCCTTTCAAATAAAGTGAGAGGTATATTTTTCTAAGAACTGTGTCGCTCATCTTTATTGTTGTGTTGTTATGTTTATGCATGCATCTGCATATGAGTATACAACACCATCATTTATCTGACTACTCCATTGGAAACGGTCATTATATGAATATCTACCAGTTCTAAAACATTTGAATGGAAACTAATTACAATTGCTGAAATGTGATGCTTCTCAAGAGATATTTTTTCTTTAAGCCATTTCTCTTTCTCTTGGGTTTACACACATACACAAACATAGATCCATACATGTGAAGGGAGACACATATGGCATAAGTTATCATTATAGGAAATGGACTTGTGACCTGAGTTCAAATCTTAGATGATGATGTCTGCATTTTACTTCACACTAATGCCCTTGAGAAAGGTATGAATTCATCTTTTCTCCTTTCAGGTATGTGTAAAATAGGGCAGACCAGGCTCTTTAAACTTTGTACCTAAAAGGAAAACTCTAAATTCAAACCAACTATACACTTAAAAATTGACCTTGTGTTGCATCCTGCCCATGGCTGAGGGTTTGGGTAAATATATACATACATATGTTCATACAAGATGCATATGTATGAAATGTTTTCTTTGATATGTAATAAAATAGCATTTATAGTCTAATTGCACATCAACAAGAACTAAGAAAATTTTGTTTATGCATTGTTAGTATCTTTTTTTGATAATCAATTTTATATTATTTACCTTTCTTCTTGATCCCTTTTAACTTTTTTTTTTGTCACTAGCCTGCATATAGTTAAATTCAGATATATTTCGCAGTTATTACATTTTGGTCCATAAATGGTGTCTTGATCCTTTGTTTTAACTGATTCATTGAAATAACCTGGTTGCCAATGTCTCATTGCTTTGAACATCTCTTGTTATGTAACCATCTTAATAAGGATGCTATTGATCTAAATAAATATACTGTGCTTCCTTCTTATTTTTGTATTAGATTTAACATCAATTTGGTTTGAAGGAATTTCTTCTATTCATTTTAATCTAGTGAGTGTAGAGTCAACTGATAATTAGGGAACATTTGTTATTGGTGCCTATGAGACAAGTATTTGTTATAATTTTAACCTGGCATTTTCTGTTTCTACATGATTTTACCCAAAGAGAGATATTCCACAAAACTCCCTTGTGTTTGTAACATAGACAATTATATGATTATATTTATGTTAGGTCATGTGAGTTAATGTTAGGTAGGTGCATGATGTAGATTCCCAAGGTTCAAGGTGATTTAAGTTAATAGTGCTAACCTTATATGTCCTATCCTCTTGTGCATATATTATCTTTGTTTTGAAGGTAATCTCTGACAATTTTAGCTTTGACTTTGATGTTACTTGATGAGTTAGCCTAGTAATAGGCACAATATGGATATCTTCCTCAAATGACATGTTAATTCTTTCTTTTTCCACAAAGTTACATTTTCTAGATAAGTAAACATGCCCAAAAGTCTTTGCTACTGTTTTATCTAATGTTACCCAAGTCTATAAAATATGAGTGAGGGCCTGCTATTTCTTCAATATTCAGTGAGAGGTGTTTTTAAACCTTCTATGTCATCTGTGGATTGTTATTCATTAGCCAATGAACATAATCCCTACTGGTTCATTTTGTTTTCAGTAATCCTCTATGGATTTTTTTGGTTCCCTGAGGCATTCATTCATGTGAAGTAACATTCCTGGCCATATATCTGTCATCTTTTATCTAATGATTTGCTATCTGGCAGGAACATTCATCTCATTGTCCAGTCAACTAGGGCTGTAGAATAGACTGCTGCTTTGCAGAGAGGTAAGACCCTTCCAACAAGTGTCCTAGATATGACACTAAACAATCTGATGGTGAGGTTCCAGTGATGCTATAGCTTTAGGGAATGTGGAGCACCCCTTCATTACCATTGCTCCCTGGTCCACTCTGGCCTGGAATGGTAGCACCTGATAGGGCCCTATCTATGGGTTAAATAGAATTAAATTGCATACTTATGCTAAACTGAATTGTTTAAATTAGAACTGTTTGACTAAATTGAATAGCTTGAAATAGAAATGTTTTTGACAATTAAACTGTGTACTTACATTTAAACTGTGCACAAATGCTAAGCTGATCACCGGCCGTAAAGAAGTGAAATGGTTAGAAAAGTTGATGTAACGTGTGGGGGCCGAAGGGGTAACGTCACAAAGGGTCAGTTGTGTTGAGAGAGTAGGACTTTGACCTCTGTAGAATCATATGGCTCCAGTATTGAATTCTGGAAACCTGAGATTGGCAAGAGCTCAGGGTCTCACTTCCAACATGAGTATACCAGTAGTGTATTCCTGTCTCAAATAAGGTGAATGGATTGTGCCTCTTGGTAAATTCTCAACAGAAGTTGGACTCCATATTGGAGCACAGGACCAGCAAAAAACCAAAACAATCAATATGGCTTATTAAAAAAAAAAAAAAACTGTACCCCCATACAAATTACCCAAGAGGTCATGTCTAGATGCAGATAGTGATGGCAATATAGAAGTAGTGACTACTTTTCCAAGTTTCATAATCCTTGAGTCAACAGAGGAAAAACCTATTACAAAGCTCTTCTCCTTTACAATAGATTTCTTTCAGAAAATCTCACACCTAAAACAATAAAAACAACCTGCAATAGCAATCTAATTGTGGAAGTAACAAAAAAGAAATATGGTGAGCTATTAAAAATGACCACCCTCCACAATATGAAAATCAAGGCATATCCCTATAGATCCCTCAACACATCCAAAGGAGTGGTGAGAAGCCCTATTTGCCTGTTCTAAGAAAAAAAAACTCAAGCTAAAAAAAAACAACTATCTGATGTAAAGAGAATATCAATAAAAAAAAATGACATATTCATTAACACCAACATTTACATCTTTACTTTCAGACCCCCCCCTCAACCTCCACCTAAACTTAGAATTGGTTATATGATAGTGCAGCTGTATTCTGTGTTGTTTAAATGAAGAATGAAGACTTATGCGACTTAATTTTCAGGAAAAACTTTACTTTTGGAAGACGAACTTCTAAATTTGCTAAAGAAAACCCCAAAATGGCCCCCCCCAAGAAAAGAAAGAAAAAAAATATATATATATCCAAAACACCTCAAATGTAGTCTAACACGTGCTAAAGACGAAAGCCATAAAAGAGTTGACTCCTCCTCTCTCTTTTTCTCTCTCTCTCTCTGTCTCTCTCTCTCTCTGTCCACCCCAGTAGATGACCATGATATAGGAGTGGAACCTTTAATATAAATACTATTAAAAATTAGTAATAATTCAATCCTTCATTTGTTGAAATAGTATGCATACGTTGGAAGTGATTCCGTTTCCAGAAGTTTTTTCACAGAGGTCAGTAAATTTATTCTACTAAACTGTTCATTTAAAATGCACATTTGATTTAAAATAGTAATGTCTTAAATCTCAGCTGTATTCTGTGTTGTTTAAATGAAGAATGAAGACTTATGCGACTTAATTTTCAGGAAAAACTTTACTTTTGGAAGACGAACTTCTAAATTTGCTAAAGAAAACCCCAAAATTGCGCCCCCCCAAGGAAAAATAAAAATAAAAATAAAAAAAAATAAAAATAAAATAAAAATTAAATAAATAAATGAATAAAATAAAATGACGTATAACGACGCTGGTTGAATGCGTTAGTATACAGGGCAAACAGAAATAGAACTTTCTTAAGCTTAGAAGTCTTATTGCACACTCTCAGTTAAAAATTAAAAAAAAAAAAAGCAACCGAAGTCAAAAATCGAATTCTACCAATAAAATAAAAACCTGTCAGGGCCGGAATCGGATGATAGGCTGAAATATACCCCAAAATGTCTTTGAATTTTAACAGACAGCAGTCTTGGACTTTCCATAAGTTAAAACTTAAGGTAAAAAAAAAAGTTTTTTTTGTTGTTTTTTTTTTTTTTTTCATTTTTCTTTTGTTTTTTTTTTTGTTTTTTTTTTCCTAACACATACACATGGGAAGCAGCGTGATGTACGTGTGAGTCCTGCGGCTTAACGCTCAGGATTGTCAGTTCGATCGGGGAACTACTGCTGCTCATCTATAAGAGTGGCTTCTATAGATGAGAATAAAAACAGCCATCGAAAGATAACCATGACTCGTACTCAAACCAGATACATAAACCGCATCGCTCTTCGCGCGGGTAAAAAAGGGGCGCGTCCTGCTGAGGTTGGAGCCCTGGCCTCAGTGTTCGAAAAATCAGCTACAGAGCTCAAACTCAAACAAAAACTACTAAGATGCAAACAAACAATACAGATAGCGACATTTAACGTGAGAACCCTAAATAGAATAGGTCAACTATCAGAGCTAACTGCATCAGCCGTAGAACATAAGATAGACATAATTTGCATACAAGAGCACCGATACACGCACACCAAAGATATCAAGTATCACGAAACTGGTAATGGATGGATGCTGGTGACTGTATCCGCATGGAAAAACTCTATCAATGCATCGGTAGGAGGGGTGGGAATGCTTCTAGGACCAAGAGCGTTAAAAACACTGAACAGCATTGAGAGAATACAACCTAGGATGATGGCCGCAACGTTTAATGGCAACCCCAAAGCAACAATTATCTCCTGCTACAGCCCTACCAATGTTAGCGAAGAAAACGAAATAGTCACCTTCTATGAAGATCTATCCTCCCTAGTACGTAGCATTCCGAAACACAACCTGCTAGTCATTGGCGGAGATATGAATGCACAAATCGGGAAAAACAGACACAACAAATACAGCCTACACAACGCATCAAACAGGAATGGACAACATCTAATAGATTTCATGATAGAAAATAGATTAACATGCCTCAATACAAACTTTCAAAAAAGGGAGGGGAAATTATGGACCTACACATACGCGAATAAGAGTAAAGCACAGATAGACTACGTCCTTATTAACGGGAAATGGAAAAACAGTGCGATGAATTGTGAGGCATACTCCTCTTTCGAGGGTGTGTCCTCCGATCATCGAATAGTTACGGCCAAA
This sequence comes from Sepioteuthis lessoniana, assembly GCA_963585895.1. Classification (NCBI taxonomy): domain Eukaryota; kingdom Metazoa; phylum Mollusca; class Cephalopoda; order Myopsida; family Loliginidae; genus Sepioteuthis; species Sepioteuthis lessoniana. The sequence continues at coordinate 64,073,284 of OY757908.1, forward strand.
GTACGACTAAGCCTACGAAAAAACGCCACACGTAAAGCGACAACCAAGCACTATGACTGGGCCCTACTCAACAACAGCCCTACCCAACAAAACCTAGAACTAAATATAGAGCCCCTTGGGAAACGCCAGCGGTTAGAGAAAAACGTGCACTTGTGAAAACTGCCTCCAAAAGCTATCAAAAGAACCCAACAAACACAAATGCACGAAAACTAGAAAAGGCTCAACATCAATTAACAGGAATATATCTAAAAGAACAGGCAGAATACATACAAAATCAGATAGATAAGATTAGAGACTCGGTGGAAGATAGACAATCCAGGATAGCCTGGCAAACAATAAGCGAAGTAAGTAGAAGGAAAAGCACAGCCAAAGATAAATTGAAAGCTGCAAGCCAACAAGAAAGAGTAAAACTGTGGGAACAGCATTTCAAAAATCTACTAGGAAACCCACCGAAAATAACGGATGAACCGATCACCAGAATTATTAGTAAGCAATTAGACGTTAAACTAGGTCCTTTCACCAAAGAACTCGACTCAGTTCTCAGAAGAATTAAAAATAGGAAAGCAGCAGGGCTAGACGAGATCCCCCCAGAAGTGTGGAAGACTAGACAATTCGACGATATACTGCTCCGGCAATGCAACGCAGTCTATAGTCAAAATAGGATAGAAAGATGGACGAAGGGATGCATCCTTCCATTCCCTAAAAAAGGCGACCTCGGACTAGCCAAGAACTACCGAGGGATAACACTTACATCCATTGCAGCCAAGATCTACAATGCCCTACTACGAAACCGCATAGAACCCAAAATAGACAACATCCTTAGAAAAAACCAAAACAGCTTCCGGAGAAATAGATCCACAACCTCACAAATACTGACCATCCGTAGAATCCTTGAAGGCGTTCGGGCAAAAAACTTACAGGCGACATTACTATTTGTCGACTTTACCAAGGCCTTCGATTCCATACACAGAGGGAAGATGGAGCAAATCCTATTAGCATACGGCCTACCAAAAGAAACGGTAGCAGCGATAATGATTCTCTACAGAAACACCAAAGTGAAAGTACGTTCACCAGATGGAGACACACTAGCCCCGTACCTCTTTATCATCTGTCTAGACTATGTGCTTAGGACTTCGATCGACAAAATCAGAGAAAATGGCTTCGAGCTGACTAAGAGAAAGGTACCCCGCAAAAACAATCACGGACACCGACTACGCTGATGACTTGGCGTTACTAGCGAATACGCCTAATCAAGCAGAGACACTACTGCATAGTCTGGAACGAGCCGCAGCTGGCACTGGCCTCCATGTCAATGCAAACAAAACTGAATATATGTGTTACAACCAAACGGGCAACATTGCCACACTAGACGGAGCCTCTCTGAAACTAGTAGACAAATTCACCTACCTAGGAAGTAGCGTCTCATCAACCGAAAAAGACATCGACACACGACCGACGAAGGCATGGACAGCTATCGATAGGCTCTCGATCATATGGAAGTCGGACCTAACTGATAAAATGAAACGCAGTTTCTTCCAGGCAGCGGTTGTGTCAATACTGCTATATGGATGCACCACATGGACGCTAACGAAGCGGCTGGAGAGGAAACTAGACGGAAATTACACAAGAATGTTGAGAGCAGTATTAAACAAGTCCTGGCGACAACACCCCACGAGACTCCAACTATACGGACACTTGCCCCCCATCGCGAAAACTATACAAGTCAGACGAACCGGACACGCGGGACACTGCTGGAGAAGCAAGGACGAGCTCATAAGCGATCTACTCCTGTGGACCCCCACATATGGATGTGCAAAAGTAGGACGACCAGCACGAACTTACATACAGCAACTATGTGAGGACACAGGATGTAGCTCTGAAGACCTGCCGGAGGCGATGAATGATAGGGAGGAATGGCGAGAGAGGGTCAGGGATATCCGCGCTGGCAGCGCGACATGATGATGATGATGATATGATAGTGAAGATTGACACTTATATCCCTAACACACTCTTATACTACAACTGCCCAAACTTTCGGCACCACAAAAACTGGTGCACAAAAAAAAAACAATATGCAAACAATGTGAAGATGATGGTTCTGACCTCCCAAAATCCACATGCAAACAACTAAAATGTACAAACTACAATGGAGATCACCCAGCAAACCCAAAACTCTGAAATGTGGAAAAAGGAAAAAGAGGCAATGAAAATTGAATACACTCAAGAGATTCTTTTTCCAGAAGCATGAAAAATCATAGTGACCATATTCCCAACTTGGCCCTACTCAAAAGTAACTCAACCCATACAAAACCCTTTTGCTTCAGATAGCCAGAAGTGCAATTTCCTAATTGATAAACTTCTAACTCTGAAACAAGGCAAATTCCCAACTCCCTTAAAGGAGCTACAGGTTTTCATATTCCAAACTAAACTAACCTTCTCCTCAAATTTAATTTCTACTTTGAAACTGACTCAAAAATAGCTAATGATACTACCATCCTCCTTCCAATCAAGAAAACCCTCACAAAACACCCAAACATCTCCCAAACAGAGACCATCAAGAAACCTAACAAAACCACCTCTCTCTCTCTCTCTCTCTCTCTCTCTCTCTGGAAAACCCGCTGAAAGAGAAAACATCGAATAAACAAGAATCACCTAAACGAGAACATCAAGACAAACCATGCTAACAAGAAGAAATAAGAAATTATAACTTTCAATGAAACTCTGAAAACTCCTAACAAATTCAGTATATGAGAAAAAAGGAAATTGAAGAAAATCCCACAAACACAAACTGCACTAAACCAAAAATGCTCAAAAATACAAAACCTAAATTTAAACATAGGTCACAACATAATACAATGGAACTGTTGCAAAATCAAAATAAACTTTGATTTGCTCTTGTTACTAACTGAAATAAATCCATCAATAATCTGCATAAAAGAAACTTTTCCCAAAGAAAATGACAAGATAAATATCAATTACTTTGAAAGCTACAATTAAATATGTAACACAAGACTTGGTGGGGTGGTGGTATTGATCTTAATTTGGAATGGTATACCCCAAAGCAAAATTAATCTGAACACCAACCTATTCACAATAGCTACCAAATCAACCATACACACAAAGGAATATTTTCTTCCTATACATTCCTCCTCAAGATTCTATTAACAAAAATGACCCCCACAGCTTCCTAAGCCTTTTGATACTAGGAGATTTAAACTGCCATAATAATATATGGGGTAGTAAAAAAATGAACCAATGAAAAGAGCAGAATACTTGAAAGGATCATCAACAATAACAACTGATACCTCTTTAATAAGAAATCCCAAACCCATTTTGTTCCATCTTTAGACACCTACTCAGCAATTGATCTTTGTGATCCTCAAATCTTCCTGGATTTCCCTTGGAGAGTACTCAACAGTTCAAATAACAGCAAGCATTTTCCCAATTATAGAAGAACATTTCCCCTAATGGAGGCTAAACAAAGTAAACTGGGAAAATTCTAAACACTCTGCAACACCTGATAAAAAAAGCGCAATGCCAAAAACATTATAGAAGATTTTACAGACTGACTGAAGTAACTAAAAAGTTCATCTCAAAGAAGTTGGCTCCACATAAGCAAAACAGACTGAGGTTCAATGAAAAATGCAAGAAGGCTATCTGCTTATGATAAGCAGCTCTGCATGAATTTGAAATTGCTCCTACAATCTCCAATTTAATCTCCTCATTCAAACTAAAAGCATGCAGAATAATCAAAAAGCCGAGAGAAGCTCTAGGCAAAATTATGTTTGTAAACTCAGACTCTCTGCTAAATCAAAAACAAGCTGGGACATGATTCACAAAATCTCTGAGAAGCAACAATCAGCTCCCCTAAAACATCTCTCCATAAACTATACCAAAATAGCAGCCAAAAAGGATATTGAAAATATACAAACTGAAAACTTTAAAAAAAAACTCATCCAGCCAAAATAAACAACATTTCATAAAAATCAAACAAAATGCTAAATAAATAGAACTAAAATTCAAATCCAATTATTCAGAAGCGTATAACAAGCCGTTCACTTTACCTGAACTAATGAACTCTGTAACAGATCCCACAGTGTAGCCATTGGTTCAGATGAAAGATGTGAGTTCTTAAAACAACTGCCTAAAGAATCTATGATATATTTTCTGGAGATTTATAACAAAATAGAGATTAACAACAAATTTCCTTATATATGGAGACAGATGAGTTATTCCCATTCCTAAAAATGAAAAGAATAGTAGGAATCCAGATAACTAGAGTTCTATTGCCCTAACAAGTTGTCTATATAAAACTATGGAATGTGATCAGCGACAGACTTAGAATCAAACAAACTTATTGCCAACCTTCGATCAGGATTCCATAAGAGGAACTATAAACCATCTAGATCTTCTAGAGACTTTCATAAGGGAAGCTTTTATAAAAAAAAGAGCTTCTGACAACAATCTTTTTGATCTGAAAAAAAGCATATGACTCTATATAGAAGTAAGGCATTATGAAGGATCTACCTAATCTAGGCCTAAGAGGAAGACTACTAGGCTTCCTAAACAACTTTTTCTTAGATAGAAACGTCGAACCTCCACGACCAAATAAAAAGAGATCCCACAAGGAAGCATCCTAATGATAACCTTCTTTAGTACAAAAATCAACAGCATCATTAAATACTTTAATCCTTGGATAGACAGCATCCTGAATGTTAATGAGCTCATGATATGCTACAGATCCAAATACATTTGTGTATTAGAATATCAACCCCCACTGAATGTGGACAAAATCAATAGATGGGCAACAAACGAGTTTCAGGTTCTCCAAATCAAAAATCCAGTGTGTGCATTTCTGTTCAGTGAGGAAAATGCACAATGATCCAGCCATTAAACTAGAAGAAACTAAAATACCCATCACTGACGAATATTAATTCCTTGGAGTTATATTTGATAGAAAACTGTCTTTTATTCCTCACTTGAAACACATGAAATCAAAATGCAACCAAGTGCTACAGTGGTAGCTCACTCAGAAAGGGAAACTGACCAACAAACCCTAAAATTGTACAGGTCACAGACCCACTTACGACTGGACTATAGTAGCTTTGTATACAGATCAGCCTGGAGCTCTAACCTCAAAGAGCTTATACCCTATACAAAATGAAGGTTCAAGACTAGTCTTTCAAGCCTTCAGAACTTCTCCAGTGTAAAACTTGAATGCAGAGGCTTAAGAAGCAAAAAACTTACCCTATAATACTACAGAAAATTTAACTCCTGTCCATCCACCTGAGTTTACATTTATCTTCAAACCAATGTACGAGCAGTGTTTTGCAAAAAAAAAAAAAAAAAAAGAAAAATCAATAAAACCTTTAAGCCTTCAAATGAAACCCACCTTCAAAGAGTCTAAAATCTCTCTCACTAATATACACAAAACCATATCGAAGACACCACTTTGGATTATTAAAAAAGCTAAAGTCATCCTAGAACTTAGTGAACTCCCCAAAACATAAATCCATCCCAGCACTTAACAAGATAAATTCTGCAATATCCTACAACACCATCCCAATCACTTCTACATCTTTATAGATGGTTCCAAGCATAATAAGCGTGCCCAACCATTTTAAACAAGAAAATTGTAAGAAAAGCTCTTCTAAAAGAAAGTTCCACCTTTTCAGCTGAAGCCTATGCAATAAGACCTCGCACTCAAGATCATCTCTGAAAACAACCACAAAAACTTTATCATATTCTCAAACTTGCTCTCTGTCTTACTATAATTAAGAAATAAAAAGCTGGAAGACCTTATCTTTAAACTCTTGAGTTGATTTGATTGCATTGGTCTAGTGGGTAGAGTGTTTGCCAATGGTCCAGAAGACCAAGGTTCAATCCCAGGTCGAAGACTTAAAAAATGGTACTTGATACCTCCTTGTTTAACACTCAGCAATATAAGGTGCGTATCAAGGGTAAAGTTGAGCAATCCAGGGAAAGGAGTAGTGCCCTCCCCTAAACCTTGCTGTGGTAGCTATTAAAAAGGGAGCCTTCTGGTTGGCCTCGACTACAGTCGCCAACTACTACTACTATATACTGGATCCTAAGCCCAGTGGAGTGAGGAGAAATGAAAGAGGTGATTTGGCTGCCAAATCAGCCTTAGATTTGACCCCCAACAAATTCATGATTCCATATACTGACTTGAAACCTAGAATTAATAGACTTCATACAAAATGAGAACACCACTGGAATAACAGCCTTCACACTAAGCTTTTTTAATAAAATCCACCTTGGGAGACTGGGGACCAGTATTCAGAAAATCCAGAAAGGAAGAAGTCAGTATACCCTGATTATGCATTGGTCATGCAAGAGTTACTCCTTTATGCTCAAACAAGAATAAAAACCTCAATGTAAAACATGTCAAGCACCTTACACTTTTAAAAACTTTTATCATATAATGCAAAACTTTCACTCGCATCAGAAAATGCCTTTTCATTGCAAATAATATGAAAGATCTATTTGAAATTGTCAAGTTAAATGAAATTCTGTCCTTTTTGAGAGAAACAAAATTATACCAAAAAAATATAAAATTGATCAACACCATACAAAGTAACTCTGCCACACAATTCCCTCTGATATTGTCAAAACTATTAACTATGCTGTTAAAATCCATTAAACCAAACCAAAAACCCTTCTTGGTTGGATAATGAATATCCTGTGATTGAACCCCATTTTAATGTTTCTTAGATGTGGTATCTAAGAAGCAGGAGAGATGAAAAATGTAAAATATGGGACAAGATTACCTGCTATCTTCATTAGTGGGTCAGTTTAGATGATTGTTTATGTAGCCCCTCTTTGTAAAAGTGGTGAGGGTCTGTACTGGAGCTGTGCTGTCATCTCTATAATGTGTAGGCAGAAGAGAACTTGGTAAGAATGTCCTGTTTTTCCTGCTTTTTTTTTTTTACTTCCACTGACTGTCTCCATTCTTCACTAATTGTTGATTAGTCTATATCTAGTTTGTAGACCAACACTATCGCATTGTTTAGGTTTTTAAAATCTTTATTTTGACCCTTGTCACTCTGCATACTATTGTTTTGAACCTAAAGTATTCCGTAATTATATAACACAGGCTATAGTATATGGATATGAAATGTGGAAATTAGCAAAATCAATAGAAAATACAGATAAATGAATGGCAATACTTTAAATAACTCTTAAGTACTAAAGAGATCAACATGGATTAGAGAGTAGACCAATATAAGGGATATAGAAATTATAAAACAAAATGGAAACTGACACATTTACCTAAAAGGAAGGATAACTGCAAAATATGAGAGGAATAGTGCCCAAAAAATAACAAGCTTGATAGGAAAAGATCTGACTCAAACTGGTAGACCACTAACTTACTTCTCAAGAATATTGAATGAGAGGTGAGCAAAAACACTTGATTATAGTAAAGTACACATGCTATTGTGGTTGTTCTGTATAAGTGGAGACACTATTTAATTGGATGCCACCTTACCATTCTTACGGATCAAAAATCAGCCATGGAATTTCTACTATCTCAACTGCTCCTTATAATCCTCAAGATATAATGAAATACGGCAAGCAGTAACTCTTGTGCTCACATAACAATGCTTGCCTATGACTCATTGGGAGCTTGTTTATAAGATACATTGTATTCAATATGTACTTTGCTCTCATCTGCAAATACCTCTCAGGGATAATTGTTTAATTGATGTGTAGATGCTATATTCTGACATGGTTGTCCTCACTTGAACTTTTAAAGTATGATCCAGTTGTTGAAGAAGCAAAATTCCTTGAGGCAAATTCTCTTGATGCTCATATTTGTCTTCATAATAGCAAGCAGACAACAATGTTACTCTGCGATCTACTTCCAGCTGGTCACATATGAAACAGGCTGTTAGAAATTCATAGTCCAATCCTGAATCTTGACAACATTAATGAATCAGATAACCGTATCAATTATAATGAGGATTCTGACAAAAGTAACACAGAATGAAACTGAACCTATTGCTTTTACAGATGAGATTCATTGAAGGATACTCATTGTTCTGATAATCAGGATCTATTATGTCAATCCAAGTATGTATGCAAGTCTCTTAACTATCTAACCTTATTATTTTTAGTAATGCATTGCTGTAATTGGTTTATTCTTTTTTGGATGCTATTTTAAGGTCTTGTGTTCTCTTATTTTCATTCTAATAACTTTATTTTGCTGCAAAATATGATAATTTTATGATTTCTTATACACTTTTCCATATGTTAATGACACTTTTTGTTGATTCAGTAAATGGCATTGTTTTAAGCTATACAAAAATTTGCATATTTACTGTATATATAAACTTTATTCAGCTCATTCTAAAATGATCAGTTGCCAAATGGATATATTGCTACAAGAGTTTATGAACAGATTTGAACTAGACTACCAACTACTGTTACATGTATTGCCATTTTCTTTGTTGAATAAAACCTGAAAAATGGACTGGTTTTACCAAAGTATGTATTTTTAATTATGTGAATAAATCTTTTTTCCTTTATTCATTTTTCATTATTCAATGCATAAGTTGTAGTGATCCATGGTGTAGTGCTTGAATGTTGTATAAATTTTTTGTTGTGTACATGCATCTGTACATATAGAATAAATGGAAGTGTGGAGTACTATAGAATCCAGTGGATTGCAGAGAAGATACCTAAATGTTTGGATTCTGCAAGCTTTATTCTTTAGTGCTGTGATTGTATAGACATGAAATGGAATGAATTGTTGATTTGAATCTCTGTGACTTAGTTGCTCTTTACAAATGGCTATAGTAAAACTTTAACTGATGTGGTAAAATTCAACATGTAATGGATGAAATGTGGTTATATGGCACAGTAACTAAAACTGCTTGCAGGAGATATGGGTAGAGGGATGTAAAAGATTAACTCATATTAGTGGAACTACAATAACTATATTACAAAGCCAGAAAAGAATAAGTCATAAATGGGTGCTATTTAATGAGGGAAAAGACAATATACATAAATATGAAGAAGCTAGATTTCATAGCCAGTGTTGGCAGAAAAAATACTCACTTATTGTCATTCAAATTTTAAAAAAGTTATATATTGTTCTGATAGAATCGTTTGTTTATTCATTTTAAGATATTTGATGACAATAACACATGAATGAGATACTTCAATCTATTTGTCAAAGTAAGCTTAGATATAAGCAAGTTCAGATGATTGCAGATTTATTGCAAGTGCAAGAAGTCAATAAACTTGGCACTTTTGGAGCTGTTCTAAATACTAAATAATACTGTTCTGTGACTAATTATAAAAGATATACCTACATACATTGAGTTTGGGTGATTAGTAAATCTCAGCAAATCTTTTATATACCGATTCATTCACAAACATGCTATAATTTTATAAAAATATGTATTTTTCTTTATAGACTAAAAGGGACCTTCTGAGAAGATTCTTTTTTTTCATTTGATTTATATCAACATATTTTAGAAAAATAATGCAGACTTTTAAAAAATATAGATTTTATGTCTAAACTTATGACTAAGTTGACCTCAGAATAACAGGTAATTATATCACTTCATATAAATTAGTTGTTATTCATTTTTACTAAAATGAGTGTACTGAATGGTTTGGTCTTTCCTCCAGGCTGATGACTTTAAAGTTAGTCAATATATGTTTTTACCTGAAATTATCTTTATAGGGTGTTGCTGTTGATATTCCACACTTTTCCCGTGTTTGTCTCGTTTCTTCTTTATTTTGCATCATAAAATAATACATAATTCTGGATATATTATTGGCCAGCATTGTGTACTTTTATGCATAATAAATGATTGAAATTAGCATCATTTTAAGCTGATTGGACTCGGAATTTGCTTATTTGGGTTGGTATAGTTGCAGAAAATAAAGCAGTTTTTTTTTACATTTTCTTTTCAAGAAATATTCCATATTAAAAATGAAGTTTATACAAAAGCAATTGTATTAGTTTTGATGTAAAGGGAACACATTTTGAAAAGTCTTAATTCTATTAAATAAGATATCTAATTACTGTATGTTAATGATTAGGACTGATTTCCTCATCTTTGTTGTTATTTTATCCATCTACTCTTCAACATTTACTGGGTGTCTGTTTTATTCTGGAATATTGTCAAATCTTATTCTAAGGAAACATACGCATCCTCTCTTATACATATCATGTTCAGTGCTTACATTTCTGTGTTCTTGGGGTTTTTTCCTCTTGACATCTGTGCTGAACTTGAAATCTTCCATTAAATGCAGCATGTGCTCCTGTCTCTCATCTGTGCCCACAGAATCCTAATTTCATCACTTATTTTTTTCCTGAATGATTACTCTTACAAACTATTAATGTCTATATTTGATATACTGATTATTTGAGTATAGTATATTAATGAATTTAAAAAAAATTTTTTTGTGTGTGGACAAATGGTTTTATCCTTGTGACAACAGGCATTGGGTATACTACAGAAAGTTCTTGGTCCTGTTTTCTTCCAGTAGAAGTTTTACTTTAGTGAGATATCTTAGGGGTACTAATTTTCCATGCTCACAGAATTGCAGAATTGTTAATCCGAAATGGAATCTGTGATTTTTTTTTTTCTTCTCAAAACTTAACTCTCTGATTTTGTGAAATGTTTTAATAAATAAAACATAACAACCTTGTTATTTCCTTGAAATTTGACTTTACAAATATAAGTTAAGATCTGGAAAATGATTAAGAGCGAAAGTTTTTACAAAAAAGAAAAATGGATCATAGATTTTCTGAGAATGTTTATATAGTTTATATTTTTCTAAGAAGCTGTAATATAACAGATGAAAGTTGGTCCTCCTACCATTGGTAAAGTGGAAATGGGAGGACAGACAATAGTATTAGAAGAGGGAGATATGAAGATCAAACAAAGTTTGACTAATTCATTTCCTCAAGACTTGTTAGATTTTCACAAAATTTACAAATAAAAGATTCTAAACAACTTGTAACCTTATTTTATGAATATGATGAAAGAAAAGTAAATGCACTCACGTGACCATACAGTTTAGAAATGAAGAGAAAAAAAACTTTCCCAAATGTCATTTTCTTTGAAACGACTCATCTACTCTAAAGCTTAAACCATTACACTGGGATTCTCCTGGATTCACCATTGTAAAACAAATTTTAATTGAAAAAAATCTTTAAATAGCAACTATCAATGATTATTTCTACATATATTATCTATTTTTCAAAACCAGTCATATGAATAAGCTACAAATTGCCAAGACGGCTGAATCAAATCCAATATAGTGAATTACCCTTAAAAATTGTACCTGCTCCTTTAAAAAAAAACAAAAAAAAGTATCTAAAATAGTGCTAAAGCCAGAGCAGAGCAATTTCCTGATGATTTTTATGCCGAGGAAAATATATTATTTTGCAAATTCTGCCTCCATAGTGTTGACATAATTAAAGATCATATAAAATCAAATATTCATTCGACAAAAAAGCTATGAAAAAGTCATCTCAACTGAAGCTGAAGGCAATTACAACTTTGTTGAAATGTAAAGAAATACGGGATGGTTTTGTTCTTGTTTTTTTGTTTAAATGTGCATTTTGTCTGACATTCTCCTATAATACACCACTCAATAAGTTCCAGGCCTAACTAATAAAAAAACTTTTAGGCAAAATTTGACTTTATTCATCAACATAGTCTCCTTCTAGGGTGATACACTGATTCCAATGCTTCTCTATTTGATGCATTTTTTATAGAACAATTTGTCTTTGGCCTCGAAATACACATCAGTTTCCGATATCACTTCTTCATTGGAGCTAAATCTCTTTCCCTGGAGCATTCTTTTGAGGTCTGTAAACAGCCAGTAGCCACTGGGGGCCTGATCTGGAAAATAGGAAGCAATTGGAAGTGCAATTCATGTAGTTTTGCCATCGTTGCAATTGCACTTGTGACACAGTGCATTGTCTTGGTGAAAGAGCACTTTTTTCTTGTGTCTGTTTTTTGGCAATTTCTTCCTTCAAATGCACCAATAATGCTATATAATATTCGCTATTGATGGTTCTTCTTTTTTCAAGGTAATCAATGAACAAAATACCTTGTGCATCCCAAAATACAAAGGGCACAACCATGCCTGCTGATATTTGCATCTTTGGCTGCTTTAAACGGCTTTTACCTGCTGCTGTCCACTCAGTGGACTGTCGATTTGACTCTGGAGTGAAGTGGTGGATCCATGTTTCATCCATTGTCACATATTTACACAAAAACTCCTTTTTGTTTTGTTGAAACAGTTGCAAACAACACATTGTTTTTTATTGACTATGAGCAAACGTGGCGCTCACTTTGAACACCGCTTTCTCATTGACAAATGTTCATGCAAAATGGAGAATACACTGCTTTCTGATATCTTCAACTCCTCTGCTCTCACATAACTTTAATTTACAATCAGCCAAAACAAGTTTGTTGAGTTTTTTTGGTGTTTTCCGGGTTAGCTGGTGAATTTGGGCAACCCAAGCATTCAACATCATTTGTGTCAGTACGACCGCATTTATAGTCAGCATACCCCCTCTGAACCATTTTTTCTGATAGAGAAGAGTCCAAATAACACTTATCAAGCCATTGCTTTGCTTGAACAGTAGTTTTTTTTCCCCACCAGAAAGCAATGCTTTATCAACATATGAAATTCAGATTTTTCCATTGTTTTGAAAATTTGCAACAGTAGCTTTACTTAAATAACAGTAATTTGTAAACTAATAATCTGATTGGGCTCAAATTTTGACATGTACCATTTGAAGGTTAGTACTTTATAAAAATCATATGGATTTTTTATTAGTGGTACTATTTACCGACCCCTCCGCTTGGGCAGGATATGACACAAGGTCAATTTTTAAGCGGAGTTTAACAGAGTTTTCCTTCTCCTAGAAGGAAAAACAATTTTTAAGCGGAGTTTAACAGAGTTTTCCTTCTCCTAGACTAGTTGCCTAACCAAGGCTGAAGAACCTAGTCTGTCCTACTATTTACCCATAGCTGGAGGGAGAATAATTGGATTCATACCTTTCCCAAGGGTATTAGTGCAATGTGAAATGCGATCAGTCTCGTCCAGGATTTGAACTCGTGTCGCCGTGTCCATTTCCTACGACGATAACCATTATACCACGGTATAGTGGTACCATCTATATGTCAGTCTCGGGACTTATTGAGTGATTTGTTACAAAATGAGGTAATTTCTATTAAAACACTGTAAGGAAGATGGTGCTATTCCAAGTGTCAATTGTCTTAGGCAACTGCACCTGCCAAAATTGTTTGCTCTTCATTTTGCTGCCAAAAAGCCAATTGCCCTGTTGGCTGGGGCTGTAGAATACAAAGACTGCTTCTCTGCAGAGGGGTAAGACCCCACCCTCACCAATGAGTGTCCTGGATATGACACTAAACAATCTGATGGTAAGGTTCCAATAATGCTGGAGCTTTGGGGAATGTGGAGCACCCCTTCATTGCCATTGCTCCCAGGTCCACTCTTGCCTGGAGTGGTAGCACCTGATAGGGTCCTATCTATGGGTTAAATAGAACTAAACTGTGGTTTGAGTTAACTGTTTTTTGCATTTAAACTGCATATTTATGCTAAACTGAATTGTTTAAAATAGAACTGTTTTGACATTCAAACTGCTTACTTATGCTAAACTGAATTGTTCAAAATAGAACTGTTTTCACATCTAAACTGTGTACTTATGCTAAACTGAATTATCTGAAATAAAACTGTTTTGGCATTAACTCTGTGTATTGCCCAGTCGGCTGGAGCTGTAGAATACACTGACTGCACCTCTGTCCTGGATATGACACTAGACAATCTGATGGTGAGGTTCCAGTGATGCTAGAGCTTTAGGGAATGTGGAGCAACCCTTCATTGCTACTGCTCCCAGGTCCACTCTGGCCCGGAATGGTAGTACCTGATAGGGCCCTATCTATGGGTTAAATAGAACTAACTGCATACTTATGCTAAACTGAATTGTTTGAATTAGAACTGTTTGACTAAACTGAATAGCTTGAAATAGAAATATTTTTGACAATTAAACTGTACTTACATTAAAAGTGCATGCTTATGCTAAACTGAATTTTTTGAAATGGAACATTTTGACATTGAAACTGTACTTATGCTAAACAGAACTGTTTAATATAGAACTGTTTTGACATCTAACTGTGTGTAAAGAAAATCTATACTTATACTAAACTGAATTAGAACTATTTTTAAATAAACTGAATAACTTGAAATAGAAATGCTTTTGACAATTAAACTGTGTACTCATGCTAAACTGAATTGTTTGAAATAGAACTGATTATTTATTTAAAAATGGATTTGGCATTAAATAGCCAAAAAAGGTTAATATGCTATAAAACCCAAACAACCAACCAAAAAGCCAAGCTTGTTAATCAATCTGTTAGCATCATAATAGACAAAACAACTAATGATTGTGACCAGAGTATTTTGAATGTGATTGCAAGTATTTGTGAGGAGTCATTTCTCATTGATGTAACCTTGAGAGAATAGAATCTTCAAACCTTAAGTCAGGCATGCATCTGAGCTGTAAATCATGTGGATATTGCATTTGAGGATATTGTTGCCTTTGTAACAGATTCTACAGCTTATTGTAAAAAAAAGCTCATAGGGAAATGTTGTCCAATGTCTTTATTAATAGTTACCATGTGTTATGCTTCACCTATATTTTAAATCTTGTTGGGGAAGTATTTTCACACTGGCCAGCATTTGTTGAAGCTACCAAGCTCATTACTTTCATCAAGTCAGCCATTTGTTAAAAAAGTAAGTTGAAAAAATGATACCTTAAATGGCTTGAAGATTCCTTGTCTAAGGAACTAGTGAAATTACCCACTGTGCCAGTGGCAACCAGATGGAATTCCTGGTTTAATGCTCCAACTATCACTCATCCTTTTTACAATTTTATGAAGGATTGTTTAAGCAAGAAAAGAGCCATGGATTTTCAGTAGACAAGATTCTGGAATTAGTTGGTGATGATTGACTACATCATGCCTCTTACCATAATTTGCACCTAAATCTGCATTTCATGAGAACTGCTCCTGCTTGATAACAGTTTTGATAAGTTTAGAAGAAACTAAGTCTCTACTTGCGTGTGTTGTTTATAACATCATGGAGGATGTAAAACAGTGTTTGCATACTGGTACATCAAAATCAACATTTGGTGTAGACATTGACTGTCTTCTATCTGAATTAGAAAACACAGAGAGGGAGAGATTTATCTCAAATCTCCGAGATTTGTTCAGCACATCTTTTTCAAAACTGAATTAATACCTGGATGCCCACCCTGTGTATAACTTTTACAAGGCATCTTGTCTGTTTGATCTTTGACAGCTACCTTTTATAAGCCATAACATTGATAGTTTTGTAGCCATTAAAGACTGGTAAGATCCTTCTACTGATCTTCTTGAAGAATTCCAAATTTATATGAATTACTAAGATGACCTATCAAATCTGTTTAATTTTCCAGCATTTTGGAATGCAAATAAGAGCAAATTTCCCCTTCTGGAACAGATTGCCAATAAGGTCATATGGATGCCTGTTACAGCATAGATGCTGAATGTTCATTTTCTCGGTATAAACATTTACTAAATAAACAATGTGAAAGTCTTAGTCTTGAGAACAGTAAACAACTTACAACATTGTATTACAATGGAGATTTTAAAAAGAGTATTGAAGATAGCTAATTTCTTAATTTGGGAAATATCCAATTTTAACTTTGAGCTCTATTTCATCTTGAGATAAGTTGTTTTATTTAAATTTTGAATTCATGTCAAATTTCTGTTTTGTAAAATTTCTGTCAAAATGTTTAACTTACTCAGATATTTGTTATTGAGATTCAAATTATTTGCTATCGATTCTTTAAATATAATTTTCCTGTTGATTTTAATATTGTGAATCAATAATTATAAATCAATATGGATCCCTTTACTTAAAAACACAAACACAATCTGAATGTGTTTTTTCTTAAAGAAGGAAGCTCTGATTAGAAGTTCTATCTCAAATATAATTATGCACTGCAACATTTCTTGTTTTATTGTCTTGTCATGTTACATTTTTGTTTTTACATATAATTTATTTTTGGACTTGGATTTTAACATTTCTATCAGAATTAAAGATATTTTCTATTTCTTTATATGCAATAAAACTTTGAATTATGTGTTTGTTTTCAGTTTTAATAATGAGAACATATTTCATTGCAATTTTCTCATAAAATACTATGAAGATGGAAAAAAACAGAACTTACCAAAAGTGGGAATGGAAAAAAATAGAATTTATCAAAAGTGGAAACAGAATTAAGAAAAATTTGAAACAGAAAATCAGGGGCCCTAATATCTGCAAAGTATGGGATAGTTTTTGAATACTGTTCTGATGTTGTTCAAGTTGTATCTTCACTGGATCTTCTGTCCTGATTTTTATGTATATTAGAATGGCTTTGGCAAATTTTTGTGTGTGTGTTTTTTTTAAGTGAGTACATTTGCTGCTGGTCACTGCTGCAGGGTAACTGTTTCTTTAGAAGCTGCCAAATATTCATGTTATCTCTTGTCAGTATATGACTTAACTGCTACACATTTTTTTTGCTTGATACTCTCTTTTTTTACTGTAGAGAGATGACTGGAATTTTTGTTCAGATAATAGCTACAGAATATTTTTTGTACATGAATATTTTGAACTCATATTATTTGCAAGTTAATACATTCAGGAAGGGTAATGCCCTCTTTGTTTTGTTCCAGTGAACTCTAATGAAGGCTTTTTTTTTAGAGTCCATGTCATCCAATAGCACATAATTTCCTGTTGATGTCAAAGTTTTCAAGTATCATTTATATGTCTCAGCCAAATTGATGGTCTCAATAGTACTCCATGTATACATTTTTCATTAATGAAAGCAATATTGACCTCATAAACATACATTCTATTGATATATTTCAGAATGCTATTGGAAGTATGTTGTATACAAAATGTTAAAGTGTCCATTAGTTTGTCCATGCAGATGCTTGTATAATGCTGAATTCATCTGGAGGAAGCTTACAACATTGAAGCTCACAATCTGAGTGCATTGAATGGGAGCATTTTTATTTTTAGAAAATGGGCATACATTCTTTATATAGGATGAAGACATAACTGTCATGATTTTTATCTATTAGAAACCTTAATGGATGGCATGTTTCCTCTTGGTTATAGACAATAGATCATACTTATTTTTTTCTTTTTGATTGAGGGAAAACTATGCATGTGTTGACTTACTATGGTACTAGTTCGACTGTCTGTATTTATTATGGTTGAAATAATTTCAGTTCTTGTTCAAGATTTGTGATGGCTTTCTTTCAGTTTTTAATATTATTCATTTTGAAGTAGCTACCATCCTTTACTAGGCCTGATCAAGTCTTGAGAATATTCTGATTTATCTCTCATAACCATTGTATTGCATTTGTCTGCTAGTAGGATAGACTAGTATCACTCTATATAGTTTCAGTAGACATTTTTTTCTTTTGTGCTGTTGGGTTTATGCCGATTGGTTTCTTGCCTTACTTTTTGCTTAATTTTGTCTGCTTGTAATTTAGGAATCTGCAGTTATGGCTATTACGTTTGGTATATCTGTTTCATAGTGGTCTTGAAGTTCAGTTTATTTAGCAGTATCTCTTAAGATATACTTAGTTTACATTTGCAGAGATCAAGAAAAAACAAACTCAGGAACACAGATGTAAGCACCAGAAGTGACATATATGAAAGTTGATATGCATGCACCTTCAAAGCAAGATTCCAGAATACAACAGATACCTGAAGAAGGCTGAAAAGCAAACAACAAAGATTAAGAAATTAGTCTGACTCAACCACATGCAAATATTTTGAAAATATTTGATGACATAGATCATTATAGTATTTAGAGATTTAATGATATATTATTCTGTCTAACTTTCATATCTAAAATATAATCGAGCCCAGATGACTGGGGCTAGAGAATACACTAACTGCCTCTTTGCAGAGGGGTAAGATTCCCCCCTCAACAAGTGTCCTGGATATGACATTAAACCATCTGATGGTGAGGCTCCAGCCTTGCAGCTTTGGGGAATATAGAGTGCTCCTTCATTGCCACTAGTCCCAGGTCCACTCTGACCCAGAGCAGTAGCACCTGATAGGGTCCTATCAGTAGGTTAAGTAGAACTGTTTGACATTTAAACTGTGCAAACAAATGACATGCTAAATTGAATTGTTATAAATAGAACTGTTTGATCATTTAACTATGTTTAAACAAATGACTGGTGTCTAATTGAATTTTTAGTGATACTTAGCAATACATAGAACCATTAAACTGTGTGCAAACAAATAAATAATGTTGAATAGAATTATTAGTGTTAAATAGTAATACTTAAACTCTTTAACTTTGTGCCTAAATTGAATTATTGGTATTATATCACAATACTTGGATCTATTTGACTATGCAAATGAATGAATAGTATTGAATAGAATTAGTTTTAAATAGCAATACTTGTAACCACTTAACTCTCTGAAAACAAATGATTAAAATTGATTAGAATTATTAATATTAGATTGCAATAATTGAAACCATTTAACTGTGTAGAATCAACAATACTAGTGGGCAAACAAATAAGCTCTGACTCATTTAAAAATGAAATTACCTATAAACTATTCACTTAGAAATCATATGTATATCCATTTAAATATGTGCTAACAAATGACTGTTAAATTGTAACTGTTACATAGCAATACTTGAAACCATTTAACTGTGTGCCAAAAAATGATTAATAGTAAATAGAACTATTCATGTTAGATAAAGATACTTGAAACCATTAACTGTGTGCAAAAAAATGAACTCAGCCTTGTTTAAAAATGTTATCAAGAAAATGTGTTTATGAATCATACATGTTTAATATATATGTATGTAGAGGATTTGGCATTAAATAACCTATAATTATTTATACACCATAAAACTCAACCAAATTAAAATATAATCAACTCAAAACATTTGATTAAACCAAGTAATAAAAGAGCACTGGATCTTATCCCTTTACAAAGAAATGGTTTAACTGAAAAAAAAATATTTTATGATACATTGCTTTCTAGATAAATATTCACCTTTGAAAGATATTGGAATCTTTTTATTCATTGGGGAAAAATAGAAATAACATGAATTTGATATTTTTAAGAGACACTAAAATCTCTACTGAAAAAGTGAAAGGTTTGTCTGTATTTAAAAACCACTCAATCAATTTTCACCAAATTTGGTATACATACATATAAATTGAGTCCTAGACATGTTTTGGGGGAAAAAAAAAAGGAAAAAATTGATACATACTCTCTCAAAAGTTTTAGGGACCAAAAACATCCTTAATCAATTGAATCTATGGATTGTTGTTATGTTGATGCTATAAATATTCTTTTTATATTCCTTTTTTGCCAGTATTTATTTAAAACTAAAGTTCTAATCCAGAGGGTTCTATTTCTTTCAGTAGTTCTTATTTTATGCTATTTTGTTTAATACATAAATAGTCTTCTGTGTTCTGCTGATACATTCTACAAGGAAGGACCTAAATAGAACAGTGAAATATATTTGTCTGAAGGTGCTTATGAATGTGGGACCACTCATTAGGCTAATAAACTTATGAGGGTCGTTCAATAAGTTCTGAGCCTCAGCCAGGAGTCAGAGAAATGAGGGGTTTGTTTTTTTGTTTTTTTTTTTTTAATACTTTTTTTCAATATAGAACCCCTTGACATCAATCCACTTGGTCCAACAATACTCAAGCATTGCAGTCCCATCACAGAAGGAAGGTGATATTCTGGTCCTCCAAAAACTCTCCTATAATATATCTGATCTCCTTATTGTTTTCAAAATAGCGACCATTCAATTGGGATTTGAGTTCAGGAAAAAGCTAAGTCTGAATGGAGTTGCAATTCACAGCCACAGTTAGCAATTTCAGCAACTGCAACTAGAGCAGTGTAAATAGACATGTTATCCTGGAGCAAGACCACACCAACCCCCAGCTTCTCTTTGCATTTCAACTTTATTGTTTCGTTCAGTTGTCTTAATTCTGATGCATTAATAGGTTTTTTTTTTCTTTTCCAGGTGTTCTATCATGATTATGCCTACAGAATAAAGACAAGACAAAACTAAACAAAACAGAAGCCATCACCTTGCCAACAGATGCTGCCTGCTTGACCTTTATGGGTGGAGAACCACAGTGTTTCCACTGTTTGCTTTGAATCTTTGATTCAGGTTTTAAATGGTGAACCCAGGTTTCATCTTGCCCAGTCGTTTTTTTTTTTATCCCTCTGCAGAGGGGTAAAAAAAACAACTAGTGTACTGGATATGATACTAAACAATATGTTGGTGAGGTTTCAGTGATTCTGGGGCTTTGGGGAATGCGGAGCACCCCTTCATTGCCATTGCTCCCAGGTCCATTCTGGCCCGGAATGGTAGCACCTGATAGGGCCCTATCTATGGGTTAAATAGAACTAACTGCATACTTATGCTAAACCCAAACAACCAACCAACCAACCCAAATCTGTACTTATACTAAACTGAATTAGCTGAATTAAAACTGTTTGACTAAACTGAATAGCTTGAAATGGAAATGCTTTCGACAATTAAACTGTACTTACATTTAAACTGTGTGCTTATGCTAAACTGAATTGTTTGAAATGGAACTGTTTTTGACATTAAAACTGTACTTACACTAAACTGAATTGTTATACATAGAACTGCTTTGAGATTTAACTGTGTGTAAATGAAACCTCTACTTATACTAAACTGAATTAGCTGAATTAGAACTATTTGAATAAACTGAATAGCTTTAAATAGAAATGTTTTTGACAAACTGTACTCATGCTAAACTGAATTGTTTGAAATAGCACTATTTGTATAAAAATGGATTGGGCATTAAATAACCCACAATGGTTGATATGCCATAAAACCCAACCAACCAACCAACAAGGTTTCATCTTGAGTTACTGACCCACAGTGGAAATTCCTAAGATTAACCTGGAATGAACCAGAAGTGTACTTTTCAGCTTGTGCTCTGATATCAACATTTTTGGGACCCATCTTGCAGACAGCTTGCTCATCTCCTAGATCTCAGTTAAAATAGTGTGGACTGAACCAGAACTAATCCCTATGAATTTGGCTATCTGCTAGGTAGTAAGATATCTGTCATCCAAAACCATATGGTAAATGGCATTAACTTATCCTTCAAATTCAGGTAAGACTCTTATAATCTTCACTTTTTTTTTAAAAATGATAATTCATTTGAAATCTTTGAAAGGAACTTTTTCTTTCTTCTAAGTAATCATTGAAAGAATTTGATGATAAAATTATCAAGTTTTTCAAAGTTAGAGATTTTTCTCTGCTGTGTGCAGTGGGAATGTTTACTTTGATTTTAATTTGATGTTAATACCTTAGAAATTTTAAAATTTTAAAAGAAATTTGCTCTTATTTATTTATTTATTTATTTTGGTGGTTGTGGGGGAAAAGTTTTGTACTGTTATAAGAGGTAGTTTAGAATTACTTTTGTATCATTTTGCTATTAAAATGATATGTGACACAACATGTGGTTAAATACTTGATTAATATGTAAGAATTAGAATTTATGAAATATATGAACATACATATATCAAAAACAAAAAAAATCCTTAAAATATGTATCTTTTTATTCAAGGCTTGAATTGATCTAAAAAGTTGGTTGATTGTTCCTAAAGGTCAGTTAAGTGTGAGACAATTTTAAAGGTCAGCAAATTTATTTAATTTTTCGGTTGTCAACTAACTTCATCAATCATTATGATGAAACAGGTCATTTCATAAAATTTGAGAATTACCTGATCATCAGAAGATTCAGCTGAATCGTGTGGATCTTTCAAAAACAGCATGGATATGGAAGGATTTGACAAAGCAAACAGTCAGAAGCTAATGTGGTAGTCACGAATACAATAGCCACAACAAGTACTGTGACTAGCCATCACACCATATTGGGCTCCGTGACTAGCATAGGACCACAGACATAGTATATGTAAACATTTACAAATCTAATATAGTTGATTTATTTTGGTATAAGGTATAAGTCAAACTGTTAGATATTCAATAATTCATTCGGACAAAGTTAGGAATGGTCTTAGTGTGTTTGGAGTTTACTCCACTCTTTATAGCATGTAGAATTGACTAACTGTAGCTTGTCTTTTACAAGTCAAATGATAAATTCAGAAGCGAGGAAGGAGTTTCACATAAACTTATTCAAAAGAATATTAATTAATTAGAGTTTAAATATATGTCTTTTTTTTTGTGATCACAGAAAAGGTAATTTTTAGACCAAATAGGTATTGGTAATTAAAAATGTGTTAATAATAGGAATTGAAATTGAAAAATGATGTGGCTAGATCGAGGTTATAATGAATTGCTTTAACCTGGATAAGGTGTAATCATGTAACACTATAATGAGAAATATATTCTTTTGAATGAAGCATTAAAACAAAAAGAACTTATTAGGCAGAGAAGTCAAATGGTGATTTTGCTGTATTACAATGCCTATCTTAATGTTGTAAATGCAATGTAATAAATGGTCATGGAGCTGGAGTGGAAAGTTCTTTTACATGTGCTGTATTCTTCAGGCCTCTCACCTTCAATTTATTTGTTCTTAATCATGAAACTTCCACTTTGACTGGTTAGTGATTCTAACAAGTTCAAGAAATTGAATCACTAACCAGTCAAAGTGGAAGTTTCATGATTAAGAACAAATAAATTGAAGGTGATGAGAGGCCTGAAGAATACAGCACATGTAAAAGAACTTTCCACTCCAGCTCCATGACCATTTATTACATTGCATTTACAACATGAAGATAGGCATTGTAATACAGCAAAATCACCATTTGACTTCTCTGCCTAATAAGTTCTTTTTGTTTTAATGCTTCATTCAAAAGAATATATTTCTCATTATAGTGTTACATGAAAGTTTCAGTATTCAGATAATGTTACTTTTTTTTCTAAAATCAGAAAACATTTTATGAGTAACTGGTGTTTCTCAATAGTAGATTAATGCAAAAGTCTTCAGCATTTCCTTTTCTATGCGACAAAATCTTTTATTTATATAAATTTAATATAGCATAATTACATATATTTTCTCAAACATTCTATGATTGTATATTATCTTTCAGGTAAATTGTGTATTCAGTCATCAAAGAATGATTTAAATTTGAATTTTAAAGTGATTTACCTGAAAGATAATATACAATTATATAACATTATCTGAATACTGAAACTTTCAAATACATTGAGCATGAAAAAATCATGTGAGAAGCAATTAAAAAGATAACTTTTTTTGAATCTCAAAAACATAAATCCTTTTTTTTTCTTATTACAATGTAACTCAAAAAGATGATTTTCAGTTTTCATATCTTTCACCTTTTTGTGATGTAACAATTTAAGCAATTTTTTTCCTGAACCAGTAATTGTAATTGAAAATTAGTTATGATTATTTTCAATATCACAAACTTATAGCTATTCTATATAAAAGTCCCTTTTCAAGGTGATTAAAAGAGGTACAGGAAAGAATGCATATGAAGATATGATCTTTCTAAATTTATGTATATGTGAAATATAAAAATAATTTATGAAAAATACGAGTTCATCATAATAAATTATTTAGTAGCCTTTATAATGAGTAGAGTGTTCACCAATGGTCCAGAAGGCCGGGGTTCAATCCCAGGTTGAGTCCTACCAAAGACTCAAAAAATGGTACTTGATTCCACCTTGCTTAACACTCAGCATTATAAGGTAAGGATCAAGGGTAAAGTTGAGCAATCCAGGCAATGGAGTAGTGCTTTCCCTTAAACCTCAGTGTAGTAGCTATTGAAAAGGGAGCCTTCAGGCCACTCTTGACTAAAGTCACCAACTTTACTTACTAACTTATAATGATTTTTAAGTAGAAATTTAAAGAACAGGTCATCATTTAATTGATCTTGAGTAATGTAACATATTTGTGGCCATTGCTTTGCTAATCAGCTGATCACATTAATCTGACCAGTAAAATCATTGATAACCATATAATAGATATATCAATATATATACAGTTGGGTAATTAACCATTTACTTATTGCGAGAGAAGAGACTAATCAGTAGAAAGGAGTTGGATGGTTTTGACTAATGATGTGGAAATTTTTGAAGAAAACAGAGTAATTAGTTTAATGATTATAACAGTAACACAGGAAAAATTGAAAGAGAACAGATGGATTGCATTCAAAACATAAAGACATGGTTTTCATTGAGCAGAAACAGGGACCAACCAAGAAGAGAAATTCATGTGTGTGGTTGTACTCTATATGGTGGGTGAGGGAAATACCCTAGCAAGGAAAAGTTGTTGTATTCCACCAGCAGTGGATAATGGATTTCAAAAAATACAGTTATATCAACTTTTTTAAAATTTGAAAGCAGAGCTTGCATAGAAAGTAAAAAACACAACTCTTCATTCTAGTAGATCAAGTAGAACAAAGGATAGAAGTCATCAGAGTCAAAATAAGTTGCCTTTATTTTGAAAGAGACAATGAAGCTAGGATTGTAAAGAACATCAGTTGAGTTTAAGATAAAACCAAGCTTAATTATAAGAATTTCAGTCCTATACAATGTACTGTAAATACCTGTAATCAAAAGTACATGCATTGGAAGCACCATGTACTCTCAATACCTCACATTCTGTTTGGTGATGTTGATTTGAACAAATTAAGATCAATGCAATGGAACAACTTTAATCTTTGAGAAATGTGGGCACAGTGCAAAGAGGGTAGAGAAAACTGTGAGAAGACAATGACATTCATTGTGCAAAATGAGATGTTATATCAGGAATATAACAGTCCAAGCCTGGACCAATTCAGCAGCTATTAGTCTCAACTCCTATACACTCCAATTTACTGAAACTGGCTCATGAAGTACTACTTAACAAACATGGCCAATGCAAAGATGCAATACTAAATTCTTAGAGACTTATATTGGCAGCATATTCACCTGGACATTAAGATATACTGTACATAATTTGATGTCTGCAAAAAAAAAGGGATTGAGAGAGAGAGTAGAGAGGGTTTGCTTGTAACTTTTATCTTTTATTGATGAGCAGTTCAACTGATATTCACTGAAAATTGAGAGTGTTTAAGTTGAGTTTCAGCAGTGAAACATTTCTTCCTATATTTGCAAGGAAAATGGTTTTGGCTACAAGCTGATCACCATCCCCTGATACAGTGCTCAAGTAGTAGAATTATAGTGGATTCTATTACAGTATTATTTCAGAGTGGAACAGAAGAATAAGGAAAGTAACAATATGAGTAAAGTTAGAAAGAAATGAAGGATAACATTGAGGTCTCTGGTTAGAGTTAAGTTTTTCTGTATATATATGAAAAACTAAGTGTGATGTGGTCATTAAGCATTCACTCATTGAAAGAGAAGAGATCAATCTGTCATCAGACTTTTGACCAGTAGTAGAGTTGGTGTAGGTAAAAAGTGGAACAAAAAAGCAGTTGGATCTGTTTCTTGCTGATAATAGCAGTGATTCAGAAAAAAAAAGGAAAAGGGACATGGATTGGATTCTAGACACAAAATTTTGGTGTTTATGAGAAATTAATGGCTAGAAATTAGAAGAAAGTTAATAGTTGTTTCGTACCTAGTCGAGAAGTTAAAAAAATTCTTTCACAATGCTAATCTTGTTAAAACAAAACAAAAAACAAACAAAAATATAGCGCTTTTTGTAGAGAAAACTGAACGTGGGTAATTTTCAAACATCATATTAAAAAAAAAAAAAGTGTACAAAGAAGGGAGGTAATCATTTTAGTATACGTTGAGAGTTCTCGAACTTTAACAAAATTACTTTTCTTTGGATATTTATAAGATTTTAAAAGGTATAGCAATGTAATAAATTTTTAAGTTAGTAAAAATGTTTAACAGTATCTTTTAAGAACTAATTGCTGTTGAAGAATTGAAAATAATTTGTATTTGTATTCATTTCTAAGTATTTAAAGTATATTTTAAAATGAAAAATCTTTTAGAATTAGAAATAATTGTAGTATATATTACAAAAAAACTAATATTTTTAAAAATATTTCCACAATTATAAGTAATGGGGTTTTTAAAGATTTATACTCTTATGAAGAAAATATGCTACAGTTAGAAATTTAAAATAACCATAGAAGGAATTTATTTTTAGATGTCATAGCAAATGTTATCAAGTAAAAAGAAAATTAACTTTTCATGAAAGAAATGAAATTGTCTTTAACAAATGAAAATAAAGCTATTCTTATCAAAATTAAATCATAAAATTATAACTTATCTTTAATCCAATATATTACATTTTTCGGATAATATAATTGTTTATTTTGCTGATGAAAGTAAGAATATGACAGTTGTGAGAGCACATGACAGTGACAGTCAAGAGAATGCATTTCTCAGATATGAAATATGAGGTGCATACGATAGGTTTCCAGACTTTTTTCGTATGAACATTTAAAATTGTTGTAGACTCTTGAAAATTCAGTATGTTATTGCTATACATCTTATGAGATGACTGACCAATTTTTATGATTTCAGTTTCAAATGAACAGCTACAGCAGCAATTGGAATACACCCTACTAAAACCTGATTGTCACAGCTGGTAAATTTCAAAAATGCAATCTGGATATGAGGACACTTTAGAAGAACGATATACAATAAAATTGTGTTTTAAACTTGGAAAAAATGCCACAGAAACGTATAGAATGCTTCAGACTGCTTTTTGACCATCTTGCCTGAATCAAGCATCAGTTTTTGAATGGCATAAGAGATTCAAGGAAGGTAGGGAGTCTGTGAGGGATGATGAGATGTGTGGGAGGAGTAAGGAAGTCAATATACCAGAGTTGACTGGCCAAAGGGTTAGGGTTAGGCTTACTATGTTGAGGTTTTAAGGGAATTCAGGAAGAGATTCCATTGGAAGAGGCCAGCACTCTTCAAATCGGGTCAGTGCCATTTCCACCAGGACAATGCACCAGTCCACAACTCCATCCTTGTCACAGACTATTTGACCAAGATGGGCATCAAGACAGTTCGTCACCCTCCCTATAGTCCAGACCCTGCTCCCTGTGACTTTTGCTTACTCCTTAAGCTCACAGGTTGTCGTTATGAGATAATTGAGGAGATAAAAGAGGCAGTGACGAAGGTCATTGACACGCTTGCATATGAGGACGTCCATGGGGCCTTCCAGAAGTTGTTGGAATGGTACAAGTGAATTGCAGCCGGAGGAGATTACTTCGAAGGGGACTAGAGTTTCATGTGTGTACTATCAATAAAAGTGCCCATACAAAAAAAGTCTGGAAACTTATTGTATGCACCTTGTAAGTGCAGGCAATGAGAAACAGTTCTTCACCATTGACCATTACAGTTGTTTATTGTCTTCTACTGGTGCCCTTACAAAACAAGATGCTGGCTCTTATGAACTGGAGTTTATTGTCAATGATAGTGGTATGCCAGTTTTATCAGCAACAACTACAATCTTTTTGAGTCTGTTAGTGAAAAACAAGTAAATGGTGTGCTGCAGAGAAATGAGTCTGATGAAAAGGTGTATCTTAAATTGGTGATTATTATTACAGTAGTAGCTGTCATGGTGGCTACCATCGTTACAGCTTCAATCTCAATCTGTGTGCTTCACTGTTTTAATGCTGCAAGTGTAGATGGGGATAATGTTTCTAATAGATATGTCAATGATGTCATCTTATCAAGGAGGTTCTTGGCCAGATGTTCCTACTACTATATTAAATGATACATATTTTGGCTTAAATGCTGAGCAGATGGCAATCAGCAGGAAGATGTCATATCCCAGATTTGTTAACCAATCAACAGCTATAAGGCCTTATTTTTCTGTTGATATTTGTTAGGAAAATAAAGATTACTTTTATTTGAGTGAATTAGTGTATATTTTAAGCAATGTATTTCTGTTATAAGGACAGTTTAATGTTTTTATTGAAATTTCTCATACAAAAGATATTGTGTTTATGATGTAGAAATTGTTACTTTTTAACATTTAATTATTAGTATTTTAACAATATATTTTGTAAAATATTCATATATGAGGAGCACTCCAAAATTAAAGCTTCATATTCATTTCAATAGAAACTCCAACAGTTATAGGGAATGTATGAACAATGTACACCACACAAAAATTTACACCGGCCAAGGTGACCCACTTTTTCACAGCAGCAATGATGTTGTGATTGTCAGAAAATTGTTGTCTGTGTAATCCTTCTCTCCTCAGCCTGATTTGCATGTATTGGTATGCTTGGTGGTAGGGGAGATATTCTAGTCAAATACCAACTCTCCAAGGACAAATATTATCATTACTATATACGTGATACACTAACACTCAGGAAATGGAAGGAAAGACAAGATAAACTTGTAAAGTTGGCTGTGGTCAGCAGTGGTGATTGCAGTCTAGCAGGAACATTAACAATAGATATAGCCCGATATCCATGTTGCAACTGTCCACTATTATTCTGTGACAGCTTATGTATTCTTAGATGTATGCAGCATGGGCATATTTGCATAGCATCTGCGAGTGTATGCAAATATGCATATCAATGGGCTGGTGGTGTTACCCTGTCAAACCATTCCTGAGTAATGTTCTTCTATCACCACACATACCCCCTCCCCCCATGGAACCTCAAAATGTTCAGGTTGTGGTCACGTACTGGGGCACTTTGACAGTGTTTATGAAAGGTACTTCATCTGTGGGATGCTTTAGTTTTATTTTACTCAATCAAATTATTTTTATTTCTTTCCATTTGTTTTTTTTTTCTTTCCTGGTTTCACTAAAACCAAAGATACTTCTACCTGATCAAGCTCTGCTACTTGATCTATTTTTGACTGTTTTATTTCTTTAAAATTTACCTTCAGTTCAGACAATTCTTCCTGTAATTGGTCAATTTGTTCGGTTAACTTATTAGTTTCACCCTGCTGTATTTGGAAACTTTTCTGATATTCTAACTTTAAACTCACTAATAAAAGGGTCTCTTCAAGTTTTGTAATGTTTGAATCCTTATTATTCCTGGCATTAGATTTTAACAATGTTCTAACTGGTGAGTCCACTTGAAGTTCAGGCTTTCCATAATGGTTCTCAACAGAACTGTTGCCACCATTAGCTATGCCAAGTTCTTGTTCCACATCATACTCTATCCCTTCAAGATTGTTGTTTACTGCGTTTCCAACAATACTGGGTGGAATGTCCTTTATGTTATCTGCT
Source organism: Sepioteuthis lessoniana (assembly GCA_963585895.1). Classification (NCBI taxonomy): domain Eukaryota; kingdom Metazoa; phylum Mollusca; class Cephalopoda; order Myopsida; family Loliginidae; genus Sepioteuthis; species Sepioteuthis lessoniana. Next base: position 64,102,581 of record OY757908.1, read on the forward strand.
TCAGTCTTAAGACTGACATAAGGTTTTTCTTTCAGAATCTCAAGTGATCAAGTTCGCCAATCTTCTGCTTTAGCATTTCTATCTCGTTAAGCAGCTCCTGCTTTTCATGTTCATGCTCTGTAGCTTTCTTGACAAACGCATCCTTTTTATTACACTCGTTGCATACTTTGTACCATTTTTCCCTGCCTGTTGGCTGTACAGTCTGACCACCTATGCATTGTTTTCTCAATTTGCACCATTTGTGGGTGAGCCACCTCAAGTTCCCACAGATGGGTCATATCCCTTTCGAGCCATAATAGATCATTTGGTTAAATGGTATCGGAATGCTGCTATTAGAACTCAGGCGCTCTCTTCCAGATGTAGGTTTAGCCTGGGTGTTGGCTTTACCCCTCTGGTTCACTTTACTGGATTTGCCAGTCCTCCTCGGACACTTTGTGTATACTCTGGCTGTGAAGATACAGGACTCCTCCTTTGTGCTGATTGCCACTGATCTGTTGCTAGATTCCCTTTTTGGTTTCTGACAAACCCTTTCAAAGTGCCTGACCATCCTAGAATTAAAACAGCTATGTTGGTCGCCAGACAGTTCTTACAGTTCCTCGATCCATTGGGATGTCAATGCCTTCCACACCTTTTGCAGGTCTTGGCGTACTGTGGGGTTGGTGAAGTCCTAACTTCCTGGGACTGCTTCTTGCATTCCAACCTCTGCACATTGGCTATTGTGGTGCTGTACATGATATTACTGAAATGGGGGTTATGTTTTTTTACATGTATGCTGTGTGGTCATATTTGCATAGCACCTGTGGGTGTATCCAAATATGCATACCAATGAGCTGACAGTGTTACCCTGTCAAAGCATTCCTAAATAATGTTCTTACATCACCACACAAAACTCATTTGTAAATATTTAATGTATGCAATATAAATACCAATGGTATTAAAAGAAAGAATACACAAATGTGACTCAGAAGCTAAAACATTACAAATATTGTTCCATGAACAAGTAGTATGTGGAAGGGGTATGAAATGGAAAAAGTATTACATGATGACTGTAGATAATATAGTTATGTAGCTTTCCCATTCTGTAGCAGGATCAGAGACAATGTTACTACTGGTCAAAGAACAGAGGCAAAAAGAGGTTGAGAATGAGTTCTTTGGACTGTCATATGACACTCTATTGGACATACAAAATTTCTAAACAAGATAATTATTTATTGTATCCCTACATGTGGATGAACTGATCAAGGCACTCCTTATTTTATGGGTTGACTGCTGTGTTAAACATGGCTTGTTACTCTCATCACTGTTGTCACTGTTACAATGCTCTTTAAAATTACTAAATCTGTCAGTTGTATGGTCAAATGTCTAGATTTTATTTATTGATATTTTTTAATAAGTTGTTGAAAAGTTACTATAAATAGACCTAGCTATAAAATATAGCCCAGTTGGCCATATAATATACTGACTGCATCTCTGCAGAAGGGGATGACCATCTCCAAAAAATATTCTGGATTTGACACTAAACCATCTGATGTTGAGGCTCCAGTCTAGGAACTTTTGGGGAATGTGGAGTACCCCTTTATTGCTATTACTCCCAGGTCCACTCTGACCTAGACTAGTAGTACTTGTTAAGGTCTCATCCATGAATCAAACAGAAATAGCTGATCCTTTTTTATACTTTGAACCATTTAACTGTGTGCAATCAAATGATTGACATTAAATAGAATTATTAGTATTACATAGCAATACTTTGTGAACCATTTACCTGTATGTAAACAAATAGTGTTGAATTGGAGTTATTAGTGTCAAATAGCAATACCTGAAACCATTTTACAGTGTGCTAATAAATGAGCTCTAACTCACTTAAAATTTATGTTACCAACAAACTATTTGTTTACAAATCAGAAATTTAATATATATATGTATGAACAGGATTTGGCATTAAATAACCTATAAATGTTGATATGCCATAAAACACAGCCAACCAACCAAACTATATAATAGATATTTAAGCATGTTTGAATTTTAAAAATTTATAAGTACAAAGATAATGTATTTAATTATTTTTTTTAAATATTGAAATTATTCTATATTCTTTTTATAGTAAGCTCCTGGATTACAAAATGGTGATTAACAAACACACCAATGGGTCTTTATTGTCTATGGTGATTGAACACATCACTCAATAAGTCCTGGGCCTGACATATAGATGGCACCACTAATAAAAAAATCCATATGATTTTTATAAAGTACGGACCTTCAAATGGCGTGTGTCAAAATTTGAGCCCAATTGGAGTATTAGTTTACAAATTACAGTTATTTAAATGAAGCTACAGTTGCAAATTTTCAAAATAATGGAAAAATCTGAATTTCGTGTGTTGATAAAGCATTGCTTTCTGATGGGAAGAAATACTGTTCAAGCAAAGCAATGGCTTGATAAGTGTTATTCAGACTCTGTTCCATCAGAAAAAACAGTTAAGAGGTAGTATGCTGACTTTAAATGCAGTTGTACTGACGCAAATGATGCTGTCGGCATTAAATGACCCCTTGTGGTTGATATGCCGTAAAACAAAACAAAAAAAAAAACAAATGATGCTAAATGCTCGGATTGCCCAAATTCAGCAGTTGTTCTGGAAAACACCCAAAAACTCTACAAACTCATTTTGGCCAATTGTAAATTGAAGTTGTGTGAGATAACAGAAGAGTTGAAGATATCAGAAGGCAGTATATTCACCATTTTACATGAACATTTGTCAATGAGAAAGCTGTGTACAAACTAGGTGCCATGTTTGTCATAGTCAATCAAAACCAACAATACTTTCACCAAGACAACGCTCCATATCACAAGTCAATCGCAACGTTAGTAAAACTACATGAATTGCACTTCCAATTGCTTCTGCCCCCATCCTATTCTCCAGATCTGGGCCCCAGCAACTACTGGCTGTTTGCAAACCTCAAAAAAATGCTCCAAGGAAAGAGATTTGGCTATGATGAAGAAGTGATATTGGAAACTGAGGCGTGTTTTGAGGCCAAAGACAAATTGTTTTACAAAAAAAACATTGAATTATTAGCGTTGCATTGGAATCATTGCACCACTCTAGAAGGAGACTGTTGATGAATAAAGTCAAATTTTGTCTAAAAGTTGTTGTTTTATTAGTTAGGCTTGGGACTTATTGAATGATGTGTTACATTGTCTTATGTTGACAATGGATGTGTTTCGAGTGAATGGGACACAAGACAGGTAGAATAGATGACAGGTAAAAAAAATAAAAAATACTAGCTGAATGTTGGTCTTTTATATGGATACACATACTCAAATGATGGAATATTGATTTGTTGATTGTTCAAATGATCCCACAGTTCTATAAGCCAAAGTGGACAGTTTTTGATAAGTCTTTTTATTGAAATTGTCTTTAATTGGAATCATTTTGAGATGAGGCCTCTTAATCTGAGAATTAATTTTTTTATTTATTGCGGACTTTTTGTCCTCATCTTGGTAGTTTTTGTGTTGTTTCTTCTTCACTATGTTTCAGCCAAATTTCACCTCTGGCCTTCTTCAGGGGATTTAACCGCAACCTCAGATAGGAATGCTGAGTCTTGTAACCGTATCCCCAGTAATTACTGCCTTCCATAGTTGTTGTCTAGTTGTTTATCGGGGCCAGTGGCACAGCGGATGGAGGCGTTGAGTCTCTACGGTTCCAGGTGAGCATTGTCAGAAGATAGCGGTTTCAATTCCTACCCAAGCCGGCCAGAGGTTTACATGGTCAAAAACATGGTGTGATAGACAACGACTATGGAAGGCAGTAATTACTGGGGATACGGTTATAAGACTCAGCATTCCTATCTGAGGTTGTGGTTAAATCACCTGAAGAAGGCCAGAGGTGAAATTTGGCCGAAACGTAGTGAAGAAGAAACAACACAAAAACTACCAAGATGAGGACAAAAAGTCTGCAATAAATAAATAAAATTAATTCTCTTTTTATTGAATTTTTAAAAAGAATATTAAATTGTTTTATTACTTTTATCTACTTTCCAAAAAAGAAGACTGAGTTAATTAAGTGAGTAACAAATTGCACACTCATAACCTCTACTTGGATTACTTTGTATTTATACACATTCCCTATATGAAGGACACAGAAGGCAGATAATATATAGAAGGAAATTTTACCTATCCAAATAAATCAACAGCAATTTCAGCAAGATGTTTTTCAAAATTGACCAGTAACTATAAATAAAGATTACATCATTTATCTGATAGCATTCAAATTACTCACAATACCAGATCATTGTCTTCTGTACCACAAAAAATACACTAAAATCTTCTTAATGCTAATCATTGAAATTTTCAAAACAGTTTGCATATATCACTTTGAAACAATCATTCCAAAAACTATTACAGGGTTCATTCTGATTGCTCATGATCAGATTGAATTGTTGCCCTTATCAACAGTTTTCACATAACTTATGCAGCTTTCTAAGGTTCTTAGAAACTTTTATTTTGCATTTAGATGAGACTTGTGTGAACTATTTTTTTTTTCTTAATATACTTAATGAATAGAAATTTTGCTTCTTGTCATGTATAATTGGCATGAAAATAGAATTTAAAGATAAGTACATGTATAATTTTAATATGAGAAAGTTAAAACTTTTATACTTTATATTTCTCTCATAGCCCAGCCATCTGGGGCTGTAGAATACTCCAACTGTATATCTGCAAAGAGGTAAGACCCCCTTCCACAACGAGTGTTCTGGATATGACACTAAACAATCTGATGGTGAGGCTCTAGTAATGCTGAGGCTTTGAAGGATGCGGAGTACCCCTTCATTGTCATCGCTCCCAGGTCAACTCTAGCCTGAAGTTGTAGCACCTGATAGGGTCCTATCTATGGATCAAATAGAACTGTTTAACATTTAAACTGTGTGCAAATAAATAACTTATACTAAATTGAATTGTTTGAAATAGTGTAACGTTACCCCGCTCGTCCCCACACACTTTACCTCACTCTTCTAATCATTTCCCTTCATGGCCAGTGATCAACTAGTGGCTCCAAAGGGGGTAACGCACATTTCTTGCCACCACAAGAATACAATCGAGGGGACAGGAGAAAATAGAACAAACGAACAAACACGAAAAGGGGTTAACTCAAGAGCAGAAGGAGAGTTATGCAACACTTTGCATTCCTGATAGCATATATGGACTAACGCTAGCATGGGTTACAAGCGAAAATTCCACAAAGCAACTGGAATGCCGACTCATCTTGACTCGATCTTCTTTCACTGGTCCCTATCTTCTCTGCTACTGTGTCCGGAGTCGACTGCTCCTGTCCGTGGTTCCATGCCAACTCTCTCTGTCCACTCCTTTCTCCAACCAACTCTCTTCTCGCGTCCCGTTACCTCTTCCGGCCACACCGAGATTTCAAGTCCAAAAACCCTTTGTCTGGTTTCGCACCAAAACAGACAAAGGAATCATCTGCTTGGCAGGCCACCTATATAGTGTTACAATATAACTGTTTGATCATTTAACTGTATGTAAACAAATGACTGATGTTTAATTGAATTGTTAGTTATACATAGCAATACTTGGAGCAATTTAACTTTGTTGACTTATGCTAAACTGAATTGTTTGAAATAGAACAGTTTGATCTTTTAAATGTGTGTAAACAAATGACTGATTTTTAATTGGATTGTTAGTGATACATAACAACACTTGGAACCATTTAATTGGGTGCAAACAAATGAGTAATGTTTAATAGAATAATTAGTGTTAAATTGTAATACTTGTAACCACTCCACTGTGTGCAAACAAATGATTAATATTGAATTGAGTTATAAGTGTTAGATAACGATAATTGAAACCATTTATGTAAAAACAATAGCAATATTAATGTGCAAACTAGTTTTAACAATGAAATTATTGACAAACTAATCTTACATATTGTGTATATCCATATAAATGTGAGGAAATAAATGACATGATAAATTGTAGCTGGTATATAGTAATGAGTGAAACTGTTGACTGTGTAAAAACAAATTAATAGAAAATAGAATTATTTGTATTAGATAGCAATACTTGAAACTATTTGTGTGCAAAAAATGATCTCAGGCTCATAAAAAATTTTATCAAGAAAATGTGTTTACAAATCATATATATTTAATATATATGTATATACAGGATTTGGCATAAAATAACTTACAATGGTTGATAGGACATCAAACCAAACCAAACCAAACCATATTTCTCTAACTATTTTCTTAAAAAACTGAAACAGGAACTTTCATTTTTGTTATATTAAAGTATAGAAAAAGAGAAATATATTTTCAAAGAAACTGCTGTTCATATGTAATTAATGTTCTATCCCTATGTAATAAGAGGGAAGTCCCTGTGGTGTAATGGCTAACGTGTGTGACTAGAATCTAGTCAATGTGTTCTAACTTTAGCCATACTATTGTGTTCACCTTCAGGCTAATATGGTTTGAAAAAGTATAAATTAAGGTTGATATGCCATTAAACAAAGAAACCAAACCAAACCATATGTAATAAATGTTATAATTACCGGAATGTTTTTTTTAAGTCATATTAATCCCATTAAAAATATTTTAGTTATCAATAATATGAATGGAAGATATTTTGTTTGTCATATTAAAATGCCATTAAATTTAATTTACTAATTGTAATTATTCAAATGTACCACTCTAAATAGCATGGATTACATTTTCTATACTAAAATTAGCTTATAACTAGAAAATATATACTTCTAAAAAAATGTCAGTTCTTAAAAAGTTGGGTCCAGCTTTATTATTATTCTCTTAAATTTTTTTCCAGAATGTTACACAAAGAAATTACTATCATGTACTATATGATGCACACACACACATGCTACACAAAAATAAGACATTCTTCTTTTGTAAAATTAAAAGAGAGTACAACATTGAAAAAGTAAAATGTGTAAATTTTTTCTTATATATAAAAGACGAACAAAAAATAAATATGCTGTTTGCTTTGCTTCATTTAGCTAAAAAGTTGGTATGAACATTTATTTATTTGAAAGAGTATAATATATGATATTTTCTTTCAATATTCAATAGAGAATATCAGAATATTACAAAAAGATTTTAAGAACATTGTTTAATTATGAAATTTGTTTCTAATATTCTATGTTAATATCACTAAACGATTTTTAATATTAAACCAGAAGATGAAATGTAAATATTAATATTGGTGATAAAGAATAAGGTTTTCTCATTTGATGTCTGTTGACTATTGTTTTATTACTGTCGTTGAGAATGAGTAACCATGATATGTATGAGTTACTGTCAAAATGATATTTGTTTTTATAAAACTTTGTACCTAATATCTTAAAACACTTTTAAAGCCTTTAATGTATTTTCTATTCATTTTATTTCAAAAAGAAAAATATTAAACAATTTTAGCTAACATATATACATATAAGTATATATTTTGTGAGCTGCTATTTTAGCACAATTCTATACTTATTCTTAAAGATTCATTTCAAAATGATTATCTCATTTTCTTATATTGGAATAATGTTAAAATAGGAAAGAGATAAGTGAAAATTAAATTTTATAAGTTATCAATGAAACTTTTTTTACAATCTATTCAATATCATATTGAAAGTAATCTAGATAATTTGAGCTTGGATTATTTACATATCTTCAACTTGAAAAAGATATGGCAAATATTTGTTTGATTTATATATAAATTATTAGATGTTTTTGCAAAACATTGTAATTCTCTTGCAACAATTCCACAAATATATTTTTTCTCCCTGTCATTGCATTGGGGGGGATGGCTAGAGTTATAGCCACCTAAATTTTCCCTAATTTATGATATACCCAGGAGCATGTTTTTAGTATATTAGTTTTTGAAAATTCCCAAACCTTTTTAAATTTTTAATGAGGGCTTGATTTACATTCTATATGTAATGCTATACTTACTTATTGTCTGTCACCTTAGCTAAACTGATTCTTTATTTTTTTTTTAATTGTATAAAATAGATGTCCAGCAGAAAATTTCCAAGTCAGAAACCAGTTATAACATTTCTATGACTTTTTCTGGTCACTACAAAATCAAAGCTTAAAAATAAAATTGGATTGCATTGACATTTGCAATGTAGCAATGGCCATGAAATGGCTATAAATATTAACATCTCATAATTCTTTATGAAAACATAAGTAAAGTTATAAAGTTTGCAACTGTAGTCGAGGGTGACTCCAAGTTTCCCTTTTTTGATAGCTACTATACCAAGGTGTAGGGGAGGGCGCTACTCCTTTCCCTGGATTGCTCCACTTTACCCTTGATCTGTACCTTATAATGCTGAGTGTTAAGCAAGGAGGCATCAAGTACCATTTTTTGACTTGATATTAGCAAACACTCTAACCATTATGTCAATGTCCAGTACATAAAAACATAGTTTTGTTATATCTGTGTTTACTCTGCAATATGAAGTGAGTTGGCTTAATTTATTTTCTTGTTGAGCAGATTTTCAATTAGTTATAAGAATTTGGAAGTGGAAATTATTCATTTGATAATGTATCATATTTTTTAGTTTAAGATTATAAAAGCAATACTAACAGTATAGACTTCAAATTCAGGAAGCAAAAGTTAGAAGGGAAGTAACTCTTAAAGTGTCGATTTGATATGAATTTTTGTTTTGTTTAATGATAAAAAGTTCAATGTAAGGAATAATCAGGATTTGGTTATAAAAAAGATAAAGATAATTCCAAAAATATGCATTGAGTTAATCAATATTTGATTAAAATTGTTGATTTTTAAATATCTAAATGTTTAATCCTACTATCCTCTGAACATCATAAATAGAAATGACTTATGCTGCATCTTGTAGGGATATGTTAAAAACAAAAACAAAAAACATAGAAATTATCTAATAATATGTTTTATGTTATCTTCATATTTCATTTTGAATTTGTTTGATGCATTAGGTTTTTAGAGAAACTAAACTGCATTGTAGTTACCAAATTCTGTTTAATGTCTTTAGAAAAATTAAAAGTAGAATATAAATTCTGTTTGTTAAAATTATTTTAACATGTAGTAGCAGTTAAATTCAAAGGTTGTTAAATGACTTTACTGACTTTCATAATTAGAATGAAAGTTAATAGACAATTCTTTAAATATAATATTACCATATGAATGCTTTGAGGTTTCTTTCTCTATACCTTTCATTTTCTGTCCGTTATTGTATATATTTTTTTGTGAAAGTTTTAGACACATCATTATAAAAACTTAATTCCAGTTTTCTATAATATAATCAATAAAATAAAGGTCTAAAATAATTTCTGATTATTTATACAATGAATTAATAACATGAATGAATGTCTACAAGAATAAATACAATAGATTTTAACAGAAAAGGCTACTTTCTCTATCCCTTTAGTAAAAATTATAAACAGTTAAAAAAAAAGCCACTATGATCTTAATTTTGAATAAGAGCAGAAAGAGATAATTTTTTTTGTTAAAATTAGTCAGACATTTAACTTGTGGCTTTTTAGATTAACTACTAAATTTAATAAATTTATTTCAATGAAAGTATATGAAATAACATCTGTGAAACTGAACCTGGCAACTTATCAAGAAATAATTTGCAAATGTACATTATAGTTGCTGCAAAACATGATTATCTAAAATTTGGGGCAAAACATTTCACTTTCCAAGGCAAGCTAGCATTAATTTGTAGACAAAAACATTTGATTTCATAGAAATGTATATAAATTAGATGAATTATATATTCATAAGAAAACTACTTATAAATTTTCTTTTTCTTTTAATTTTTAATTTATATATAACTACATTGTTTAATATCAATAAAATTTAATTGAGTAAAATGTTTTATTCTCTCTGTTTGCTAAACTTTGAACTTTAATGAGTTGTAATGATTAAGAAATAATTTGATATAATTCTGTAATTTTTTTTTTAATAATGCTCTTTTAAAGGAAATGTGTGCTGTAAAGCTAAAATCAAAAGAACAAAGTTAATCATGAATAATATGAGACAGCTTCTAGTTTGTTTTCTTTGTTTAATGTCATATCAACCTTTGTGGGTTATTTAGTACCAAAGCCATCCTTGTAGAAGAACAGTGGTGGAACTATTTAGTTTGGGGGAATTAGAGGGGTTCATAGCTTTCTCAAGGGTATTAGTCTGAAAGTGAACCTAATAGTGTGACTAGAAAGAGCTTCTGGTAGAAGTAAAAGGAAAATGTCTTTACGAATATTTAGTCATGAAATTTGATGATTATTTTTTAAATGGTAATTTATTCCACTGGTAATTTTCGATTAACAATGAAGTTATTGGTTCATGACAAGGTATTCTTTAATTTGCTTAGAAATTGATGCAACAATTATCATGTTTCTGTACAGTCTTGATGATAATATACTAATGATTGTTATAACTGTTCTGGATCTGGTATATACATTGTGACGTGTACTGAGACTACGGATGAAACGGGAGGGTTTCAAGGTTAAAGAGGTCAACGTGATATGAATGAATACGTGGGGTATTCTGAACCGGACAAACAATATAACGCGGAGTTGGTTTTTTTCCTTTTCTTTATATATGTATCATTCATACATTTTTTTCATTTAAAAGAAAGCATAACTATGACAACAGACAAACAAGGAGCAAAATGAATACAACAAAAAATATACAGAAATGTGGAGGACAATTCGCTCCCAATAGTGTCTGACTAGGTCCTTCCAATAAGACAAAGTATTTTTTTTTTCTTCTTTCACCGAAGAACAAGAGTCTCTCCTCTTCGTCTTTATGGATATACAAATTTTAACCAAATAGGTTTTCCGCCGAAACTAGCTGCTGATGAACAGCCTCAAAAATGTTTCTTTGGAATAGTCTTGATACGGACCTTTATTTAGGTTACGTATATTATTCTTGATAAAAATTTTGACTAACCTTTTTTTTTTTTATCTTTCCTTTCTTTTGTTAATTTTTTCTTTTTTTTCTTATATTCGTTAATCTCCTATTAACGAGTTGCAAGGCACCAATTTTTGTTTCCCTTTTCTTTTACGTTGAGCCTCAGGTTCTTACCCAACGGAGCTAAATGCTTCTATATGCCATTTTGGGACTAGGATTTCCCCTTTCACTGGACCCCGTGAAAAGGCGACCTTTCTCTTCCTTGGCGAAGCTCGAAACTAACTTTTTGGGTTTCGTTTCTTTTTGGCGGTAAAGCGCCCTCCCTGTCTTGACCCATGGCATGTCTTCTCCTTATCCGGGTCAAGACCTTTGCCCTTTCTCGGCTGCTTCTTCCACTGTTGCTAGGGCTCGAAGACTCGCCAATCGCCTTCCCCCACTTCCAGTCCACATAGTAGTTCTTGCACTATAATCCTACCGTGGCCGGTGGCCGTAACAACATATACAGTTTTCTCTATTGGTTTTGTTTATAAGTGAATGTATGTTTTGTGGAATCTTTTTTAGGTATACACTCCTCCACATAACATAACTAAATAATTCAGAACGGATAGATTTTAACTGAAGCTATATAACCAGCAATACATAATATCTTCTCATTAGGAAAGAGTTTCTAATATACTTTTTTGAGTTTTGAATATTGTAAAAAAAACTCATTTTAAGAGAAAGATTTTTATCAAAACATAAACTACAATTATTCTTCGCAACAATACAAAAATATTACTTTGTATAATATATTTATTAAGAATTCAAAACTAATATTTATTTATTGCTTTTTACTTATTTAATAGGTCTACTGTAAATATATTGGTACCAGTGTATATTTCATCATTTCTTCTCCACACTTATTTATGTACTGACCTCATCTACAATGTCTAATGAGAATAGAATCTAGGCACATATACTAGCAATATTGCCATAGACTCAATGATTTAATGAAACATTAGTTTCTGCTTATTATGCAATAACTTTTTCACACCAGGTGAAATATTTGTCGATGACAGGAGCAAAACATCATCCAGGTGGTCACCATGTAACCTTGTTCTTAAATGACTTTTTGCATATTTCATTTTGGAAAAAATTTGTTCACAAGAATATGTACTTCCAAATGATATCATCAGTTTTGCATTAGTCAAGATGTTTTTATATTTTCCACTTGGCAGTATATTTCTTGTAGAAGTCAGCAGTGGATTTGAACTAAAATTTCGAGTTCAAAGATTTGTTGTCAATTGTAATGTCATGTCATGTTAATTCAGTGTGAGATGCCGGGCCAGACAAAAATCACTCCAGGACTGGATGTGGGCCAGGGGTTGCCAACACCTGTACTAAAAGAAATGATTGACAGAAAAAAAAGGAATATTATATGATTCAAGTCATTGCTAAAGATTGAAAAACTTCACCTAAACAATGAATTTTTGATATCCATATATCAGTAAAAGATATTAATTATAATGCACCAGCATTTTCCCAAAATGTATGCAATGTCTCTATGAAAAATATGATGAAAATGCACCTGTAGTTAGTTTATCAGCTACAGATTTGGATTCAGGACAAAATGGAAATGTTGCTTACCATTTTAATTCAAAAGCATTATCAGTTACAAAAATATTTTAAACTAAACTACTGGAGAAATATTCATGCCAAAGAAATTAACACTTGGAGGAAATTTAATCCACTTGTATGTGGAAGCCATTGATGAAGGTATTGCTTCATGAAGATCTATTGCTATGGTTGAAGTAATTAACCAACAAAATAATGTGCCATGTTTTTGCAATATGAAATTTAAAAACTATAATATCTTGGTTTTTAAAGCATTATCATTCTTTCTCACTTATTCAATATAAAATGTATTTTCTTTTGAAAGTTCTCATTTTAAATTATTTATATCATTTATTATCGACACACGGAAAAACAATCATGTAGATTTTGATGAAAACATTGATAGATAATAGTCAATATCAAGAAGTACAATAAAAATTAAATTAGCATAGATTTTCATTGTAAATGTTTTTCTTATAAAAAATCTAATATTCTTGCTGAATGAATGAATGAATGAATGAATGAAAGTTTTGGAATTAACACATAAACTTTTCTGAACCCAAATCTGATCAACAGGGTTTTAGTTATGGAATAATTTTTTTTAACCCATATATTCAATAAGCTATGTTGAAATTTAGTGACTTAACATGATTTTTCTTTTTATCATTATATAAAAAAATGTGGCATTATTTGCTTATGTTGTCATTTTGTTACCATTTCAATCAGGTTTTATTATAGAATATGGTAATATATTTCATGGAAGTTATAATGCTATTACAAAATTTCATTGTTATGAGTTTCTAAAATTATTTTCAATTATACAGATGACAATAGGTTTTCAGAATAGGGATAAAAACATACTTATGACTCCTTATTGTCTTACCTGGAGATCGACAATATCTTCTCATACTGATAGTGGATGTTGCTGGAGTAAAAGAGACACAGTACCAGCAGAAGAGATAACAGGTAAACAAACTTAAAAAAGACTGATACTTGCTGATAAAATTTCATTTTGTCTTTTTATCAATAAAACTTATGCACAATGAAATTTTATTTGAGAGTTGTGGATTTTTTTTTTAAATTTATTTTTGTCTCAGATCAGCTGATTCCACAGTTTTTTGAACCACAGAGTAAACATGTCAATAAGATTGATACAAGACACATAGAAGGAAATTTTACCTACCCAAGTGAAACAACACCAATTTCAACAAGATATCTTTTAAAAGTAGCAAGTAACCCTAACAATCTGATGAGAGAGGAAATAGAACAAAGATCCCATCATTTATCAGACAGAATTCAAATTACACAATGCCAAATCACTGCTTCCTGTACCACACAAAATACACTAATTATACACTTGCATCAATCAATTACAAATGCATTCAAATTTTGAAATTAGTTTTTCTATTTCATTTACATTTTTCTATATAAAATCATAACTAACATTAAAATTGGTTAAATGGAGATTATTATAATTTTTTTTTATTATTGAATATTCTAACATAATTTTCACTATGCTATATGTAAAACTACATAAAAATTCTTAACAGTTGCTGTATTTTTTTTTTGCTATCTTTAAAACCAAATCTATTTTTTACATGTAAATTTTGCACTTATGGAGATTTTTTCTTCATGTAAACTTATGTATATAAAAAAGGTTCTTAAGATTAATGCCATAAAATTGTCTACAAAATTTCAAATACATATTAACATTAAAATTGTATAATATTTATTTCATTATCAATAGAAACATTTATGTAAAAGTGGATTACTTTGTTATTTATATAGTATTAAAATTTTTAGATTGTAAGCCTATAGAATTGCTTTTCATGAAAGGAAAATAGATAATAACAAATGAAAATGTAACTGAATGCAGTATATATAGATTCCCTTTTAAACTAAACTAGGTTACTTTAAAAACGATGTAACAAGGCACTGATAAAATTTCTATCAAATAATTTTAATTTTTTTTAATTAAGAATGTTTGGAGAAAAAAAGTGCCAAGTTATTTAACTAGTGAGTATTATATTAGTAATAATCACAATGCCCCAAATTATTTTGATTTAATACCGTTTGATTATGGAATAATAAGCACAACATGACAAAAAAATGGACACTTCACAACAAAAAAGACAAAAGAAGGAAAGGAGCAATAAATACAGGAAAAGCAACCTTCATGAACTGTATTACAGGAAGGTTAAGTTTGGCCTTAAAAAAATTAAAACCTCAAGCCAGTAGTTTTAAAATATTTACATCTAGTTAATTTTCATGTTTCTTTAATCTCTTTCTTATTAGTGAAGAGCAGCAGCCATTATGCATACACTGTATCTGTTAGGACTATAGACTGTATTTTCATTCACATTTATTCAGAAATAACACACACACACACACACACACACACACACACACACACACACACACAGTAACACTCTTTGTTCTGTCATTGTGATCCTAACCTTCGTGGAGGACTCCAGTAGTGGAAGAGGATGTATATTTTCTCTTACATCTTATGTGAAAGACTTGCAGAAAATACAGTATGTTATTTGTTTTAATGTGACTTTTATGGAGAAATCAAGCAAACAATGTAGTATTTGAATGATAGATTTCCTGCACCATTTTTTGAGTTTTTACAGAAATAGTGTAAAAATATTTCAACTAAATTAATATCTTTTTATTTTATATGTATTCTTAAGTTACCTTATACAGCTATAAACAAGATATTATTTGCATCATTAAGAGTTATTTGAAATGATATCCAAGCTTTATTTTTAAATGAAATCTCCTTTCACATAGTTCAGAAAAATTTACTTGCCATTACAATATAAGCTATTTCATATTAATAGATGCATTAGCATTAGGTCTGTACATAGATTTTTTTTTAATTTTTATTTTGTTGATTATCTACTACAGAATAATTTTGAAAATATATTCATGCCATATATTTTTGATATGATAATTCAACAGTTATGTTTCTAAAATCAGTGTGTAATTTTTATATTTTTTAATACCAATGCCCCGTATTTGTATTTCTTTTTTCCTTTTTAATGTAATTAACATGTACTTGCAAAAATACGTACATCTTTATAGTTTCTGTTATTTTGTTAAAATTATTTTATTGTCTTCATAAGAAAAGGGTTCAATATAAATGTTTATTGCTTTTTATGTAGGATATATACATTTGAAATAGGGAAAATATTTAACTCAAAGCCTTTATTATTAATCCTTAAATTTTACATCTGCAGTAATATCACTGTAGTCTTATTTATTTCCTGATCAATGGATTTTACCATTTTTTTGTATATACTCATTAAAATAAACCATTGATAATTTTTATTAAAAAAATAGTTTGAAGTTAATTAAAAAAAATCTTGGCAGTAGAATTTATCGTTTAATTTGGAAAAGATATTTAAAGATGCTAACACTTTTTTAATGACTTTCTAATTATCAGATATTTGACATTTAATTGTAGGAAGTTATTTTAAATTAAAAAAAAAACTGTACTTTGAGAAAATTAAAATGCAATTCTTATTATCAATTTCATATTTACCTACTTTTATTTATCAAAGTTCCTATTTATATAATTATAATTCCATTA
This sequence comes from Sepioteuthis lessoniana, assembly GCA_963585895.1. Taxonomy (NCBI): domain Eukaryota; kingdom Metazoa; phylum Mollusca; class Cephalopoda; order Myopsida; family Loliginidae; genus Sepioteuthis; species Sepioteuthis lessoniana. The sequence continues at coordinate 64,118,666 of OY757908.1, forward strand.
AATCTAATTGTCAGAAATTTCTTATTGTTAAAGTATGTCAATTATTTGAAATTAGAGTTTTATAAAAAAAAAAATAATAATTTACCTGATTTACAAATCTTTAATTTTTATCGTTTTTATTATATATATGAATAGACATAACAGAAAAAATATTATTCCATGATTATTTTTGAAAAGTCCAGAAATATATTAAAAATTTTCGTTCCTCAGATTATTACTGCTTCAAGGTAGATAACTCTGTAAATAGTTTGTTTCTGGTTATTACAAAATATCTTTTGGTAAATGAATATCAACCAATTTTGCATTTAAGGAAAATGAGTTATGTTTGCCTCTGGTTATTTTAAAGAAGTCAATTGTTTTATAATCAAAGAACAACAATTTTTTGAAGTATATCTCTAAACAATAAATCTATCGTCTTAATATTACTTTAACATTTTCCAGGATAGTAAAGATCTTTAAATGTAATGTGCATTTTCTCAGCTGTGGATTTTTAATCTCAACATAGAATATATATATGAGTGCTACATGTTTGATTCATAAAATAATTCTTTTAACACATTTTTAAGTCAGACTCAACATGTATTTCTTTCATTTTTTACTGTGTTGAATAGTAAAAAGAGTCTGTTGTTGTGCAAATATAATCTTTAATTTTTAATCTTACTTTAATCATATCTTGTTTGTTCCTTGTTTATTTGTAGAAATTTGGGTTTTAAAGCTACTATTACTTGGAATAAAATTAAGCAAGGAAGCTAATATTCTGTGACTGTTTATTGTAGTTAGTAAAGGGGAAGGGTCAGAAAAATTAGTTCATGAAATCCTAATTTTCACTTATTGTTTCCCAAATAATGAAAAAGAGGATTTTTATTCAATAATTATGTTTCTAAAATAAATACATTTAAAGTGTATATATTTTTCAATGCAAAAAATATGTATAAATTCATTTTTCTAATACATTTAAAGTGATAACTCTTTCAAGTTGAACTATTAAGCAAGTATAGATGCTTCAATTTCAACAATAAAGGATATGGAAATTTATCAACTTTATATAAATAGTTGGGATTTTTTTAATGTTTTGAGATGTTAACTTGCAATATAAAAAGTTTATGTTTTATCGTTTACATTGTATTTACAAGGGTATGGATTTAGCCAGAAGAAATATTTAAAACATTTCTTAAAGCAATTAAATATATAGTTGTATTTTAAAAATTAGATATCAAACCATTTTTATTTTTAATACTATAATCATTTATCTTTATGAACTAAATCAGCTTTTAATTTTGCTCTTTTTTGACAGTTTTCAAATCAATATGCTAGTGTCAGTGAATATTTTATTGATTATCTTTCATTGCTGTTTGTGTACTGAACTTATCTACAATGTGGAAGAAGAACAGAGTCCAGGAACATATATTGGCAATATTGCCACAGACTCACATGTAATGGATAATATTCCTTTGAAAGATCATAAGCACATAACATTCACACAACTCCAAAAGAGAAGGTCTCAGTTATTTCGTGTTGCCAAGAGTACAGGAAAACTGTACACTGCAAAAATATTGGATGCTGAATCCTTGTGTACTTATAATATAGAATGTTTCAAAATGATTGATGTTGCTGTGCGAAAAGCTAAATCATTTATAAAACTTTTAGAAATCAAAGTCATTATAAAAGATATTAATGATCATCGGCCAGAATTTCCAGACAAGCAAATTCATATTGAATTTTATGAAGGTGATGGAATTGGAATGAAAAAATTAATCCCAAATGCCATGGATAAAGATGTCAGTGGCCTGAATTCTCAGATTACTTATGAACTTAACAAAGATGATGAAGATCCATTTACATTGTCAGTATCTAAAACTCTGGTTGGAACATCAGATCTCAATCTCATATTGGAAGAAAGACTGGACAGAGAAGTTAAAGATTTTTATTTGATTCAAGTAATTGCCAAAGATGGAGGATCCCCACCAAAGCAGAGTGTTTTAGATGTTCATGTTTCAGTCACAGATATCAATGACAATACTCCTATCTTTAACCAAAAGATTTATAATGTATCAATTAAGAATGAACCGAGTGAGACATCTCCTGTTGCTACATTACAGGCTACCGATTTAGATTCAGGGGAAAATGGAAATATTTCCTATCATTTTAATTCAAAAACATCAAATTTTGCTAAGAAATATTTCAAAGTGAACAAAATGAGTGGTGAAATCTTTCTGTACAATGAAATTCCTGCTGGACAAAAGTTAATCTACAATTTGTATGTAGAAGCAACAGATGGAGGACATCCTTCTTTAAGTTCATTTGCCATGGTCCAAGTAAATGTGATCAACCAACAAAATAATGCTCCAACAATAGATGTAAACTTTTTCTCAGCATCATCTACGGATAATTCTACAGAAATTTCTGAAGACATTGAGGTGGGCAGTTTTATTGCTTATGTGAAAGTAACTGACCATGATGCTGGCCAGAATGGAGAGGTTATATGTGATCTTCATCATGATAAGTTTAAACTGAAAAGTCAAGGCTTGAAAAAATACCAAGTGATTCTGAAAGACCCATTGGATAGAGAGACAGAGGAACATCATGACATCACAATCAGCTGTGAGGATATGGGATTCCCACCAAGACATAGTGAGAGTAAGTTTTCCATTAAAGTGATGGATGTCAATGATGTGAAGCCAAAATTTTCTAAAGCAAGATACAAATTCCATATCAGTGAGAACCAGAAGGCTCACATTGATGTGGGCTCAATTAATGCATCTGACCCAGACTTGGGACCTGGAGGAGAACTGATCTTTTCTCTAGCAACAAATAAAAAGAAAAGTCACCTGCCTTTTCTAATCACCAAAGATGGTTTTATTTCAACAAGTGAACTATTGGACCATGAATTAGAAGATGTTTATAAGTTTGAGGTTTTGGTGAAAGACAATGGAATCCCATCACTGAATAATACAGTGGATGTGATTGTTGAGGTTGAAGATGAAAATGATAACAGTCCATATTTTACATTTCCCAGTGTCAATCCACACAATCTTGAAGTTGTTTATTTTGCTGATGAAAGCAAGAATGTGACAGTTGTGAGGGCACATGACAGTGACAGTCAAGAGAATGCATTTCTCAGATATGAAATAAGTGCAGGCAATGAGAAACAGTTGTTCACTATTGACCATTACAGTGGTTTGTTGTCTTCTACTGGTGCCCTTACAAAACAAGATGCTGGCTCTTATGAACTGGAGTTTGTTGTCAAGGATAGTGGTATGCCAGTTTTATCAGCAACAACTACAATCTTTTTGAGTCTGATAATGAAAAATAAGACTTCTTCTTTGGAAAGAGTAAATGGTGTGCTGCAGAGAAGTGAGTCTGATGAGAAGGTGCATCTTAATATGGTGATTATTATTACAGTAGCAGCTGTGATGGTGACTATCATCCTTACGGCTTCAATCTCAATCTGTGTGCTTCGTTGTTGTAATGCTGCAAGCGTAGATGGAGATAATGTTTCTAATAGATATGTCAGTGAACAAAGACACTTGATGTCATCTTCTTATCGAGGAAGCTCTTGGCCAGATGTCCCAACTACTATGATAAATGATCCAAACTTTGGCAGGAGTGCTGAGCAGATGGCAGCCAACAGAAGGGAATCATATCCAAGGTTTATTAACCAATCAACTGCTATAAAGCCACAAACAACTGTCAATATCAACAATCAGGTAATAGCATTATTTCAGTTACATTTTTTATGATGAAGTAGCATTAAATATTTAAATCCTTTTTTTCTATAAGGGCAACTTTCCACACTTTTAAAGATATTAGGCATTGTGTCATGTTTGATTTTATTTTCAATTGATTTAATTCCTTTTAATTTCTATTTAGTATTTTTCATTTATATTCCTCTTGATTATAATATATTAGTCTTATTCTTAAATATACCATGAAAATAGATGTTGAGGATATTTTGTGAAGGTATGGCTACCAACATTTTTTTTCCTATATTTTTTCCTGAAGTGTGTACAAATTCTCTTTAAGTTGTGCTTTTTAATAAAATATCAGATTTTAATTCAGATTTACAATTATGAACATGAGTTGAATGGTTATAAGCTGGTTCAAAACCAAATATTTGTGGCTCTTTAGAAGATTACTATATGCTGATTTGAAACTAAAAAGAATATTTTTATAACATACAGTTTGATGTTTATAAACTCAGCTGTGTTGTCAGTTTATCATTAAGTGCTCTTTAATTGTTTTTCTGTTTAAAAAAGTACTTTTATTTATCTATTACATTTTAATATACTGTGCTATTCTTTTGAATGTCACTGAAAAATTTTGTAAATCACTGAGGACTTGTTAATATCTGTTTTACTTGATTATTTAGGAACATTTGTACACAAGTAAAATAATTTCTGGATTTAAGAATTATTCCAAAGTTTTAAAAACAATTTTTTATACTGTAATTTTGCTTAATTTCATATTTTGTATTTTGTCTGGATGATTTTTCAATTTCATATCAAGCATTATTATTTATTATGTAAATTTTTCTGTTATTAACTGATGATTTAATTTTATGTAGCCTTTTTACATGTATTAATTATATTGAGACATATTTATTTTCACAAAAAATTATAAATGCTTCTGTATTTGTTACTATTGATGGATGAAAAGCCACTTAAACAAAATGATATGTGGTTAATTATTTCATATTACAAATCCCAGGTTGCCTTCTTCTTTTCGTTTATGTAAAGATAACTTACTATTTAATATTATATTGCAAAATAGTGGTTTAAGAGTAATAAATGAAAGTATTGAATTAACAAAAAGTCTTAAGGTATTTTTCATGTTGCAATACAGTTGATGCCTGGATTTCAAAATGGAGATAAGAACACATTGATGACTCCTTATTGTCCATCATGGAGATCAACGCTATCTTCTCATGCTGATAGTGGACATGGTTGGAGTGAAGGAGACACAGGACCTGCAGAAGAGATGACAGGTAAAAGAACTAAAACAAACAGTAATACTTGCTGATAAATTTTCATTTTGTATTTTTATATGTTCAACACATGAACAATGAAATTTAATGGAAAGTTGTTAATTTGATAGTTTTTGTTTTTGTTTATCAGATCAACTTATTCCACACTTCTGTAAGCCACAGAGTGGGCAGATCAATAAGACAGATAAGAGGCATATCGATGGAAATTTTACTTACCCAAGTGAATCAACACCAATTTCAGCAAGATTTCTTTCAAAAGCAGCAAGTAATCCCAACAATCTGTTGAGACAGGAACTAGAACAAAGATCCCATCATTTATCAGACAGCATTCAAATTACTCACAATGCCAGACCACTGCCTCCTGTACCACACAAAATACACTAATCATGAACTTTCTTAATGCTCACAGTCAATTTGTTTTCATAACATGTTCAAGTAACTTTATTTGAACCTAAAACTATTCATTATGAGAACTTTTCTATGAATAATATTTTGAATATATGGCTTTCCTCTCATAAATAATATTATAGGATATTATTATGATAAACCTTGAAGGATCTTGATTTATAAGTTTATCATTTTTAATAAGTGAAAATATTATAAAGTGGAATTTTTTCTTAAAGGACTTTGTTTACTTTGTCTAAATTTTTGAGATGAAGCTTGATAATTTTTATTATTTAGAGTCTTTGGACTCTTGTCTTTATTTTTATTGTTATTTTCCTGACATTTCAGCCAATGCATTCTTTAGCCTTCTTCAGGTGTTTCTTGTTGAACTCTAGAGCCTACATTGAACTTTAAACCAAACTCTTTATTTAATCCATCGGAGTAGATTGTTCTAATTCTATTAACCATAACCAGGTATAAGTGATAAGCTTTACTAAGTATTCCTTGTTATCTTTACCTATAGTCAGGATTGAACCTACAACCTCCAGATAATTTCACTTAGAAGTTCATTAACCAAACCCCTATATCTGTTATACTACATGTACTGCTGGACAATTCAGAGTGAATTTTTTTTGGACTTACAAACCTAATGTTTTTATCAACAATGAATTACTACTTATTACTATTAAATACAATTATGTACCTTTGCTCATATTTGCAATTTTTTTTTTATATAGCCTTTTTGATTATTGGTTCTCATATTTTATTCATGTCTATACTTGGTCTACTGTAGCCTAACATATGCGCTACTCTTTAAAACATCTTATTCTCTAATATTCTTCCCTATTTATTATTTTGACTTTATCCCATAAGGGCAGATGGTTTCCCTTTTCTTAATATTAGCTCCAAGAAATCTGGATTGAATGACTGAGAACAATACCAAAAACTCACCACAGTCTGTTTGCCTTATGAAAAGATATATAGTCAATATGATATCAAGACAATATTTAGGAGTGGCTCGACTCTTTGAAAATATCTCTTCTGAGTCAAACCTCCAGCAGAATACAACATGACTAAGAATTGTATATATTTCATCCCATGCAGCTGTGGTAAAGTATACAAAGGTGAGACATGCCCACTAAAAGTAAGGCAAGAGGAATATGAAAAAACAGTAGTATGAGGTGAAATCGAAAAGTCAGGTATAGCTGACCATATTTGGAAAAAAAAAGAAACCATCCACCCTTATTGTTATAGTTTTTGTTAGTAGGAAAATAAGAAAGGCGATAGACAATGATGAGGCATGTTTAGCTTGTAAGTGCCATGCTGTATACACTGTATGTGTATATTGACGAGACCCTCTGTTTATTTAAACAAGGGAAGTAACTGCTTCTTCCAAGTGAAGGTAACTCATGTCATGACGCTTATGGGATGAAGTCAAAATAATAGATAAGGAAGAACATTGGAGAATAAGATGTCTTAAAGAAGCAATGCATATTTTGGGTTCCAGTGACCTGTTGAGTAGACCAAGTATGAAGATGAATACAATATTAGAACCAATAATCAAAAAGGTTTGATAAAAAAAATTGTAATATGAGCTGAAGTAAAAAAATATCATCTGTAATCATAATAAGTTGTAATTCATAGTGTTGATAAAAACATTAGATTTATAAGTCCCAAAAAATTCAATCTGAATTGTCTAGCAGATATAGGTGTTCAGTTAATAAACTTCTAAGTGAAATCATCTGGAGGTTGGAGATTCAATCCTGACTACAGGTAAAAATAACAAGGAATACTTACTATAGGTTATTACTTGTACCTGGTTATGGTTAACAGAATTAGAACAATCGACCCCCATGGTTTAAATAAAGGGTTCGGTTCAAAGTTCTGTGTAAGCTCCTAAGTTTGACAAGAAACACCTGAAGAAGGCTGAAGGACACATCATCTGAAATGTTGTAAATATAAAGATAAAGACAATAGTCTGAATACTCTAATTGATGAATAAAAGATTTTATATTTGTTTTACAATTATTTAATACTTAGAATCATGTTAAAAAGATCAGCATAAAAGTTTCATGATAAATTTTAAATTAACTTCTTGTCTGAATTTTGTTAGGTGTTTTGTGTGTGTGTGTTTTAGCTTTATAACCTCTGACCTTTAGAGGGTAAACAACTAAAATTTTGTTTGGTGAAAAAAAGAAGACACAGAAACAACCACATATAATAATTAAAGATGTGAATACAATTATTTTATATATATTTTAATTATTATAAAACATTGAATAGAAACATTGGAAACAAAATCATACTTTATTGACTAAACTCTATTATTCATATTTAAATATTATTAATCCTTATAGTTGATATTCTTTGGATGTATCAAGATTTTAGAGTTTAATATATGTGGTATGTATATTGAAATTTCCTTTGAATTCATCAGCCAAATGGATTTTAAAGAATATATTTAAATAAGAATTATATTTCTGAATTTTACACTAAGATGCATATGTTAATTTTTTGATTTTCATAATTTATGCAAATAAAACAAACAAATTCAGTTATAGAAATAAAAGAAATTATTCAACTTTTTAAATGAAAAATATTGCTTGGCTTATGTTTGCAATGTTCAGATCACTTTGAACACCGAGATTACTTATTGTGTAAAGAAGGGCTGAATGAATTAGATAGTAATGAACAAATAACTACCTTCCTATGTTGCATTATGGGTAAAAAGAGGCAGATATAGTATATTTTTAATAAAACTTCAATTTAGGGCTTCAGGTGGATACTAAAGTATTTTCATAATTAAAGAATGTATAAAACTTGAATATCTATTAAAATAGTTGTTTTTATCATTTTTAGCCCACATTTTATAATACAAAGATTTCTTCAGAAAAGTGAGCGGCCATTACTCATGCATTACACTAACTAGGATGATAGCCTGTTCTAGTGAAATTGCAGCAAACATGCCCACACACACACACACACACACACACACAAAGAAATGACATATCCTTTGTTCTGCTGTTGTAAGCCTAATGTTATTGAAGAACTGCATTAGAGAAGTTGATTATAAATTTGCTGTCATTTCTGATGAAAGTGGATTACAAATACTAAGGTAAGTTGTACTATTTGGATTTGAATTTAGCTAAAAATATTATCAAAGTGATGGGTAAAGTTTAAAAACAAGCATACTTGAAGGCCATTATGATGTTTTGTTATTATTTCCAAGAGGCCTTATGACTTTAAAAGGATATTTACAAAAGAAAATGTGTTCATTGCAAAATTCGTTTCATGTATTATGCCTTTATGAACATTTATTTTACTGAGAACATCTTTAGGTGAAATATCTATTTATACTTATCATTAACTTATCTACTTGTGAATAAATAGAATTAATTTTTTTATTCACTATCGTGGTAGCCATTATGGATGATATAAAAATTGATATGACTTAAACTCTGGTTATGACCCCCTTATGTTCATAGATATTTATGGTTTGAATATTTAAACACTTATCAATAAGCATATAGTATCAAGATACTGTTGATGATTAATTTTATGTCTTTCATAAATAAATGTAGTTGAGAATGAATTTTTAAAAGGAAATATTGTTAGGCTTTCAACATACATTTTGTTAGGTCTTAAATGAAATATGATCATTGAAAAAATATTTTGAAATATCATGTAAAATTAATTAAAGATTGTATAATATATTTTGCATAAGAACTGCAAAATAAGAAATACTTTTAATCTGCTTCTTGTTATTAATTTTCATGATATATATTTTATTATTTCCACAATCATTTATATTTTTAAATATTTAAACAAGATATGTAAACAGTGAATAGTATTGTTTCATAACTTGTAGCTTTAATTGGTGCATTTTGAAGCATTCAAATAAACCAGTTTATTATGTTTACATTTTTTATTTTAAACATTTTCATCATGCAATATTCATATTTTTTCAATATTGTTCTTTATTTTGTGTAAGATCTGCTAAATAAGAAATATTTTTCATTTGCTACTTTCAGATTATTATTACCAACCTCCTTGAATTAAGATATTAAGTACATTTATTGATAAATGTTCCATTTTGATAATTTACATATGATGATAAAATTGCTCTATGCTATTATTAATCATTATGTATGTCGTGTGTGTGTGTGTGTGTTACAAGAAAAAAATGTATATTAATAAAAACCTATTGACTCCACACCAAAAAAAAAACTTTCTTAGCTAAATGTGCAGGTCATGTATTGGAAACAATCTATATTTGATGCTACAAAGCAAAAACATACTTTTTAACATTATAAAAATAATATTGCATAACCCAAATAAAATGTTTAATACTATATTTTTATATAATTTTGAGAAAACTAAGTATATCTATATTCACTTTCAAATATATTACCATCATTTGTCGAAATTTAAATTATAACAATTTTCAGTTGTTTTTCATTCATTGGAAAAGAGTTGTAGAGAGATAACATTTTGTGGGATTAATCTATGCTATGTCAATTTCGATAAAAATTTTCATGCAGATTATTTCCTCATGAAAAAGTAATTTTTTTGTTATCTCAAAAGATTTACCAAAAATACAATTACTAAATATCTTGCTTAAGGAGTGAAAAGATTAACAAATTATGATTTTATGCAGATTTTTGTGTGTGTGATTGACATGTTATAACAAATTGATTTAACTTCTCATTATAGCTAAATTATTTGCTTTCTTGGTGCATTCAAATCAAGCTTTATGAATTATCAATTTAGTTAATCAACATAAAGCGCAGACAAATCTAATTTTATGAGGAAAATATTTTAACCTGTTTATTTTGTCTTTATGAAAAAGAATATTTTAACAGCTTGATAACAGGTATAAAGGTTTTTTTTTAATCTTTTGGGTAATTTTTTACACTTATCATAACTTTCCAGCATTGTAACATATCTTAATTTTAATTATTAACTCATATACTAAATTTTCAAAGGTATCTTGAATATTTTTATTGGAAATTTTTAATATGATTCTCAAGAAAATTTAAAGAAATAAATCTTATTACTCCATTATTAACTGGAACGAGTTCAAGGGAAGTAACTCTAGTGTTGATTTTAACTTTACTCTTTCTGTTAAAATTACTGAAAACGGATATTAAAATGAATATAATTTATCGACTATATTTTGATTACAGAGTACTTTGCATATTATAAGAGTTAGCAAACTAGGCGTCCATATTATTGTTTGTGATTTCTTTTCCTACTGAATGCTTCATACTTCTAGCCTTGTACCAAGCTAAGCTTACTAAGTTATACCCTGATTTCTTTATTAGGATGTTTTATTCATCAGTGATGGTAACTTGCACAAAAAAAACATTGATGGTGTGTCCGTGGTGTAGTAGCTAATGTCCTAGACTGTAACATCATAGTGAGTGAGTTCAAACTTCAGCTGCTCTATTGTATTCACTTTCAGACTAATACTCTTGGAAAGGTACAAACCCCTTATCCCCCTCTCCAGCCATATGTTAAATTATACAACTACTGTTTTTCTACAAGAATAGTTTGGGCATTAAATAACTCACAAAGGTTGATATGCCACTAAACAAAGAAACCAGACTAAACCAAAAAACTTATTTTAAAAGACAAGTATAATTTCATAGAAATTTTTGTTCATAAATCATTACCTGAGGTTTTTAAGGCATTATCTGGATAAATAATTTTGATCATAAAACTATCAGATTTATTATGATTTTATCTTTTAACCTGTATACAAAATTGTTTCATTGACAAGTAAATTTGAGAGAATAAATTACAATTTTTTATGTACCAGAACAGTTATTTCATTAATATTAATATATAATTAATATATATTACATTAATATTATTTCTTGAAATATACCAAAAAAGAGAAAAAGTTGAATAAATGCACTAGTTGATGGATAAAACATTCTTTATATGAATTGAAAATTTAAAAAATTACACTTTCTTATTCAATTTAATTTCCAGATGCCACTCAAGATATTTGTACAATTTTATGGTTCATTGATAGTCTTACATTGCTGTTTGTGTGCTGACCTCATCTACAATGTGGAAGAAGAGCAGAGTCCAGGCACATACATTGGCAATATTGCCACAGATTCACATGTCATGAATAATATACTTTTAAAAGATCATAAACATATCACATTCACACAACTCCAAAAAGGAAGCTCCCAATTATTCCGTGTTGTCAAGAATACAGGAAAACTATACACTGCACAAATATTGGATGCTGAGTCAATATGTACATATAACAATGAATGCTTTAAGATGATTGATGTTGCTGTAAGGAAAGCAAAATCCTTCATTAAATTACTAGAGATAAAAGTAATAATAAAAGATATTAATGATCATAAACCTCAATTTAAAAATAAACAAATTAAAATTAAATTTGATGAAAATGTTGGAACTGGAATGAAAAAATTAATCCCAAATGCCATGGATAAAGATGTCAGTGGCCTGAATTCTCAGATTACTTATGAACTTAACAAAGATGATGAAGATCCATTTACGTTGTCAGTATCTAAAACTCTGGTTGGAACATCAGATCTCAATCTCATATTGGAAGAAAGACTGGACAGAGAAGTTAAAGACTTTTATTTGATTCAAGTAATTGCCAAAGATGGAGGATCCCCACCAAAGCAGAGTGTTTTAGATGTTCATGTTTCAGTCACAGATATCAATGACAATACTCCTATCTTTAATCAAAAGATTTACAATGTATCGATTAAGAATGAACCAAGTGAGACATCTCCTGTTGCTACATTACAGGCTACCGATTTAGATTCAGGGGAAAATGGAAATATTTCCTATCATTTTAATTCAAAAACATCAAATTTTGCAAAGAAATATTTCAAAGTGAACAAAATGAGTGGTGAAATCTTTCTGTACAATGAAATTCCTGCTGGACAAAAGTTAATTTACAATTTGTATGTAGAAGCAACAGATGGAGGACATCCTCCTTTAAGTTCATTTGCCATGGTCCAAGTAAATGTGATTAATCAACAAAATAATGCTCCAACAATAGATGTAAACTTTTTCTCTACGTCATCAACAGATAATTTTACAGAGATTTCGGAGGACATTGAGGTGGGCAGTTTTATTGCTTATGTGAAAATAACTGACCATGATGCTGGCCAGAATGGAGAAGTTATATGTGATCTCCATCATGATAAGTTTAAACTGAAAAGTCAAGGCTTGAAAAAATTCCAAGTGATTCTGAAAGACCCATTGGATAGAGAGACAGAGGAACATCATGACATCACAATCAGCTGTGAGGATATGGGATTCCCACCAAGACATAGTGAGAGTAAGTTTTCCATTAAAGTGATGGATGTCAATGATGTGAAGCCAAAATTTTCTAAAGCAAGATACAAATTCCATATCAGTGAGAATCAGAAGGCTCACATTGATGTGGGCTCAATTAATGCATCTGACCCAGACTTGGGACCTGGAGGAGAACTGATCTTTTCTCTAGTAACAAATAAAAAGAAAAGTCACCTGCCTTTTCTAATCACCAAAGATGGTTTTATTTCAACAAGTGAACTATTGGACCATGAATTAGAAGATGTTTATAAGTTTAAGGTTTTGGTGAAAGACAATGGAATCCCATCACTGAATAATACAGTGGATGTGATTGTTGAGGTTGAAGATGAAAATGATAATAGTCCATATTTTACATGTCCCAGTGTCAATCCACACAATCTTGAAGTTGTTTATTTTGCTGATGAAAGCAAGAATGTGACAGTTGTGAGGGCACATGACAGTGACAGTCAAGAGAATGCATTTCTCAGATATGAAATAAGTGCAGGCAATGAGAAACAGTTGTTCACCATTGACCATTACAGTGGTTTATTGTCTTCTACTGGTGCCCTTACAAAACAAGATGCTGGCTCTTATGAACTGGAGTTTGTTGTCAAGGATAGTGGTATGCCAGTTTTATCAGCAACAACTACAATCTTTTTGAGTCTGATAATGAAAAATAAGACTTCTTCTTTGGAAAGAGTAAATGGTGTGCTGCAGAGAAGTGAGTCTGATGAGAAGGTGCATCTTAATATGGTGATTATTATTACAGTAGCAGCTGTCATGGTGACTATCATCCTCACGGCTTCAATCTCAATCTGTGTGCTTCGATGTTGTAATGCTGCAAGCGTAGATAGAGATGATGTTTCTAATAGATATGTCAGTGAACAAAGACATTTAATGTCATCTTCTTATCGAGGGAGCTCTTGGCCAGATGTCCCAACAACTATGATAAATGATCCAAACTTTGGCAGGAGTGCTGAGCAAATGGCAGCCAACAGAAGGGAGTCATATCCAAGGTTTATTAACCAAACCACAGCTATAAGGCCACATCCAGCTGTTGATATTAGTTGTCAGGTAACTTTGTTGTTGTACATATTTTTTCTTTGTCAAATAATTTTAATTAAATAGACTAAAATTATTAAATTTTAAGCAGTTAAAAATGTTGAATTTTTTGAGAGAAAATGCCCTTTAATAATTTCATTGGAATTTTCTTTTTAAATTAGCATTTTCTCAGTACCTTTTTGTGTGGCTTTTTTGGTTGATTTTATTCTAGTGTAGTTTTGTGCTAAGTTATCTTGATGAGAAGGAAATGTTTTCTTCCTAATTTCCATTCAAAATTTTCCTTTCCAGTTTAATGTTCACAAATTGCCAAAGTGAGCTTTCATATTGAAATCTTCAATAAGAACTAACAAAGAATTCTATATTTGAAGCTTTAAGTATGATTTTAATAATTTTTTATAAGTGTTTTGATTCAGAAATATATTTTATGTATAATCAATGAGCAGAATACCAATTGATGAGAAAGATATTGGTAAATGATGTCCCAAAAAAGTAGAGTATATATCAGTTAAGCATAATATTTTTTATATTGCATGTATAGGGAAAAATGATGAAAAGCATATTATTTTCTTTGTTTAATTTTTTTTACTAATACTTCCTACTACTATGGTTAAATTTTGTTTAGCATTATGATTGTATGTTGTATTATGGTAGTTATAGTAATATTGTTTCATTAACTTCATGGTATAAACTTTTTAAATGCTTTTTTAATTATATGGTGAAGCAGAAGACACCAGGTCTTCAAAATGGAGATAAGAATACACTGACAATTCCTGATTGTTCTACTTGGAGATCTACATTGTCTTCTCACACTGACAGTGGACATGGTTGGAGTGAAAGTGACCCAGGACCTACAGAAGAGATGACAGGTAAAATAAATTGAATCATTGTCATTTGCTGATAAAATTTAATTTTGTTTTCTGTTACTAATATATAAACAGACCCAGATAACAAAACATTGATTTTATTGGTTTCAGATCAGCTGATTCCACACTTTCATAAGCCACAGAGTAGACTGGCCAATAAGATGGATAAGAGACACATGGAAGGAAATTTTACCTACCCAAGTGAATCAACACCAATTTCAGCAAGATATCTTTCAAAAGCAACAAGTAATCCCAACAATCTGTTAAGAGAAGAAATAGAACAAAGATCCCATCATTTATCAGACAGCATTCAAATTATTCACAATGCCAGGCCACTGCCTCCTGTACCACACAAAATACATTAATTATATATTTTACAATAGTGAATTATAAGGGCATAAAAAAAGTGATAGGATAATTTTCTAAGATGCATCTTTATATGAATAATATTAAAAGTTCAATCATAAGTGTGAAAGTAAATGATATTGCAGTAAACTCAGTTTGAGAAAACTTTAGAAAATTTGTATATTTAAGGGCACTCTAAATCATTTACTATTTGTACTGGGATTGGTATGTATAATAATGATATGCAAAACTTCTTTGGTAATAATTATTGTGTACATTGTCTAGTGGAACATTTACACTGAATTGCATAAATTTTAAATTACGGTATATTTGAATTTTGGGAAATGAAATTTTCTGCATATTTAAGTTGTCAGTTTTATTTGTTACTATGTAAACTTTGTATTTGTATAAAATAAGTATAATTGTTATATGTAAACATTTACTTTACAAATAATAATTTGAAATAATCAAGAGAAAGTTAAATGAAATACACACTAGCCTGTATAAATATTGTTTAACATTTTTAACTTGTGATTTTCTTTGTGGAGCAAATTATATAACAATATATCTAATATGAATAAAAAAAAAAGCTATTAAACTTATGAAAGAATATGATAGAGAACATTTTCTAATGAAATTATTTTATATATATATATATATGTTCTAATGCTTGAGTAAATTTTTAAATCAATGCACATTGTTTCTGAATATCAATTTGTAATTTTAAACTTTTAGAATAGAAAAAAATCAGAATTAAATAAAAGTTTTTGAAAAATGAACGAATAAGATTTTTTTTCAATTCTATAACATACTGGATATTTAAAGAGAAACTCTTGACTAATCATAGAAGGGAAGAAAGAAAGAGGAAAGAAGATGATATAGGGAAGAATAGCAATTTTTAAACATTGCATTATGGGAAAAAGGGGACAGTCATAGTTTTTAATTTCATAAAACCTCAGGACACAACATTATCTAAGGAAAAGCACTCCCAAATATTATGTTTTAAAAATATATGAAACTTTGTTTTTTTTCATTTTCTTTAAGATTTTTCTCAGTGTGTGATGCAGCCATTGCACACACATTATATTTATTAGGACTATACACTATATGCACTCACATTCACTGAAAGCATAGATTCTCACACAAAACACACATAACAGTCTCTTTGTTCTATCATTGTGATATTCAAATCAGTGGATAAAAGACAATGTAAATTGTCTGGAAGTTTTTAGCTGAAAAGGATTATAAAAAATAAGGTAAGTTACTAATTTTAATTTGGAAACGAAGAAGAACTGTTATTAATTGACTCAAAGTAGACATTTTTCAATTTTTGATAAACATTGAAGATTTCTTCTGTATTGTCTTAGTCATCAGAGAGAGAAAATACATAACATTCACTAATAATAAAATTTAATTTGCATTGATCATTTTTTTTATACTGAAATAATTTTTTGAATATGTTTTATCTGAATTTGGTGGCTGAGATTATTTTTCATGAAATATTTGCCTCTGTTTTGTACTTTAACATTAAACAACTTTGGCAGCCATTTTAATATGTTATAAAATGTAGTAAATGCCTAAGTTGCATATATATTAATGTGTATATTTTTGTAATAAATCTTACTATAATTATGATAGAATCAGTATATACAAATGGAACCTATTTTTGTTGTAACAACAAATAAAAGTGTGTATTTATCATACTCTGACAAGGATTAGTTACAAATAGAATAATATTATTCTCATATTCATCAACATTTACTAAACTTATTCAGAATAGATGAAAACCCAAATATTTCATTTAATTTTTAATCAAACATTTTCATTCACATAGAAATAATAACTTATAAGTAAAATATATTTTTTTTATTTTATGTTATACATGAATACTAACAAATAGCCTAGGATATTAAAATTCATTGTCATCAATTTTTCATATGTACATCTTTAAAAAATTGACTTCCTGTGATATTAAATTTGATTGTATTTTTTAAACAAAGATTCTTGTTTCTTAAATGTAAATATTTATATAGCTTGGAATTTTTATGAAAAGTTTTTAAGAAAATCCAGTAACTGCAAATATGATTTTAGATTTTTTTTTACTAATTTTATCTTAAGATTACTCAACAAAATTATAATGTTTTATTACTGCATTATTGAATATCAGTTAATACATATTTTACCAATTAAAGAATTTGAAATTATTATATGTAGTATTGAAAGATATTCATGTAAAAGAGACTGTTAATCAGGAAAATTGTAATTGTTGATCTTACAAATATTTTATCAGACATCAATAAAATTAGTCAGTCCTGTAAATTATGTTAAGAGTTATTTCTTTTCTTCCTTTAAAATGAACTTTACTTGTCTGTGAATTATCTAATCTTTTTAATATTTTACATGACAAAAAGAATTTTAGAATTTTATATTTTTCATTGCGCTAATAATGAATAAAGATGTAGAAAATATTAGATACTTTTTATCAAAGATTTAAAAAAAAGCTACGTTGGACTGGTTAACAGCTAATACAAGGGAAATAACTAGGTAAAAATGTGATTATTCCATGGCTATTATTTGTTGAGAAGAGATTAAAATGCTTCATAATATCTTTGATGGTATTTTGTGTGCATTTTTATATGACTGTCAAATAATGCACACATTTTGCAAAATTCCCATAGAGTTGATATTATATTTACAAGAATTAGCATAATTCAAAACAGAATTTCTCAGTAAAAATATATAAAAATCAATAGTAACCTATTTGAAGAGATTCTTATTCTCTTTTCTACCTATACTAATTTTTGCCTAAAGAAAAAATACTAATTATTGGAAACTAAATGAGAATAATCTCATTGAATTTTCATTAATTTGGATGTAGAGTGAATGTGAACAAAATAGGGAATGAAATAGGACTACTTGGTTTAGTTGTGATTGTTTAGGTGTCATTTGATCTAATGTAAGCTCATTTGGTGAAGGACATTTTGGTGTAAGGAAAAAATAACTTTACTAAAAATTTTACAGTGGTTATTTTATCTATTTTTTTTTTTCAAGGAAAAAAAAAGACATCTACAATGTAATTGTACAAAATAAAAATAAAAGGAATTGACTTTATTTTTACTGATTTGAATGTAGTTAAAACCAATACCAAGTTTTCTTTGATATATTAAAAATCAAGTTAACTTTAATTATTTGGAGAATTATCTTTCAAAAGATGTAAAAATTTTCTGAACTAAATGAAAGTTTAAGATTTTAGAAGTGTGGGATATCTAAATTAAAAATTTAAGTTCAAAAGGAAACCTATTAATCATTGAATTATGTTGTAGATGTCATAATTATAGAACATTTTTACCATTTTTCAATGATTATTTAAATATGGGTAAATTCTTATTAGGTATTTAGATTCTGATTTTTATCACATAATTTTTAAGAACTGAAAAAATTTCTTAAGAATTTTCTCTGTATTTGATTCCAATTCATCATTCAAAGGTAAAATTTTTAAATGGTTTAAAACTGCAATATAATTTTCCTAAAAAGTAAATAAATACATAAAGATATCAAATGTATTAATCCCTATTAAAAAAATGAAGGTAATGGAACTTTATTTAATTAAAATTAAAATTGCCCTTACAGATTTACAAATTAAGTGTTCTAAACACTAGAAAATCATTTGGTCAATGAGCTGACACTAAAAAAACATTTGACACCAAAATTCCTCTATACAAGTGGCTACTTCAAGTTGTAACAAAACCATTGGGAAGCGATTAATGTATTTAATTCTCCAAGATTAATTGTGCCTGTTACCAGATACTTAACGGTCTACATCAGACAATAGGGCATTTTTCATTCTAGCAAAAAAATAGTTCATTCCAATTTCCAAATTTCTTTAATATACAAAAGGACAAATATTGAGTTCAAAATTTATATGACTAATTCATATTCAGATAATTTTTTCCCTTTGTGAGATGTAGGATAGATAATCACACTTCTTTGTAAATATATAAATTTAAATTATTAATCAATTAACATTGTGAAATAAGAAGTTGAATTACTCATTTCATTGGTCCAGAGAAATGATATCAACTTGTAATTGGTAAATGAATTCTAGAATATGCTTCCATTTATTTTACATTTAAATTTTAATATTTTTGTAATGCTTTGATTTATTTTATTTTCTCTTGTTAATATAAAAATAAAAAAAATAATGATAGTAACATTCTTTATTTCCACAGACTTCACTTGAACATGTCAGAAGTATATATTCTACTTTTTGTCTTCCATGCTTGTTTGTGTGCTGAACTTATCTACAATGTGGAAGAAGAACAGAGTCCAGGCACATACATTGGTAATATTGCCACAGATTCACATGTCATGGATAATATCCCTTTGAAAGACCATAAACACATCACATTCACACAACTTCAAAAAAGAAAGTCCCAGTTATTTCGTGTTGCCAAGAGTACAGGAAAATTGTACACTGCACAAATATTGGATGCTGAATCCTTATGTACTTATAATGAAGAATGTTTCAAAATGATTGATGTTGCTGTGAGGAAAGATAAGTCCTTTATAAAACTTTTAGAAATCAAAGTCATTATAAAAGATATTAATGATCACCAGCCAGAATTTCCAGAAAAGCAGATTAAAATTGAATTTGATGAAGAGTATGGAACAGGAATGAAGAAATCAATCCCAAATGCTGTAGATAAAGATGTCAGTGGTAAAAATTCTCAGATAACTTATGAACTTAACAAAGAAGATGAAGATCCATTTACTTTATCTGTATCTAAAACACTTGTAGGAAAATCAGATTTGAGTATTATTTTGGAAGAACGATTAGATAGAGAAACCAAAGATTCTTACTTGATGCAAGTAACTGCAAAAGATGGAGGATCTCCACAGAAAGAAAGTATTTTGAATGTTCACATTTCTGTTAAAGATGTCAATGACAACCCACCAGTATTCTCTCAAAGTTTTTACAATGTTTCTATACAAAATGAACATGATAAAAATATACCAGTTGTTAGTTTATCTGCTTCTGATTTAGATTCAGAAGAAAATGGAAATATTTCTTATCATTTTGATTCAAAAACCACAAATTTTGCTAAAAGATATTTTGCATTGAATGAATTAACAGGAGAAATATTTCTAATGAACAAAATACCACCTGGACAAAATTTAGTTCATAATTTGTACATTGAGGCAAAAGATGGAGGACATCCTTCTTTAAGTTCATTTGCAATGGTCCAAGTAAATGTGATTAATCAACAGAATAATGCTCCAACAATAGATGTGAACTTCTTCTCAGCATCATCTACAGATAATTCTACAGCAATTTCTGAGGACATTGAAGTTGGAAGTTTCATTGCTTATGTGAAAGTAACTGACCATGATGCTGGCCAGAATGGAGAGGTTATATGTGATCTCCATCATGATAAGTTTAAACTGAAAAGTCAAGGCTTGAAAAAATACCAAGTGATTCTGAAAGACCCATTGGATAGAGAGACAGAGGAACATCATGACATCACAATCAGCTGTGAGGATATGGGATTCCCACCAAGACATAGTGAGAGTAAGTTTTCCATTAAAGTGATGGATGTCAATGATGTAAAGCCAAAATTTTCTAAAGCAAGATATAAATTCCGTATCAATGAGAATCAGAAGGCTCACATTGATGTGGGCTCAATCAATGCATCTGACCCAGACTTGGGACCTGGAGGGGAACTGATCTTTTCTCTAGCAACAAATAAAAAGAAAAGTCACCTGCCTTTTCTAATCACCAAAGATGGTTTTATTTCAACAAGTGAACTATTGGACCATGAATTAGAAGATATTTATAAGTTTAAGGTTTTGGTGAAAGATAATGGAATCCCATCATTGAATAATACAGTGGATGTGATTGTTGAGGTTGAAGATGAAAATGATAACAGTCCATATTTTACATTTCCCAGTGTCAATCCACACAATCTTGAAGTTGTTTATTTTGCTGATGAAAGCAAGAATGTGACAGTTGTGAGGGCACATGACAGTGACAGTCAAGAGAATGCATTTCTCAGATATGAAATAAGTGCAGGCAATGAGAAACAGTTGTTCACCATTGACCATTACAGTGGTTTGTTGTCTTCTACTGGTGCCCTTACAAAACAGGATGCTGGCTCTTATGAACTGGAGTTTGTTGTCAAGGATAGTGGTATGCCAGTTTTATCAGCAACAACTACAATCTTTTTGAGTCTGATAGTGAAAAACAAGACTTCTTCTTTGGAAAGAGTAAATGGTGTACTGCAGAGAAGTGAGTCTGAGGAGAAGGTGCATCTTAATATGGTGATAATTATTACAGTAGCAGCTGTCTTGGTGACTATCATCCTAACGGCTTCAATCTCAATCTGTGTGCTTCGATGTTGTAATGCTGCAAGTGTAGATGGAGATAATGTTTCTAATAGATATGTCAGTGAACAAAGACATTTGATGTCATCTTCTTATCGAGGAAGTTCTTGGCCTGATGTTCCAACTACGATGATAAATGATCCAAACTTTGGCATGAGTGCTGAGCAGATGACAGCCAACAGAAGAGAATCATATCCAAGGTTTATTAACCAATCAACTGCAATAAGGCCGCATGCAGCAGTTGATATCACCTGTCAGGTAATTGACATGTGATATATATTTTTTCATTTATATAAAATTTCAATTAAGAAGACTAAAATTAATAACTATTTTTTAAAAAGATTAAATTTCTTGACAGTATGAATTACTTGGCATCTCCAAATTTCATTGTTTGTTTTCTTTTTAGATTGTCATTTTCTCATGACCTGTTCTTAATGCATTTTTGGTAGATTTTTTTTCTGTGCAGTATTGCTTTCAGCTATAAGCATAAGAAAAAATATATTTTTCTTAGTTTTTATTTTATACTGAAGATGCAGGGAAAACTTAATTGGACATATTTCAAATGAAAAATTATAACGAATCCTAATTTCTAATCTTTATCTATAAATAAATGATAATTTTTTTCATGATAACAGTTGTTTAATTTTAAATGACTTTGATTAAAAAGTATATACCATCAAGGAGAAGAAAACTAATGATGTTATATTATAAACATTTTGGTAAATGGTGTTTGTGAAAATAAAGTATCTATATATTAGTTAAACATGATTTTTTTCATTAATGCCTATAGTATTTTGGCTGGATAAATTATTTTCCCCAGTTAATAATTTTTATATATGGTTTTAGTATAGATCTTAGGAACAATGTATTATTTTAATAAAAAAGAACATTTGTATGCTAAAATACATCAATAATAGTATAGGAGTCATGTGACCAAACTCATTGGAGCATTAGGCAAAATTATGAAAAGCATGACATTTGCTTTTTTTAGTGTTTTTATTACTAATATAATTAGCATTATAGTTTGATATGCTAGTATTATGTATTATATTAGATATATTAATATTATATTTTCTCTTTGGTAATAACTTTTAAAATGATTTTTTAATGATATTGTGAGACAGATGACACCAGGACTTCAAAATGGTGACAAGAATACATTGATAAATCCTAATTGTCCAACATGGAGATCTACAATGTCTTCTCATGCTGATAGTGGACATGGTTGGAGTGAAGGAGACACAGGACCTGCAGAAGAGATGACAGGTAAAAAAGATAAAACATTGTTTCTTCTTTCTGAAAACCCAATCATTCTGTAATGCACATACATACTCACAGAAGATGAAGTGTTATTAACAATTGTTGATTTTGTTGTTGTTGTTTCAGATCAGCTGATTCCACAGTTCTGCAAGCCACAGAGTAGACAGGCCAATAAGATGGATAAGAGACACATAGAAGGAAATTTTACCTACCCAAGTGAATCAATACCAATTTCTGCAAGATATCTTTCAAAAGCAACAAGTAATCCCAACAATCTGTTACGAGAAGAAATAGAACAAAGATCCCATCATTTATCAGACAGCATTCAAATTACGCACAATGCTAGACCACTGCCTCCTGTACCACACAAAATACACTGATTATACACCAATACTTTCATCAATTATACATACATTAAGTTTCATGAATCATATGAAATTTTATGTAAATGACATTTCAATTACAATCATAAGTGTAAAAATGAATAATACTGTAGTAAGTCATATTTAAGTTATTCTAAATAGATTCACATTTACTATTTATATTACCTTTCTCCTATGAAAAAAATTAGTATTATTCTTCATATACTGTTATTTTATAAACATTTTTTAATTAAAAACCTACACAGTGGGTCATTTACAATTTATAAATTTGATACTATTTATATATTGGTAATGAAAAATTCTGCAGAAATAAGTTTGTCAAATTAACCTGTATGAGTATTATTTAAAACTTAAAACTTATACTTTTTGTAATGAAGCTAATGAAAGAATTATATAATAATATTTCTAATATAGATAAATACTAATCAAACTTTTGAAAGAATATGATGCATAAAGTTTTCTAAAGAGATTTTTCTCATATTGGAAGTACATATTTTTAATGTTAAATATTTGAGTTTATAAATTATTGTACTTCGATTCCAGATTTAAGTTTGTAATTTAAAACACTGAAAATAAAATTAAAAAAAAAAAAAAATTGAACAAATGAGATTTTTTTCAGTTCTTTAGCATCCTTGATATTAAAATAGAAACTCTTAACTAACTGATCATTATAGATGCAAAGAAAGAAAGAGGAAAGGAAATGTTTAATGGAAGAATAGTCACCTTAATGCATTGCATTATGGAAGAAAGGAACTAGACATGGCTTTTATTTTATAAAATCTCAGGGCACTGCTTTATCTGGACAAAAGTACTGAAAGCATGAACTCTTAAAGAAATATCAAAGTTTAGTGGATTTTTTGATTTTTTTAAAACTCATTGCCATTAGTGTGAGATGCAGCCATTACACACACATTATACTTAGTAGGATTATAGATTATATATACACTCACATTCACTCGAACATAATCTTTCTCTCTCTCTCACACATACACATACTCACTCACATAAATACACAAACAGTCCCTTTGTTCTACCATTGTGATATTCAAATCCACAGATAAAAGACAATGTAAATTGTGTGGAAGTTTTTAACTGAGAAGGATTATAAAAAAATAAGGTAAGTTGTTAACTTTTATTTTGGACTGAAGAAGGATTGTTCTTAATTGACTCAAAGTAGACAGTTTTTAATTTTTGATAAATGTTGGAGATTTCTTCTGCATCGTCTCAGAGTCATCAGTGAGAGAAAATAGACAACATTCATTGGTGATAAATTTTAATTTGTATAGATCATTTCTATATACTGAAAGGATTTTTAGAACATATTTTACCAGTATTTAGTAACTGAGATTATTTTTTCATGAAAGAATTGCTGTTTTGTACTTTTACACTAAACAACTTTGGCAGCCATTTTAATATGCTATGAAATACCTAAGTTTCACATATATTTATTCATGTGTGTATACTTTTTGTAAAAATTTTTAGTACAATTAGAATAAATTTAATGTTTTTGAAAATTAACCTATGTTTATCAGGATAGCAAATTACCTTGACTGTGTTTAGTTAAAAATGCAAAAATAATATAGTAATATTCATCAGTACTGACTACATATATTCAAGATGTTTGAAAGGGCAAATATTTTACATTTTTTACATTTGTAATTTTAAGTTTTCATTTAAATTATGTTGCGATATGACTAAAATCACCGCTAAAGAAAATATACTTTTTTCCTAAAATGTTTTACATGTATAGCAATAAATAGGCTAAATCAAATACATAGCCATTAATGTTTGTTTTACTCTTATCTTTTAATATAATTATATTTTTACTATGAACTCTTGTCCTCTTAAATGTAAATATTTAAATAGCTTCTTTGAATTTTGATACAGTCATTGATTTTAGATTATACATATTTTATCAAACATGTCAATGAAAATAATTAATAATTCCTTAAAATGATGTATTTATAATTATGATTTTTTCCTGTAAAATAGACTTTACCAACAAATGAATTAGAGGACTTTTTTTACAACACCACATTTTTTTTAGAAAAACATATTTTAGAATCTTATATATTTCATTGCTGTAATGCTTAATAAGTTGTAGTAAAGTTGGTGACCTTACTTAGTTGAGGATGACTCAAAGGTTCCCTTTTCAATAGCTACTACACCGAGGTTTAGGGGAGGGCGCTACTCTATTCCCTGGATTCCTCCACTTTACCCTTGATCCTTACTTTATAATGCTGAGTCTTAAGAAAGCTGTCATCAAGTACCATTTTTTGAGTCCTTGGTATGACTCAACCTGGGATTGAACCCCAGTCTCTCATACCATTGGTGAACACTCTACTCATTAGGCCAATGGCCCGATTAATGCTTGATAAAAATCTACAAAATGTAAGATTTTTTGATATTTGAAATTCCATATCATGTAGATACTTCTTGGTTAGCAGTTGATACAAGGGAAATAACTAGGTAAATATTTTCGATTTTCATGGCTGTTAATTATTTGATAAAGAGAAAGAATTAAATAAAATGCTCTAAAACGTCTTTGAAGATATCCTCTATGTATGTGTCTACATGAAATTATGCAATCGGTTTTATGAATTTCCACTAAATATCTTGATATACTATATTTGTTAGAATTAGCATAATCAATGATAGAATTTTTCATTGTAAAAACCAATATCTTGTTTAAAGTGACCCCTATTTCTTTATAATCTTTGCTGTATATCCTAATTCAAACTCAAAGAAAAGACATTTTTGTTTTCAAATTTCTATTAGTTTAGCATCTCTGGAAAACTTTACATAAATTTTATATCAGTTAAATTTATTTACAACCAATATTTCCACAGGTAATGGCACTTTAAATTTCATCATTTTTGGGTATATATTTTGTATAGTAATATATATAATACCTATGACATTAAAAATAACATGTTCATCTTTCCTTTACAAGAATTATTTTACATTGACAGAAATATTATTGTAATTAAAGGCGAAAAAGACAAAGGTTTTCAACTAATTTTTGAAATAAGGTAAAAAAAAAAAACATTGAAAATTCTGATGGTTGATTGTGATTTTCTATTTGTAATTTTTCTTTTATTTATATGAGGACCCAAACAATTTCCATAACAAAGAAATTTTAAAGAGTGATTATATATTTGTAATATGTAGATTGGTAAACTGAAACAAATTAGCAATATTGGTTATATGCTCAAATAGTAAGATAGTATTTAAAAAAACATCTTTTTGTTTTGTATGAGTTTCAATTTATTCTTGCAGTAAGAGCACCTCTAAAAGCATAATTTTTTTCTCTATTGGTGCATGAACTGATTGGTTCAGTGGCACCAGTGTTGCAATGATATGGGATTTGATGTGTAGCAGAAAGAACTTTGTATTTTTGTTTGGCACATAAATTAATTTAACCATTATGGTCATCACATATTTTCACCCAATGAGGATGACTTATCCTATTCAGCCCGGACCATTTTCCCCGGCAACATAAAAATGGTGAAAGCCTGCCAAAATAGCTCTTCCATAGAACCTTTCGAGCAGGACGGACGTATTTTCTGTCTGCTCCCTTCATAGCACTTTTATGTCGCCTCTAGCTTTTGCTATGTCTACAGTGACGCATAATTCCGCTCAGACATTCAGCTACTTCATTTCTGGACAACCTTTTCTGGAGACCTTTATGCGTCACTCCTACAGCAACCAGGACCACACATTTATGGGTGACTCATCATTCCTGTCCTTAAACAGCAAATATGACTTTTGCTACATCTACAGCGAAGCATATCCCGCTCAGACAATGAGCCACTTCAATTCTGCTTATCTATTTTGGAGACCTTTATTCCTCACTCCAAAATCTACAGGACTACCAACTACTGGCAACACGCCAAATGCCTGCTCAACCCTTTTATACCTGTTTTCCTTCTCACTACAACAACCAGCACAAAAGGCTTCCTTTCAACTCAAGGTTTATTAAATTTCTATAATTAAAAAACTTACGGCATCTCCATTCTTCTCCCTTTATTTTCCTTCTAATATAACAAAGAGGTAACATAACCTCTTACCATTATAGATGCACTGATCTTCTTCATTGAGTGTTTACCATTTTTGTCAGTCACTTAATAATCCCATTCTTACATCATCTGTAGGTACCCACATTTTTTTATGTTGCTGATATCTGTCTCAAATTCATATATTCTTGGTATATCTCTGCTTTTTTTTCTGGCTCCAACAATCATTCTGTGGGTATCATAGCTACACTGCTTCTTTACCTCTCATAATATGCATGATATCCAGCAGATTCTATTTCTACAATTAGGAGAGGGTAAAACAATCCAGTGTACTGTTGTCTCTAATTTTGGTCACTTCAGCTTATATGCTTTTCCTGTTTCTCTAAAGTTATCCTTGATTTATTTTTGAGCAATGAAAGAAAAGTTATTTATCTTCATTAGCAATCAGTGTCTTGTATTTCATTGGTCTTCATATTGAAACTCATAAAAAAAAATAAAACTTGTTAAAATTAAAATTAATGATTGACAAAATATCCCTCAAATAATTAAACTTCAAAAAGTAAATTCTCTTTTTCTTTAATTTTTTATTTTTACATTATTCATAAAATAATAAAGAAATCTGTAGTTCATTTTGTATGCGTTTGGGGAAAATGTTGTTTACAAGTCAATAATAATTCAAATATTTGCATTAATTGAATTGATTCTCTTTGATATAGGTTTGTTAGATCATAGTTAAATAGAATTCTAAGGTAAATGAATGAAATATTTTAATCTATTGTAAAGAAATAGTTTGTACTGAATATCATGTTAGCTTGCATTGCATTATAACTAATATCACAAAGACTTTTAAAAATTAAGGTCGTTTTATCCTGCTATGTCAGAAATTTCAAGTTAATTTCATCAGTTAAATAGAACAATAGAGCAAATAAAAATTTACATAAGTTTTATCATCTTTTAAATTTTTCAGTATCTTTCTGATGATTTTAGTCCTGCAATAAAATGAATTGTAAAATATCTTCTGTCTACAATTTTAGTTAAACTTGTTTTCCATAAATAAAACAATTATTATAATCTCTAGATTATGACTGAAACACTTTTTTTTATAAAATAAAGTATATTAGATGCGGGGAAAATTCCCAGCACTCATTTGAAGTTAAAAACTTGAATACTCACTTAAAGAACTAGTGCACATACCTTACCGAATACAAGCCTAGCTTACTGAAGTTATATAGTCCAAGGTATGACAAAATTTAGTGATTTATTACTTGAACTACCAGTATAGGATGGTTTTAAAATCATATGATGGAAAATATTTTCAATAATTATATATTCATAACTGCTTTTCATAAGGGATGCCTCATAAAAAATGTTACTTGGTATTTTGTGAGTATGTCAGACAATATAAATTGTTATAACTTCTGAAGTATTGATTTAGAATTAATGAGATTTTTGAAAAAATTCTTATGATTATTTGTTTTAATTTTCAAATATTCCAATTACAAAAGAGAAGAAAATCTTTTTGTTTTTTTAAATTCAAAATATGATGAATATGAAGAAAATAGAAAAGAGTGTAGCTAAGGTATTCATAATCTTCCAGAATTTGACAGGTAATGAAAGTTCTACATGAACAAATAAGACTCAAGTTTTCTCTCTAGAAAAAAATTATTCTCTTAAATTTTAAATGCTTTAATATCATCATAAATGGCCAAATTTTGATTTGAAATAGGTATTATGTTTTTATCTGAACATATTTTTTCTTTTTTATGATTGATTACTTAGGAAAACATAAAATTTGATGCCTGAGATATTTGATGCTTTTTTAGGTAAATCTTTGTTGCTGATTCTAAATATGCCATCAGTTTCTCTCCATTAGCTTTAGTTACTAAGATATGATATACTGCTAATAATTGTCATGTATCCAACTGGTCAGGGACAGGGATTGATGTCTACAACTCATTATTATTGCCTTTTCAATTAATAAGATAGTTTCATATATGTAAAATTTATTTATGATTAAATTACATCATATAATCTGATAATAGCGAACAAAAAGCATAGAAAGTTATCATTAATATACTGTCCATTTACTCAAGTATCTCACAAAAGTAGCATTTTAAAGACTTCTTGCAGTGAGCTTCCGCAGGACAATCATTGAATAGATGAGTGGTAATTTGCATCATGTGGATATCCCAGTGTTCCTGGTATCTTTTTTCCATAGTTCTTAAATCTTGGTGCAATCAATCACCCTATTTCTCAGGTCTCCAAGGTTTTCTAGGAAATGATCCAACTGGTTGTGTAGATAATGCACTTTGATGGTTATTTTATGGCCAAGTTGATAGAAAGAAGATAGCATACTCTCCACTAGCTCAGAGACATTATTTGTTTTATAGTTCTTAAGAAAACTTCTTACGACCAAATTGAATGAAGACCATGCATCTGCCTCAGTGTGTTCATAGAATCTTGGAAATATGGATCTCTCATGAGTTTCCTGATTTGCAGACCACCAAAAATACCTATCTCTAGCTTCTCCATGCTCAGCACTTTTCAGAGCCTTTACAGTCTGTTTAATTAAACCAATTTAACTTGTGCAATTGTAAAAAAATGGCCTTATCTATGGCAACTAATACTTCTGCAATTACATTCTTGTCTCACCCAGTGCTCATCCAGAGATCTACTATCTCAGAGACAGATCAAGCTGGGATACTTGGTGTATCTACTTTGCTGAGCCTGAAGAAAATTCAACATCTTTACATCCACACAGATTAACCACTGATGATTGTGGTATGATTTCTTCTGGAGGATCAAGGTGATATTTTTTTGCTCTTCAGTCATTTTAGTTAAGTGACTAATTGGGATAGATCCATATTTGTTGCCACTGTATCCAGGTGCACATTTTAAGTTTCACTTAGAACTATGAACAAGTGCCATATTTTGATATACCTATTTTCATCAGCAACGCTTGAACATAATTGCAAAAAATAAAATCCCTTTCCTCCCAAAAGAAGGTCAGTAAATGTATTTCTCTTTTGCGATAATAGATGATTTTGGTTCCTGGTTGCAATAAGGTATTTTCTGTTAGTCTAGATGCCAACAAATCTACTGATTTCTTTGAGATTTAGCTTTCTTATGAGGTCATTGAGCTCTGGCTGACTAAAGATGTGTGCAACTGAGAAAATTCCTTCAGAATCACTGTTACTTTGCTCATGAGTACTGTCTGCAGTTGAAGAAGAGGATTCATCTTCAGGGAGCTCTTCAAGATGAATGAATTGATAGGATAGGTATTTCAACTGAGTGTGCAAATAGGTCATTTTGCTGAGTCTAGGTCAGGATATGTCCATTTACTCCCTTTACGTAAACCAGACAGAAGTTACTATCTTCAATGTGGTTCTTCTGTTCTCTCCAGACCATAGGTATGCCAAACTTGAGATATTTCTTCTCATCATTAGTCCACTGTTAAAGGTGTTTAACACAAATTTTACAATGTGGAACCCATGTCTTATCTTGGTTCCCTAGTTCTACTTGGAAATTGCTAAAGTATGCCCTTTTTATAAAGTCATATATGGATTTTCTTTGCTCCATAAAAGTCTACTCTCTACAAATGTATAAAAAAGAATCTGATTGATGCAAACACTTTTTTGTGAGGAAACCATATTATCAATTGCAAATAGGAAATACAACATTCAGTGAGCATTTATTGATAAGTACATTATTTCAAAAATGGAGCTGCTAAAAAGAAATGGTTATATTCATATTCAATAGATTGAATATGCCAAGAATCAGGTCTAAAATTGAAAACAAAAAAGACTTGTAATTTGTGTCCTAGTGTTATAAATACAGACCATTAAACAAATTAAGATTTTAAAATATAGTCTTGAATACTGGATTTCATGTACCTTGAAATCATTATTCAATAAACTTGAAAATATTAATTTTTGTTATTCTCCTATTTTTTTTTTTTATTTGTGTTTTCAAAAACTAATTCATGGCAATATTTTTTGTTTTCTCAGACATTCACCATCAACATGACAGAAGTATATATTCTACTAATTTTCATCCATACTTGTTTGTGTGCAGAACTTATCTACAATGTGGAAGAAGAACAGAGTCCAGGCACATACATTGGCAACATTGCTACAGATTCACGTATAATGGATAATATTCCTTTGAAAGACCATAAACACATCACATTCACACAACTCCAAAAAAGAAGGTCCCAGTTATTTCGTGTTGCCAAAAGTACAGGAAAATTGTACACTGCACAAATATTGGACGCTGAAACCTTGTGTACTTATAATACAGAATGTTTCAAAATGATTGATGTTGCTGTAAGAAAAGCCAAATCCTTTATAAAGCTTTTAGAAATCAAAGTCATTATAAAAGATATTAATGATCACCAGCCAGAATTTCCAGGTATGCAAATTAAAATTGAATTTGGTGAAGAGTATGTAACTGGAATGAAAAAATCAATCCCAAATGCAGTTGATAAAGATGTCAGTGGTAAAAATTCTCAGATAACTTATGAACTTAACAAAGATGATGAAGATCCATTTACTTTGTCTGTGTCAAAAACACTTGTGGGAAAATCTGATTTGAGTATTGTTTTGGAACAACAATTAGATAGAGAAACCAAAGATTCTTACTTGATGCAAGTAACTGCAAAAGATGGAGGATCTCCACAGAAAGAAAGTATTTTAAATGTTCACATATATGTTAAAGATATCAATGACAACCCGCCAGTGTTCTCTCAAAGTTTTTACAATATTTCTATACAAAATGAACATGATAAAAATATACCAGTTGTTAGTTTATCTGCTTCTGATTTAGATTCAGAAGAAAATGGAAATATTTCTTATCATTTTGATTCAAAAACTACAAATTTTGCTAAAAGATATTTTGCATTGAATGAATTAACAGGAGAAATCTTTCTACTGAACAAAATACCACCTGGACAAAATTTAGTTCATAATTTATACATTGAGGCTAAAGATGGAGGACATCCTTCTTTAAGCTCATTTGCCATGGTCCAAGTAAATGTGATTAACCAACAAAATAATGCCCCAACGATAGAGGTAAACTTTTTTTCAGCATCATCAACTGATAATTCTACAGAGATTTCGGAGGACATTGAAGTGGGCAGTTTCATTGCATATGTGAAAGTAACTGACCATGATGCTGGCCAGAATGGAGAGGTCATATGTGATCTCCATCATGATAAGTTTAAACTGAAAAGTCAAGGCTTGAAAAAATACCAAGTGATTCTGAAAGACCCATTGGATAGAGAGACAGAGGAACATCATGACATTACAATCAGCTGTGAGGATATGGGATTCCCACCAAGACATAGTGAGAGTAAGTTTTCCATTAAAGTGATGGATGTCAATGATGTAAAACCTACATTTTCTAAAGCAAGATATAAATTCCGTATCAGTGAGAATCAGAAGGCTCACATTGATGTTGGCTCAATTAATGCATCTGACCCAGACTTGGGACCTGGAGGAGACCTAATCTTTTCTCTAGCAACAAATAAAAAGAAAATTCATCTGCCTTTTCTAATCACCAAAGATGGTTTTATTTCAACAAGTGAACTATTGGACCATGAATTAGAAGATATTTATAAGTTTAAGGTTTTGGTGAAAGACAATGGAATTCCATCACTGAATAATACAGTGGATGTGATTGTTGAGGTTGAAGATGAAAATGATAACAGTCCATATTTTACATTTCCCAGTGTCAATCCACACAATCTTGAAGTTGTTTATTTTGCTGATGAAAGCAAGAATGTGACAGTTGTGAGGGCACATGACAGTGACAGTCAAGAGAATGCATTTCTCAGATATGAAATAAGTGCAGGCAATGAGAAACAGTTGTTCACCATTGACCATTACAGTGGTTTGTTGTCTTCTACTGGTGCCCTTACAAAACAAGATGCTGGCTCTTATGAACTGGAGTTTGTTGTCAAGGATAGTGGTATGCCAGTTTTATCAGCAACAACTACAATCTTTTTGAGTCTGATAGTGAAAAACAAGACTTCTTCTTTGGAAAGAGTAAATGGTGTGCTGCAGAGAAGTGAGTCTGATGAGAAGGTTCATCTTAATATGGTGATTATTATTACAGTAGCAGCTGTGATGGTGACTATCATCCTTACAGCTTCAATCTCAATCTGTGTGCTTCGTTGTTGTAATGCTGCAAGTGTAGATGGAGATGATGTTTCTAATAGATATGTCAGTGAACAAAGACATTTGATGTCATCTTCTTATCGGGGAAGCTCTTGGCCTGATGTCCCAACAACTATGATAAATGATCCAAACTTTGGCAGGAATGCTGAGCAGATGGCAGCCAACAGAAGGGAATCATATCCAAGGTTTATTAACCAAACAACAGCAATAAGGCCACATGCAGCTGTTGATATTAGTTGTCAGGTAACTTTATTGTTGTACATATTTTTTCAGTGACATAAAATTTCAATTAAGCAGACTAAAATTAATTTTAAAAAATTGAAGTTTCTTGACAGTATGAATTACTTGTCACCTCCAAATTTTGTTATTTGTTTCCTTGTTAGAGTATTTTTTTCTCATGATCTGTTCTTAACGGATTTTTGGTAGATTTTGTTTCTATGCAGTATTGCTTTAGGCTATCATTATAAGAAGAAATGCATTTTTCCCTATTTTAATTTTATACTGAATATGCAGAGAAAACTTTTAAATGGATGGACATTTTTCAAATGAAAAATTATAATGAATCCTAAATTTTAATCTCCATCTCTGGCTTAAATGATAATTTTATTTGATTATAACAGTTTAACTTTAAAAGTCTTTGATTTAAAAAAACATATATCATCAATGAGAAGAAAACCAATGATGTTATGTTATAAAAATTTTGGTAAATAGTGTGAAAATAAAGTATCTATCTATTAGTAAAACAATTTTTTCATTGTATTTTGGCTGGATAAATTATTTTCCCCAGTTGATAGTTTTGATATCCAGTTTGAGTATTATTTTGATAAAAAAGAAAATGCATATGCTAAAATACAGCGATAAAAGTATTGGAGTCATGTGACTAAACTCATTGGAGCATTTGGGAAAATCATAAAAAGTATGACAACATTTGCTTTATTTAGTGTTTTTATCATTATTAATCTAATTAGCATTATAGTTTGATATTCTAGTATTATGTACTATATTGTATATATTAATATTATATTTTCTCTTTGGTAATAACTTTTGAAATGATTTTTTAATGATATTGTGAGACAGATGACACCTGGACTTCAAAATGGAGACAAGAATACATTGATAACTCCTAATTGTCCTACCTGGAGATCTACAATGTCTTCTCATGCTGATAGTGGACATGGTTGGAGTGAAGGTGACACAGGACCTGCAGAAGAAATGACGGGTAAAAAGTTTAAACATTATTCCTTGCTCATGAAAGTCCAATCATTCTGTAATACACATATTTATTCACAGACGATGAAGACTCACAGACAATTAACAATTGTTGATTTTGTCGTTATTTCAGATCAGCTGATACCACAGTTCTATAAGCCACAGAGTAGACAGGCCAATAAGATGGATAAGAGACACATAGAAGGAAATTTTACCTACCCAAGTGAATCAATACCAATCTCTACAAGATGTCTTTCAAAAGCAACAAGTAATCCCAACAATCTGTTAAGAGAAGAAATAGAACAAAGATCCCATCATTTATCAGACAGTATTCAAATTACACACAATGCTAGACCACTGCCTCCTGTACCACACAAAATACACTGATTATGCATCAATACATCCATCAATTATACATACATTCAATTTCATGAATTATATGAAATTGTATTTCAATTACAATCATAAGAGTAAAAATTAATAATACTGTAGTAAGTAATATCTAAGTTATTCTAAATGGATTCACATTTACTATTTATATTATCTTTCTCCTATGAAAAAACTAGTATTATTCTTTGATATACTATTATTTTATAAACATTTTTTAATTAAAAACCTACACAGTGGGTCATTTATAATTTATAAATTTGATACTATTTATATATTGATAATGAAAAATTCTGCAGAAATAAGTTTGTCAAATTAACCTGTATGAGTATTATTTAAAACTTTAAACTTATACTTTTTGTAATGAAGCATATGAAAGAATTATATAATAATATTTCTAATATAGATAAATACTAATCAAACTTTTGAAAGAATATGATGCATAAAGTTTTCTAAAGAGATTTGTCTCA
Source organism: Sepioteuthis lessoniana (assembly GCA_963585895.1). Lineage (NCBI taxonomy): Eukaryota > Metazoa > Mollusca > Cephalopoda > Myopsida > Loliginidae > Sepioteuthis > Sepioteuthis lessoniana. The sequence goes on from OY757908.1 coordinate 64,153,921, forward strand.
TATTGGAAGTACATATTTTTAATGTTAAATATTTAAGTTTATAAATTATTGTACTTAGATTCCAGATTTAAGTTTAGAACTTAAAACACTGAAAATAGAATTAAAGAAACAAAATTGAACAAATGAGATTTTTTTCAGTTCTTTAGCATCCTTGATATCAAAATAGAAACTCTTAACTAACTGATCATTATAGAAGTAAAGAAAGAAAGAGGAAAAGAGATGTTTAATGGAAGAATAGTCACCTTAATGCATTGCATTATGGGAGAAAGGAGCTAGACATGGCTTTTATTTTATAAAATCTCAAGGCTAGGCTTTATTTGGATAAAGGCACTGAAAATATGAACTCTTAAAGAAATATCAAAGTTTACTTGATTTTTCTTTTTTTTTAAACTCATTAGTGTGAGATGCAGCCATTACACACACATTATACTTAGTAGGAATATAGTTTATATATACACTCACATTCACTCAAACATAATCTTTCTCTCTCTCTCCCTCACATACATACACACACACATTCACATACACAAACAGTCTCTTTGTTCTATCATTGTGATATTCAAATCCACAGATAAAAGACAATGTAAATTGTGTGGAAATTTTTAGCTGAGAAGGATTATAAAAAAATAAGGTAAGTTGTGAACTTTGATTTGGAATTGAAGAAGGATTGTTATTAATTGACTCAAAGTAGACAATTTTCAATTCTTGATAAATGTTGGAGATTTCTTCTGCATCGTCTCAGAGTCATCAGTGAGAGAAAATAGACAACATTCATTGGCGATAGATTTTAATCTGTATAAATCATTTCTTTATACTAAAAGGATTTTTAGACTATATCTTATCAGTATTTGGTAACTGTGATTATTTTTTTCATGAAAGTATTGCTGTTTTATACTTTTACATTAAACAACTTTGGCAGCCATTTTTATATGCTATGAAATACCTAAGTTTCATATATATTTGTTCATGTGTGTATACTTTTCGTAAAAATTCTTAGTATAGTTAGAATAAATTTAATGTTTTTGAAAATTAACCTATTTTTATCATGATAGCAAATTACCTTGACTGTGTTTAGTTAAAAATGCAAAAATAATATAATTATATTCATCAGTACTGACTACATATATTCAAGACGTTTGAAAGTGCAAATATTTTACACTTTTTACATTTGTAATTTTAAGTTTTCATTTAAATTATGTTGTGATATGACTAAAATCACTGCTAAAGAAAATATACTTTTTTCTTTAAATGTTTTACATGTATAGGAATAAATAGGCTAAATCAAATACATAGCCATTAATTTTTGTCTTCCCCTTATCTTTTAGTATAATTATATTTTTATAATGAAATCTTGTCCTCTTAAATGTAAATATTTAAATCGCTTCTTTGAATTTTGATGAAAAGAAAAGGTTCAGAAAATTCAATAACAATAACATTCTTTCAAATTTTTTTAATGATGGTATTTTAATAAGGTTACTTAACTAAATTAAAATGTTTTTAAAATAAATTACTGAATATTAGGAAATATATATTTTACCAATTACAGAAATTAGAAATCATTAAATTTTGGATTGAAAGATATTTGCATAAAGAAAAAAAATGAGAAAAATTGTAGTCAAAATATGTATAATCTAAAGATTATACATATTTTATCAAACATGTCAATGAAATTAATTAATAATTCCTTAAAATTACGTATTTATAATTATGACTGTTTTTCTTGTAAAATAGACTTTACCAACAAATGAATTAGAGGACTTTTTTACAACCCCACATTTTTTTTAGAAAAACATATTTTAGAATCTTTTATATTTCATTGCTGTAATGCTTAATAAGTAGTAGTAAAGTTGGCAACCTTAGTTGAGCATGACTCGAAGGCTCCCTTTTCAATAGCTACTACACCAAGGAGTAAGGGAGGGCGCTACTCCATTCCCTGGATTGCTCTACTTTGCCCTGGATCTGTAGCTTATAATGTTGAGTGTTAAACAAGGTGGCATCAAGTACTATTTTTTTGAGTCTTTAGTATGATTTGATCTGGGATTGAGCCCCAGTTTCCTATACCATTGGTGAACACTCTACTTATTTGGCCAATGACCGTTTAAATGCTTAATAAAAATGTAGAAAATGTAAGATATTTTTTGATATCTAAAAGTCCATATCATGTAGCTGCTTCTTAGTTAGCAGTTGATACAAGGGAAATAACTAGGTAAATGTTTTCTATTTTCATGGCTATTAATTATTTGATGAAGAAAAAGAATTAAATAAAATGCTCTATAACATCTTCGAAGATATCCTCTTTGTATGTATCTATGTGAAATGATGCGATCAGTTTTATGAATTTCCACTAAATATGTTGATATATATTTGTTGGAATTAGCATAATCAATGATAGAATTTTTCGTTGTAAAAACCAATATCATGTTTAAAGTGATCCCTATTTCTTTATACTCTTTTCTGTATATCCTAATTCAAACTCAAAGAAAAGGCTTTTTGGTTTTAAATTTTTGTTAGTTTAGCACCTCTGGAAAACTTTGTATAAATTCTATATCAGTTAAATTTATTTACAACCTGTATTTCTCCAGGTAATGGCACTTGAAATTTCTTCATTTTTGAATATATATTTTGTATAGTATTATATATAATACCTATAACATTAAAAATAGTATATCTATCTTTCATTTACCAGAAATATTTTTGTAATTAAAGGAGAAAAAGACAAAGTTTTCATCAACTAAATCTTGTAATGAACTCAAATAAAAAAAACTCTGAAAATTCTTATGGTTGATTGTGATTTTCTATTCATAATTCTTCTTTTATTTATATGAGGACCCAAATAATTTCCGTAAAAAAGAAATTTCAAAGAGGGATCATATATTTGTAAAAAATAGATTGTTAAACTCAATCAAATTAGAAATATTATATGCTGGTTATATACTCAAATAGTAAGATGGTATTTTAAAAACAACCTTCTTGTTTTGTTTGAGTTTCAATTTACTGTTGTAGTAAGAGTATCTCTAAAAGCATTTTTTTTTTCTTTATTGGTTGATGTCTCTGAAACCATACTGAATACAGTAAATGTTATACAGTACATTAACTGATTGGTTCTATGGCACCAGAGTTGCAATGGTCTTCTTTGTTGAGTGTTTACTTTTTTGTCAGTCATTTAATAATTCTATTTTTGCATCATTTATGGGTACACACATTTTTCATGTTCCAAATTCACATATTTTTGGTATATCTTGGCTTCTTTTTTTTTTTTTTTTTTTGCTCCAACAATCATTCTGCCTTTTGTTTCTGCCTCTGATATTATGCATGATATCCAGTAGAATCTATTTCTAAAATTGGGAGGCAGTGAAACAATCCAGTGTACTGTTGTTTCTAATTTCTGTCACTTCAGTTTATATACTTTTCCTGTTTCTTTAGAGTTATCTTTGATTTATTTTTGAGCAATGAAAGAAAAGTTATTTATCTTCATTAGCAATCAGTATCTTGTACTTCATTAGTCTTCGCATTGAAAGTCATGAAAAGAAAAGAAACCATGTTATGGTTAAGTTGCCAAAATTAATGATTGACAAAATATCCCTCAAATAATTAAACTTTGAAAAGTAAATTCTTTTTTTCTTTAATTTTTTAAATTTTTACATAATTCATAAAATGATTAAGAAATCTGCAGTTCATTTTATATGTGTTCAGGGAAAATGTTGCTTACAAGTCAATAATAATTTAAATATTTGCGTCGATTGAATTAATTCTTTTAGATGTAGGTTTGTTAGATGGTAGTTAAATAAAATTCTAAGATTAAATGTATTAAATATGTTAATCTACTGTAAAGAAATAGTTTATACTGAACATCATGTTAACTTGCACTACTTATAACATGTATTACAAAGACTTTAAAAAATTATCGTCATTTTATCCTGTTATGTCAGAAATTCCAAAATTAATTGTGAAATATCTTCTATCAACAATATTAGTATTTGGGTGAAAATATATTTTCTTTATCCATTTTAAAAAGCAATTCATTTGTTCTCTTAAGATTTTTGAGAAAACATGATTGCTTTACATTACATACAATATTTGGAAATGGATTGAAAGGCTATAATTTGGCTTATCAGTGTTTAATATTCCTTGTAGTACTGAAAACCCTTTTTGTTGATGAAAATTCTTATTAGCTTTAAATGATTCAAGTGTTATGCATAATTTATGACAAAAGAATGGAAATATATTTGGATGAATATTTTTTATACGTAATATGCTAGGTAAACTTATTTTTCCATGAATAAAATGATTATTATTATCTCTAGATTATAACTAAAACTCTTTTTTTTAAAATAAAGTATATTGGAAGCAGGGAATAAATTCTCAGGACTAGAAACTTGAATACCCACTTGAAAAGCTAGTGCAAATATCTCACTGAATACAAGGCTATCTTACTGAGGTTATATTGTCCAAGGTATAAAATTTTGTGATTTATTAAAAATTAAACAATGCTTACACTCTTGAACTACCGGTATAGGATGGTTTTAAAATGATGGAAAATATTTTCAGTAATTTTATATATATAACTGCTTTTCTTTAGGGATGCCTCATGAAAAATGTTACTTTGTATTTTATGAGTATATCAGACAATTTAAATTGTTATAATTTCTGAAGTACTCATTTAGAATTAATGTGATATTTTAAAAAATTCTAATGATCATTTATTTCAATTTCCAAATATACCAATTGCAAAAGAGAAAAAAAAACTTTTTGTTTGTGGTTGAATTTGAAATATAATGAATCTGAAGAAAATAGAAAAGAGTACAGCTAAGGTATTCATAACTTTCCAAGATTCATTATGCAGTTTGACAGGTGCTGAAAGTTTTACATGAACAAATAAGGCTCTAGTTTTCACTCAAGTAAAACTTATTGTCTTTGATTTTAAGTGTTTTAATATCATAATTGGTCAAATTTTGATTCGAAATAAGTATGATGTTTTTCTGTTAATGTTTTTCCAATTTTTTTTATTCATTACTCTGGGAAACATAGAATTTAGTGCCTGAATTATTTGACACATTTTTGGATAAATCTTGTTTGTTGATTCTAAATATGCCATCAATTTCTCTTCTGGTTACTAAGATATGATATACCCCTAATTGTTATCAGCCCAGTTGGTTGGGGCTGTAAAATACACTGATTGCATCTTTTCAGAGAGGTAAGACTCCCCAAAGAGTGTCCTGGGTATGACATTAAACCATCTAATGGTTAGTCTCCACTACTGGAGCTCTTGGAAATGTGGTGTACCTCTTCATTGCCATTGCTCTCTGCTTCACTTTGACCAGGAGTGGGAGCAGCTGATTGGGTCTTATCTATGAGTCAAATAGAACTGTTTGACATTTAAACTGTGTACTTATGTTAAATTGATACCCTTGGGAAAAGTATGAAACCTCTTATCCTCCCTGTTATGGGTTAAATAGTACCACTACTGTTCTTCTAGAAGAATGGCTTTGGCATTAAATAACCTACAAAAGTTGATATGCCATTAAACAAAGAAACTAAACCAACCAAAACTTATGCTAAATTGAATTGTTAGAAATAAAACTGTTTGATCATTTAACTGTGTAAACAAATGACTGATGTTTAACTGAATTGTTTGTGATAGATAGCAATACTTGGAACCATTTAACTGCAAATGAATAAGTAATATTGAATAGAATTATTAGTGTTAAGTAGCAATACTTGAAACCATGTGCCTAAATTGAATTATTGGTATAACATACAAATGCTTGAAACCACTTGACTTTACAAATGAATGAATACAGTTGAATACAATAATTAGTGTTAAATAACAATACTTATAATCACTTTATTGTATACAAACAATTAATATTGAATGGAATTCTTAGTATTAGAATAATTGAAAACATTTAACTGTGTAGAAACAATAGCAATACTAGTGTGCAAACAAATTAGCTCAAACTCATTTAAAAATGAAACTACCTACAAACTATGAATGCTAACCAATAACTGATGTTAAATTGTGACTGTCATATAGCAATACTTAAAACCATTTAACTGTGTGCAACTTGGAAATAGCTTAAGCATGTCCATTTCATAAAATCAGAAATGGATTTTCTCTGTTCCAAGAAAATGTACTCTCTACAAATGTATCAAAAACAATTTTGTTGATTCAAACACTTTCTTCATAAGGAAGCCATGTTATCAGTTGCAAGTCAGAAATACATAATTCAGTGAGCATTTACTGATAAGTACATTGTCTCAATAACCTGACCTGCCAGAAAGAAATGGTTATCTTCTTATTCAATGAATTGAATATACCTAGAATTAGGTAAAAAATCAAAAGCACAAAAAAACATAAAATTTTGTGCTCCAGTGTCATAAATAGAAACAATCAAACAAATAAGGATTTTAAAATGTAGTCTTGAATAGTAAATTTCACTTGCTTTGAAACCATATTCAGTAAACATGAAAAATATCAATTTTTGTAATTCTTATATTTTTGTGTGTGTATATGCTTTGAAAAACTAATTCATGACAATAATTTTTTTGTTTTTTTCAGATATTCACCATCAACATGATGGAAGTATATATTCTGCTAATTGTCTTCCATACTTGTTTGTGTGCTGAACTTACCTACAATGTGGAAGAAGAACAGAGTCCTGGCTCATACATAGCTAATATTGCTATAGATTCACATGTGATGGATAATATTTCTCTGAAAGATCATAAACACATCACATTCACACAACTTCAAAAAGGAAGCTCTAGATTATTTCGTGTTGCAAAAAATACTGGAAAACTATATACAGCTCAAATACTGGATGCTGAATCCTTGTGTATTTATAATGTAGAATGTTTCAAGATGATTGATGTTGCTGTGAGGAAAGCCAAATCCTTTATAAAACTCCTAGAAATAAAAGTAATTATAAAAGATGTTAATGATCATCAGCCAAAATTTCCAGATGAGTATATTCAAATTGAATTTGGGGAAAATGACGCTATTGGAATTAAGAAATCAATCCCAAATGCTGTAGATAAAGACATCAGTGGTAAAAATTCTCAAATTACTTATGAACTCAAGAAAGAAGATGAAGATCCATTTACATTGTCAGTATCAAAAACTCTTGTAGGAAAATCAGATTTGAGTATTGTTTTGGAAGAACGATTAGATAGAGAAAACAAAGATTCTTACTTGATTCAAGTAACTGCAAAAAATGGAGGATTTTTACAGAAAGAGAGTATTTTAAATGTTCACATTTCTGTTACAGATGTCAATGATAACCCACCCATGTTCTCTCAAAGTTTTTATAATGTTTCTATACAAAATGAACATGATAAGAATTTACCAGTTATTAGTTTATCTGCTTCTGATTTAGATTCAGAAGAAAATGGAAATATTTCTTATCATTTTGATTCAAGAACCACAAATTTTGCTAAAAGATATTTTGCTTTGAATGAATTAACAGGAGAAATCTTTCTACTTAACAAAATACCACCTGGACAAAATTTAATTGATAATTTATATATTGAGGCTAAAGATGGAGGACATCCTTCTTTAAGTTCATTTGCAATGGTCCAAGTAAATGTGATCAACCAACAAAATAATGCTCCAACAATTGATGTGAACTTTTTCTCAGCATCATCTACTGATAATTCTACAGCAATTTCTGAGGACATTGAAGTGGGAAGTTTTATTGCTTATGTGAAAGTAACTGACCATGATGCTGGCCAGAATGGAGAGGTCATATGTGATCTCCATCATGATAAGTTTAAACTGAAAAGTCAAGGCTTGAAAAAATACCAAGTGATTCTGAAAGACCCATTGGATAGAGAGACAGAGGAACATCATGACATCACAATCAGCTGTGAGGATATGGGATTCCCACCAAGACATAGTGAGAGTAAGTTTTCCATTAAAGTGATGGATGTCAATGATGTAAAACCTACATTTTCTAAAGCAAGATACAAATTCTGTATCAATGAGAATCAGAAGGCTCACATTGATGTAGGTTCAATCAATGCATCTGACCCAGACTTGGGACCTGGAGGGGAACTGATCTTTTCTCTAGCAACAAATAAAAAGAAAAGTCACTTGCCTTTTCTAATCACCAAAGATGGTTTTATTTCAACAAGTGAACGATTGGACCATGAATTAGAAGATATTTATAAGTTTGAGATTTTGGTGAAAGACAATGGAATCCCATCACTGAATAATACAGTAGATGTGATTGTTGAGGTTGAAGATGAAAATGATAACAGTCCATATTTTACATTTCCCAGTGTTAATCCACACAATCTTGAAGTTGTTTATTTTGCTGATGAAAGCAAGAATGTGACAGTTGTGAGGGCACATGACAGTGACAGTCAAGAGAATGCATTTCTCAGATATGAAATAAGTGCAGGCAATGAGAAACAGTTATTCACGATTGACCATTACAGTGGTTTGTTATCTTCTACTGGTGCCCTTACAAAACAAGATGCTGGCTCTTATGAACTGGAGTTTGTTGTCAAGGATAGTGGTATGCCAGTTTTATCAGCAACAACTACAATCTTTTTGAGTCTGATAATGAAAAATAAGACTTCTTCTTTGGAAAGAGTAAATGGTGTACTGCAGAGAAGTGAGTCTGATGAGAAGGTGCATCTTAATATGGTGATTATTATTACAGTAGCAGCTGTGATGGTGACTATCATCCTTACGGCTTCAATCTCAATCTGTGTGCTTCGCTGTTGTAATGCTGCAAGTGTAGATGGAGATGATGTTTCTAATAGATATGTCAGTGAACAAAGACATTTGATGTCATCTTCTTATCGAGGAAGCTCTTGGCCAGATGTTCCAACAACTATGATAAATGATCCAAACTTTGGCATGAGTGCTGAGCAGATGGCAGCCAACAGAAGGGAATCATATCCTAGGTTTATTAACCAATCAACAGCAATAAGGCCACATGCAGCAGTTGATATCACCTGTCAGGTAATTTACTTGTGATGTATATTTTTCAAATTGTTATTTCATCATTACCTATTCTTAATACATTTTTGATAGATTTTTTTCTTCTTCTGCAGTATTGTGTTAAGCTATCATTTTGAAAAGAAATGCATTTTCTCCCATATTCATTTTGTACAGAAAGTGCTCAAAATTTTTTTGATGGAAGTTTAAATGAAATATAAGAAGAATTTTAAATGTTTATGTATGATTTTAGGAAACAGTAATTGTTTTTGATTCTAAAGATTTTTATTTTTAAATTACTTTTCAAAATTTTATATCCTCTTTGAGTTGACAATCATTCATGTTATAAAGATATTGGTAAATGTTGACTGGGAAAGTAAAATATATCAACTTAAACACAATTTTAGGCATATACTTTTCATTAATGCATATATTTTTTCTGTAAAATATTAATAAATTAAAGTATGCTGACATTTTTTGCTTTCTTTAGTGCTTTTATTACTACTACTACTATTACTAACATAGTTTGCTATGGTAGTATTATGTATTATATTAGATATAGTAATATCATTTATTCTTTTTGGTATTACTTTTTAAAGTGAATTTTTAAGAAATCATATTTTATGGCAGATGACACCTGGCCTTCAAAATGGAGATAAGAATACATTAATAAATCCTAACTGTCCAACATGGAGATCTACAATGTCTTCTCGTGCTGACAGTGGACGTGGCTGGAGTGAAGGTGATACAGGGCCTGCAGAAGAGATGACAGGTAAAAAAAAAGTTTAAACAAAATTACTTGTTCATGAAAGCCTATTTACTGTTTCATTCTGTAATATACATATATACACTCACATATGATGTGATATTGACAATTGTTGATTTTGTTGTTGTTTCAGATCAGCTGATACCACAGTTTTGTAAGCCACAGAGTAGACTGGCCAATAAGATGGATAAGAGACACATGGAAGGAAATTTTACCTACCCAAGTGAATCAACACCAATTTCAGCAAGATATCTTTCAAAAGCAACAAGTAATCCCAACAATCTGTTAAGAGAAGAAATAGAACAAAGATCTCATCATTTATCAGACAGCATTCAGATTACTCACAATGTCAGACCATTGCCTCCTGTACCACACAAAATACATTGATTATGGTTCAAAACATTCATCAATTATGCATACATTAAATTTAATGAATTAAATAAATTTTTCCATAAATAACATTTTAAGTGCAATCATAATTGTAAAAATGAATGATACCATACTAGGTTATTATATTTAAGTTACTCTAATGGATTCACATTTACTATTTATACTAGTTTTTTATATAAAAAATAATGATTCTTTGGAATATGATTATTTTATATTCATTGTTTGATTAAAAATCTACACAGTGGGTTATGTATAAGTTTGATTATATATTGGTAATGAAATATTCTGCAGGTATAAGGTTATCAGTTTAATTTGAATAATTTGAATTTAATGCTGTTATAGTTTTTGTAATGAAATTCATCAAAGAATTATATAATAATATTTCTTATATAAATAAATATAATCAAACTTTTGAAAGAATACGATACATAAAGTTTTCTAAAGAGATTTGTCTTATATTGGAAGTACATATTTTTAATGTTAAATATTTAAGTTTATAAATTATTGTACTTAGATTCCAGATTTAAGTTTAGAACTTAAAACACTGAAAGTCAAATTAAAAAAAACAAAATTGAACAAATGAGGTTTTTTTCAGTTCTTTAGCATCCTTGATATCAAAATAGAAACTCTTAACTAACTGATCATTATAGAAGTAAAGAAAGAAAGAAAGAGGAAAAGAGATGTTTAATGGAAGAATAGTCACCTTAATGCATTGCATTATGGGAGAAAGGAGCTAGACATGGCTTTTATTTTATAAAATCTCAGGGCACTATTTTATGTGGACAAAAGCACTGAAAGTATGATAATTCTCAAACAGATATTAAACATTATCTAATTTTTCTGTTTGCCTAAATTTTTTCTCGCTAGTGTGAGATGCAGCCATTACACACACATTATACTTAGTAGGATTATAGACCATATATATATATACACTAACATTCACTCAAACATAATCTTACACACACACACACACACACGAACAGTCTCTTTGTTCTATCATTGTGATATTCAGATCCATACATAAAAGAGAATGTAAATTGTCTGGACGTTTTTTGCTGAGAAGGATTATAAAAATTAGGTAAGTTATTAATTTTAATTTGGAACTGAAGAAGGATTGTTATTAATTGACTCAAAGTAGACAGTTTTCAATTCTTGATAAATGTTGGAGATTTCTCCTGCATCGTCTTAGAGTCATCAGTGAGAGAAAAATTCATTGGCGATAGATTTTAATTTGTATAGATCATTTCTTTATACTGAAAAGATTTTTAGAATGTGTCTTTTTTGTATTTGGTAATTAAGTTTATTTTTCCATGAAAGTATTGCTGTTTTGTACTTTTACATTAAACAACTTTGGCAGCCATTTTAATATGCTATGAAAATTTGTAAATGCCTAAGTTTCATATAAGTTTGTTTATGTGTATTTAAAAAAGAACTCTCCTTATAATTGGAATAGATTTAATGTTTTTGCAAATTAAGCTATTTTCATTATAACAAATTACCCTGACTGTGCATAGTTAAAAATGCAAAATCATATACTCGTATTCATCAGCATTAACTACATATATTCAAAATGTTTGAAAATGCAAATATTTTACATTTTTTAAATTTATTATTTAAATGTTTTAAAAATAATTGCTGAATAGAATATGCTTTTGTCTTTTATGTTTTACTTGTACAGTTATAGGTAGGCCAAAATATCAATTTACCTGGCCATTAATTATTACATGTAAATTTATAAAAAGATGTCTTCCTCTTATCTTCAATATGATTGCATTTTTACAATAAACTTATTTGTCTTAAATGTAAATATTTACGTTGCTTCATTAAATTTTGATACGCAGAAGATCTTTTAAAAATTCTATAACTATAAAATACTTTCAATTTATCTTCATAAGATTACTTAATTAAATTCAAATTGATAATATGATTCCTCTATTTAAAAAATAAAAATGTATTAATCTAAATATTTTAAAAATAATCAGGAAATGTATATTTTATCAATTTAATAAGTTTAAAACCATTAAAAGTTAGATTAGAAGATATTCACTTGAAAAAAAAGTTAAGAAAAAAAATTTTTATCATTGATTTATATTCTTCATATTTTATTAAACATGTAAATAAAATAGATTCATAATTTCTTAAAATCATCTATTTATAATGGACTTTTAAAATAAACTTTATCAACAAATTAATTTGTAGAACTTTTTATTCTTTCTCTCTTTTTAGTTGTTTTTGTTTAGACATATTTTAAATTTTTTAAATTTTTCATTGCTTCCAATGTTTAATAAAAATGAGGAAAATATAAAATATTTTTCAGTATCTGAAATAAAAGGACAAATGTAAAATTCAGATCGAGTAGCTGCTTCTTGGTTAGCACCTAATACAAGGGAAATAACTAGGTAAACATTTTGTATTTTCATGGCTGTTGGTTATTTGGTGAACAGAGGAAATTCAATAAAATATTCCAGAAGATTTTTGAAAATATTCTCTGTGTATCTGTGTCAAATGATGCTCTCATTTTTCAAAAGTCCCACTGAATATATTGATATTGTAAATTATCAGTCATTTAGTATCTTTGGAAAATTTTGTATAACTTTTATATCAGTCAAAATTTATTTGCGACCAGTATTTCTATGGGTATAATACTTTATATTTGATCATTTTTAAATATATATTTTGCCTAATAAGTTAGGTAATATCAATAAGAACAAATATAGCTTATTCATTTTTTGTGTTTGATAAATATTTTACTTGTATCAGAAATAATTTTGTAATTAAAGAAAAAAAAAAAGAAGAAAATTTCTCCAATTAAATTCTACTAAATAATCTACTAAAAACATAAAAAATGTTTATATATTGATTATATATCATATATAAATAGAATGCTCAAAGATGGTCTATGGCTGTGATTTTCTATTTTCAATCTTTCTTTTATTAATATCAGATTTATTTTTCTCTGAATCCAAACAGTTAACATAAAATTACCTTTAAAATAGAGTTTATATATTTGAAATGAGTAGTGTTACACTGAAACAAATTAGCAATATTATATGTTGGTTTTATATATATATACATATATATATATATATATATATATATATATATATATATATATATATATAGATCCCTCCACACAAGGCAGATGTGACACAAGGATATATAAATCTGTGGGGTTAGAAGGTTTTTATGAAGGTCAGCGGCTAAGGGCAAGGCGGTGTTGCCGTAAGATATCTGACTCCATATTTTGGTTATATTATTTTACCCCACGTTGACTGGCCGGTGCAATGCCTTACCCAAAGAAGGTCCAAAAGAAATATAAAAAGGGAAAGATAGAAACAGACAGGAGACGAAAATATTTCTTTCATACTTTCCTTTATTTACTTGGTGAATGGACTAACCAACGCTACGTTTAAAGACATAGCGTGGTGCCCAAAACACCAGATAGTAAAATCGGTGTTGTCGGTTCAACGTCACTACCCGAAAAGAGGTCGGTTCACAGAAAACCTGAGTATTTATCTCTCTTCACCGGCTCCAAATTCGCTACTCCAAAATTCTTCTAATTTTGGCGCGACCGCTTCCCATTGGCTACTTTACATTTTATTATTTTTCTTTTTTCTGATTTTAACCGGATGGATGCGTGGAGCCTTATGCATGGCGACACGTTTATACATTTTGTATCTGGCAGCCGACGAGTCAATATCCGGTTGGGAGTTTTACTGTTAATTCCTAAATCGCCACAAATCCCTCCACACTTGCTAGATGTGACACAAGGTCAATTTTTAAGTGCAGTATGAAAGGTTTGAATTTTCCTTCTAGACCGGTTGTTATCCCAAAAGCCCTGTTTGCCCTATTATTTACCTATACCTTGAGGGAGAATAATAGGATTCATACATTTCCCAAAAGTATTAGTGCTATGTGAAAATGCATGCAGCCTTGTTTGAACTTAGTTGGTTAAATACTCAATTAGTAAGATGGTATATTAGAAATCAAACTTCTTGTGTTGTATTAGTTTAAATTTACAATTGCACTTACATTCTGTTGAATGAAGCGAACCTTTGAAAGTAATATATTTTACTTGCAAATACAAAACAAAATAAACTGAAGTTAAACACGGCTCTTGCATTATCTTCCTGGAACTAAATATTACCACTGAGAAATATGAATAGCCATTAGGGATGAAAATGATTTGTAACATATTCCAGTTTTGCCAATAGTTTTTGGGAACACATCCTACATTTTACACAGCCACCACCAGCTTGCGCAACACTTTATTAACTGGGTATTGTGCAAGCTTCATGTAGTCTTCTTTCTACATAAACTCAGCTATTTGCCCAATAGACTGACAAACATTGTGTGACCAGGTGAGATTAGTGCTAATTATTCATGAACAAATGGTGATATTCTCTAGGTCAGCTGAAACAGTGATGTCAATAATTGTGCCCCTATTGGTTAATGACACTGGAACTCCACTGAATGCAGTATATGTTATAGTGTTGCAATGGTATGTGATTTGATGCTGTGCTTTGTTTTGTTGAGTGTTGACCATCTTTGTGAGTCATTTAAAAATGAACATGAAAAATCTTTGGAGGTTTAATAAATTCATTAAATTCAATAATAGAATAAATCCTTATTCATTAAACATAGAAAAATAACAATTTTTAAAATTCTTTGATGATTTTTATTTTTCAAAACCTAATTTTTGACAATATATTTTTTTTTTTATCAGACATTCACCATCAACATGACAGAAGTATATATTCTGCTAATTGTCTTTCATACTTGTTTGTGTGCTGAACTTACCTACAATGTGGAAGAAGAACAGAGTCCTGGATCATACATTGCTAATATTGCTATAGATTCACATGTGATGGATAATATTTCTCTGAAAGATCATAAACACATCACATTCACACAACTTCAAAAAGGAAGCTCTAGATTATTTCGTGTTGCCAAAAATACAGGAAAATTGTATACTGCAAAAATATTGGATGCTGAGTCTTTGTGTACTTATAATAGAGAATGTTTCAAAATGATTGATGTTGCTGTAAGGAAGGCTAAATCCTTTATAAAGCTTTTAGAAATCAAAGTCATTATAAAAGATGTTAATGATCACCAGCCAAAATTTCCAGAACAGCAAATTAACATTGAATTTGATGAAGGTGATGGAATTGGAATGCAAAAGTCAATCCCAAATGCTGTAGATAAAGATGTCAGTCTTCTGAATTCTCAAATTACTTATGAACTTAACAAAGAAGATGAAGATCCCTTTACTTTGTCTGTATCTAAAACACTTGTGGGAAAATCTGATTTGAGTATTGTTTTGAAAGAACGATTAGATAGAGAAAACAAAGATTCTTACTTGATTCAAGTAACTGCAAAAAATGGAGGATTTTTACAGAAAGAGAGTATTTTAAATGTTCACATTTCTGTTACAGATGTCAATGATAACCCACCCGTGTTCTCTCAAAGTTTTTATAACATTTCCATACAAAATGAACATGATAAGAATATACCAGTTATTAGTTTATCTGCTTCTGATTTAGATTCAGAAGAAAATGGAAATATTTCCTATTATTTTGATTCAAGAACCACAAATTTTGCTAAAAGATATTTTGCTTTGAATGAATTAACAGGAGAAATCTTTCTACTTAACAAAATACCACCTGGACAAAATTTAATTGATAATTTATACATTGAGGCTAAAGATGGAGGACATCCCCCCTTAAGTTCATTTGCAATGGTCCAAGTAAATGTGATCAACCAACAAAATAATGCTCCAACAATTGATGTGAACTTTTTCTCCACATCATCTACTGATAATTCTACAGCAATTTCAGAGGACATTGAAGTTGGCAGTTTTATTGCTTATGTGAAAGTAACTGACCATGATGCTGGCCAGAATGGAGAGGTTATATGTGATCTCCATCATGATAAGTTTAAACTGAAAAGTCAAGGCTTGAAAAAATACCAAGTGATTCTGAAAGACCCATTGGATAGAGAGACAGAGGAACATCATGACATCACAATCAGCTGTGAGGATATGGGATTCCCACCAAGACATAGTGAGAGTAAGTTTTCCATTAAAGTGATGGATGTCAATGATGTAAAGCCAAAATTTTCTAAAGCAAGATACAAATTCCGTATCAATGAGAATCAGAAGGCTCACATTGATGTTGGCTCAATCAATGCATCTGACCCAGACTTGGGACCTGGAGGGGAACTGATCTTTTCTCTTGCAACAAATAAAAAGAAAAGTCACCTGCCTTTTCTAATCACCAAAGATGGTTTTATTTCAACAAGTGAACTATTGGACCATGAATTAGAAGATGTTTATAAGTTTGAGGTTTTGGTGAAAGACAATGGAATCCCATCACTGAATAATACAGTGGATGTGATTGTTGAGGTTGAAGATGAAAATGATAACAGTCCATATTTTACATTTCCCAGTATTAATCCACACAATCTTGAGGTTGTTTATTTTGCTGATGAAAGCAAGAATGTAACAGTTGTGAGGGCACATGACAGTGACAGTCAAGAGAATGCATTTCTCAGATATGAAATAAGTGCAGGCAATGAGAAACAGTTGTTTACCATTGATCATTACAGTGGTTTGTTGTCTTCTACTGGTGCCCTTACAAAACAAGATGCTGGCTCTTATGAACTGGAGTTTGTTGTCAAGGATAGTGGTATGCCAGTTTTATCAGCAACAACTACAATCTTTTTGAGTCTGATAGTGAAAAACAAGACTTCTTCTTTGGAAAGAGTAAATGGTGTGCTGCAGAGAAGTGAGTCTGATGAGAAGGTTCATCTTAATATGGTGATTATTATTACAGTAGCAGCTGTTATGGTGACTATCATCCTTACGGCTTCAATCTCAATCTGTGTGCTTCGCTGTTGTAATGCTGCAAGTGTAGATGGAGATGATGTTTCTAATAGATATGTCAGTGAACAAAGACATTTGATGTCATCTTCTTATCGAGGGAGCTCTTGGCCAGATGTTCCAACAACTATGATAAATGATCCAAACTTTGGCATGAGTGCTGAGCAGATGGCAGCCAACAGAAGGGAATCTTATCCAAGGTTTATTAACCAAACAACAGCAATAAGGCCGCATGCAGCAGTTGATATCACCTGTCAGGTAATTTAGTTGTGGTTCATGTTTTTCAATTTGTCATTCCTCATTACCTATTCTTAATGCATTTCTTCTGCTGCAGTATTTCATTAAGCAATCATTTTGTGAAAAAAATGCCTTTTTTCCCATTTTCCTTTTGTACTAAAGTTATACAAAAAATAATTTAGATGGAAGTTTTCCAATAAAAGAATTTTCAATGTTTATGTATGATTTTGATTAATACCCACTGTATTTGATACTAAAAGTTGTTTTATTTTTAAACCTCTTTTCAAAATTATTTATTATCTATCATCAATGAGCATAAAATCAACTATGTTTTGATATAAAGTTATTAGTAAAAGTTGACTGTAGAAGTAAACCATAAATAAGTTAAATACAATTTAAGGCATGTATTTTTCATTTATACATATATTGTTGCTGGAGGAATGAGGATAAATTATTTTCCTCAATTAGTCTACTGATCGTTTTTTCTTTCTTTAGTGCTTTTATTACAACCACTAATATTACAACTAACATTATGGTTTTATATGGTAGTATTATGTATTATATTGGATATAGTAATATTGTTTTCTGGTATTCATTTTTAATAAAACTATTTTTTTTCCCTAGAAATCATTTAAATTTGAATATAATTTGTAACCTGTGATTGGAAAAAATTATCATATTGGTCCAGATGAAAATATTGATACACGATAACCTGCTTGAAGAAATAAAACAAAACCCAAGCACAGGTCTTTATTATAAATGAATACAGTATTCTTGATTAGTTATTTTTTTGTTAAATATTTGATGAGTTTAAATCTTATCAGTAAATCATTTTAGTGATTCAAAGAAAAATTAATTACATTAAATCAACTCAATTTAAATTACAATTGCATTGCCTATTTATGAAAATTTACACAAATATTTATTTTTTACAAATTATAAGTGCACAACGTAAACTTTTTTTTATTAATCATATCAATTGAACATCAAACAAAGAGGAAATCAGATCAAAATTAAGCTGTAGACATTGATTCACACTGATATATGGTATGATATGGACTTTGAAGTTAGTTGAAAAAGCCATATTATTTGATTTGTTTATTTTTGTACTGTACATCTGATTTTATTGTTCTATATTTTTATGGTAGTTGTAGTGGTATTCATATTAGTAGTAGATTTCACTTTACATTATTGACTTAAATTTTTTTTTGATTACATAATACCACAGATGACACCAGGATTTCAGAATAGGGATAAGAATACATTGATGAATCCTAACTGTCCAACATGGAGATCAACAATGTCTTCTCATGCTGATAGTGGGCATGGTTGGAGTGAAGGAGACACAGGACCTGCAGAAGAGATGACAGGTAAAAAAGATAAAACGTTATTTCTTGCTCATGAAAGTCTAAATGTTCTGCAATACACATACATACTCACAGATGATGCAGTGTTATTAATAATTGTTGATTTTGTTGTTGTTGTTTCAGATCAGCTGATTCCACAGTTTTGTAAGCCACAGAGTAGACTGGCCAATAAGATGGATAAGAGACATATAGAAGGAAATTTTACCTACCCAAGTGAATCAATACCAATTTCTGCAAGATATCTTTCAAAAGCAACAAGTAATCCCAACAATCTGTTAAGAGAAGAAATAGAACAAAGATCCCATCATTTATCAGACAGTATTCAAATTACACACAATGCCAGACCACTGCCTCCTGTACCACACAAAATACACTGATTATGCATCGATACATCCATCAATTATACATACATTAAATTTTATGAGAATAACATTTCAAGTACAATCATAGTAATGTAAAAATGAATAATACTGTAGTAAGTCATATTTAAGCTATATAGATTGATACACATTTACTATTTGAACTATTTTTTTTAATATAAAATAAAAATGATTCTTTGATATATAACTATTTTATATTCATTCTTTGATTAAAAATCTACATAGTGTATTATGTATAAATTTAATTTTTTAGTGGTAAAAAAATATTCTGCAGGTATAAGGTTTCAGTTTAATGTGAATAATTTAAGTTTAAAATGTGCTTTTTGTAATGAAACATATGAAAGAATTATATAATATCTTTACTATAGATAGTAATTAAACTTTGAAAGAATATGATACAGTAAGTTTTCTAAAAGTTTTGTCACATATTTTAAGTACAAATTTTTAAATTTAGATATTGTAGTCATTTTTTAATTATTGCACTGAGATTTTAAATAGAAGTTTGTAACTTAAAACACTGAAAATAAAATTTAAAAAAAACAAAACTGAACAGATGTTTTTTTTTGTTTGTTTTGAGTTCTTTAACATCCTTATATTAAAATAGAAACTCTTAACTAACTGATCATTATAGATGTAAAGAAAGAAAGAGGAAAGGAGATGTTTAATGGAAGAATAGTCACCTTAATGCATTGCATCATGGGAGAAAGGAGCTAGACATGGCTTTTATTTTATAAAATCTCAGGGCACTGCTTTATCTGGACAAAAGTACTGAAAGCATGAACTCTTAAAGAAATATCAAAGTTTAGTGGATTTTTTGATTTTTTAAAACTCATTGCCATTAGTGTGAGATGCAGCCATTACACACACATTATACTTAGTAGGATTATAGACCATATATACACTCACATATACACATAATCTCTCTCTCTCACACACACACACACACACATACACATATACACATAAACAGTCTCTTTGTTCTACCATTGTGATATTCAAATCTGTGGACAAAAGACAATGTAAATTGTGTGGAAGTTTTTTGCTGAAAAGGATTATATCAAATAAGGTAAGTTGTTAATTTCAATTTGGAACTGAAGAAGGATTGTTATTAATTGACTCAAAGTAGACATTTTTCAGTTCTTTATAAATGTTGGTGATTTCTCCTGCATCGTCTAAGAGTCATCAGAGAGAGAAATAGACAACATTCATTGATGATAGAATTTAACTTGTATAGATCATTTGTTTCATACTAAAATAATTTTTAGAATATGTCTTATTTGTATTTGGTAACTGAGATTATTTTTCCATGAAAGTATTACTTGAGTTTTGTACTTTTACATTAAGCACCTTTGGCAGCCATTTTAATATGCTATAAAAAGTAGTAAATGCCTAAGTTTTATATATGTTTGTTCATTTTTGTATATTGTAAAAATTCTTAATGTTAGAATAGAATTAATGTTTTTGAAAATGAACCTATTTTTAGTATGATAACAACTTACTCTGTCTATGTTTAGTTAAAAATGCAAAAATAATATACTCATATTCATCAGTATTCAAGATGTATTTAAGACATTTGAAAGTGCAAATATTTTATATATCTTTTATTTGTAATTTAGATTTTTCATTCAGTTGTTCTAAAAATAATTGATGAATAAAATATACTTTTATGTTTTACATGTATAGTAATAAATAGGCCAAAATATTAATTTACATAGCCATTAATTTTTACATGTAAATTTATACTAGGATAACTTTCTCTTATCTTCAATACAATTTTGCATTTTTACTGTAAATTTTTTGTCTTAAATGTAAATATTTACATAGCTTCTTTAAATTTTGAGGAACAGAAAACCGTTAGAAAATTCTGTAACTATAGAATATTTTCAATTTATTTTTAGAAGATTACTTAAATAAATTTAGATATTTTAAAAATATATTATTGAATATCAGGAAATGCATATTTTACCAACTTAAGAAATTTGAAACCATTAAAAGTTAGATTGGAAGATCTTCATATGAAGGAAAAAAATTAGGGAGAAAAATTGCAATTATTGATTTATTTCCTATCTTATTAAACATATTAATAAAATTTATTGATAATTCGTGAAAATAATGTATTTACAATTGACTTTTAAAATAAACTTGATCAACAAATAAATTTGTAGAGCTTTTTACTCCTTCTCTTTTTTTTTAAAAACATATTGTAGATGTTTCTATTTTTCATTGCAACCAATGCTTGATGTGGAAAGTATAAAATATTTTTTGCTATATGAAATAAAAGTGCAAATGTAAAATCCAAATCAAGTAGCTGCTTCTTGGTAAGCAGCTAATACAAGGGGAATAATTAGGTAAACATTTTGTATTTTCAAGGCTGTTGGTTATATAATGAAGAGAGGGAATTAAATAAAATACTCTATAACATTTTTGAAAATATTCTGTGTGTATCTATGTCAAATAATGCTCACATTTTGCAAAAGTCCCAGTATGTTGATATGGTAAATTTTCAATAATCTAGTATCTTTGGAAAATTTTCTCTTTTATATCAGTCAAAATTTATTTGCAATCAGTATTTCTGCCGGTATAGTACTTTAAATTTCAGCATCTTTTGAATATATATTTTGTCTAAGATATGGAATATCAATAAGGATTAATATAGCATATTCATATTTTGTGTATCACGGATATCTTACTTTTAGCAGAAATAATTTTGTAATTAAAGAAGAAAAAAGAATTTTTCTCCAATTAAATTCTTCTAAAATAAAGTTTACTAAAAGAAAAAAAAACAGAAAATAATTATATATTGATTATACATTATATATAAACAGAATGCTAAAGTCATTCTCTTAGTAGATCTATCCAAATATCTTCCATGGCTGTGATTTTCTACTTTTAATCTTTTTTTTATTAATATCAGATTTATTTTCTCTGAATGCAAACAGTTACCATAAATTACCTTTAAAATAGAGTTTACATATCTGAAATATGTATATTGTTACACTGAAACAATTTGCTATATTATATGTTGGTTTTATATATATATATACCAATTCCTCCACACAAGCAGGATGTGACGTATAGTCAATTTTTAAGCATAGTTTAAAAGGTTTGAATTAAGAGTTTTCCTTCTAAACCAGTTGCTAAAGGAAGGTCAAAGATCCTAGTTTGCCTTCCTGTTTACCCATAGCTGGAGGGAGAATAGTTGTATTCATACTTTCCTCAATAGTATCAACATAATGTAAAGATGCAAACAGCCTCATCCAGGATTTGAACTCTGTTGCTTATATGCTCAAATATTTAGATAGTATATTAGAAATCAAACTTCTTGTTTTGAACAAGTTTCAATTTACTCTTGCAGTTTTGTCCTATTTAATGAAGAGCACCTTTAAAAGCATGCTATTGTTATTACAAATACAGAACAAAATAAACTGGAGTAAAATATGGCTGTTGTGTTATCTTGTTGGGACAAACCATTACCAATGGAAAATATGGACAGCCATAAGAGGTGAAAATGGTTGGTAACATATTCCATTTTTCCAGTAGTTTTTGTGAACACATGATTATACAGCCACTACCAGCTTCCACAACACTTTATTGATAGGGTGTTGTGCAAGCCTCCTGTAGTCCTCTTTCTATATAAATTTAATTGTTTTCCTGATTGTGACAAACATTGTCTGACTAGGTGACATTAGTGCCAATTATTCATAAACTAATCGTGATATTTCCAGGTTCAGCTGAAACTGTATATTATACAGTGTATCAACTGATAGGTTCAGTGATACTAGTGTTGCAATGATATGTGATTTGATGCAGTGCTTGTCATAGTTGAGTATTGATCATCCTAGTTAGTCATTTAAAAATAAATAAGAAACATTTTCAAAGTTTTAATAAATTCATTCAATTCAATAATAGATTAAATCATTATTCATGAAGAAATATCAATTTTTGTAATTCTTTCATGCTTTTTTGTTTTTCAAAAACTAATTCATAACATTATTGTTTTTTTTTTGTCAGGCATTCACCTCAACATGACAGAGGTATATATTCTGCTAATTGTCTTCCATACTTGTTTATGTGCTGAACTTATCTACAATGTGGAAGAAGAACAGAGTCCAGGCACATACATTGGCAATATTGCTATAGATTCACATGTGATGGATAATATTTCTCTGAAAGATCATAAACACATCACATTCACACAACTTCAAAAAGGAAGCTCTAGATTATTTCGTGTTGCCAAGAATACAGGAAAATTGTATACTGCAAAAATATTGGATGCTGAGTCTTTGTGCACTTATAATAGAGAATGTTTCAAAATGATTGATGTTGCTGTAAGGAAGGCTAAATCCTTTATAAAGCTTTTAGAAATCAAAGTCATTATAAAAGATGTTAATGATCACCAGCCAAAATTTCCAGAACAGCAAATTAACATTGAATTTTATGAAGGTGATCGAAATGGAATGAAAAAATCAATCCCAAATGCAGTTGATAAAGACATCAGCCTTCTGAATTCTCAGATTACTTATGAACTTAACAAAAACGATAAAGATCCCTTTACTTTGTCTGTATCTAAAACACTTGTGGGAAAATCCGATTTGAGTATTGTTTTGGAAGAACGATTAGATAGAGAAACCAAAGATTCTTACTTGATTCAAGTAACTGCAAAAAACGGAGGATCTCCACAGAAAGAGAGTATTTTAAATGTTCACATTTCTGTTACAGATGTCAATGACAACCCACCAGTGTTCTCTCACAGTTTTTACAATGTTTCTATACAAAATGAACATGATAAGAATATTCCAATTGTTAGTTTATCTGCTTCTGATTTAGATTCAGAAGAAAATGGAAATATTTCTTATCATTTTGATTCGAGAACCACAGATTTTGCTAAAAGATATTTTGCATTGAATAAATTGACAGGAGAAATCTATCTACTCAATAAAATTCCACCTGGACAAAATTTAATTGATAATTTATATATTGAGGCTAAAGATGGAGGACATCCCCCCTTAAGCTCATTTGCCATGGTCCAAGTAAATGTGATCAACCAACAAAATAATGCCCCAACAATAGATGTGAACTTTTTCTCACCAACATCTACAGATAATTCTACAGAAGTTTCTGAGGACATTGAAGTGGGCAGTTTCATTGCTTATGTGAAAGTAACTGACCATGATGCTGGCCAGAATGGAGAGGTCATATGTGATCTCCATCATGATAAGTTTAAACTGAAAAGTCAAGGCTTGAAAAAATACCAAGTGATTCTGAAAGACCCATTGGATAGAGAGACAGAGGAACATCATGACATTACAATCAGCTGTGAGGATATGGGATTCCCACCAAGACATAGTGAGAGTAAGTTTTCCATTAAAGTGATGGATGTCAATGATGTAAAGCCAAAATTTTCTAAAGCAAGATACAAATTCCGTATCAGTGAAAATCAGAAGGCTCACATTGATGTTGGCTCAATCAATGCATCTGACCCAGACTTGGGACCTGGAGGGGAACTGATCTTTTCTCTTGCAACAAATAAAAAGAAAAGTCACCTGCCTTTTCTAATCACCAAAGATGGTTTTATTTCAACAAGTGAACTATTGGACCATGAATTAGAAGATGTTTATAAGTTTGAGGTTTTGGTGAAAGACAATGGAATTCCATCACTGAATAATACAGTGGATGTGATTGTTGAGGTTGAAGATGAAAATGATAACAGTCCATATTTTACATTTCCCAGTGTTAATCCACACAATCTTGAAGTTGTTTATTTTGCTGATGAAAGCAAGAATGTGACAGTTGTGAGGGCACATGACAGTGACAGTCAAGAGAATGCATTTCTCAGATATGAAATAAGTGCAGGCAATGAGAAACAGTTGTTCACCATTGACCATTATAGTGGTTTGTTGTCTTCTACTGGTGCCCTTACAAAACAAGATGCTGGCTCTTATGAACTGGAGTTTATTGTCAAGGATAGTGGTATGCCAGTTTTATCAGCAACAACTACAATCTTTTTGAGTCTGATAGTAAAAAACAAGACTTCTTCTTTGGAAAGAGTAAATGGTGTGCTGCAGAGAAGTGAGTCTGATGAGAAGGTTCATCTAAATATGGTGATTATTATTACAGTAGCAGCTGTGATGGTGACTATCATCCTTACGGCTTCAATCTCAATCTGTGTGCTTCGCTGTTGTAATGCTGCAAGTGTAGACGGAGATGATGTTTCTAATAGATATGTCAGTGAACAAAGACATTTGATGTCATCTTCTTATCGAGGGAGCTCTTGGCCAGATGTTCCAACAACTATGATAAATGATCCAAACTTTGGCATGAATGCTGAGCAGATGGCAGCCAGCAGAAGGGAATCATATCCAAGGTTTATTAACCAAACAACAGCAATAAGACCAAATGCAGCAGTTGATATCAGTTGCCAGGTAACCTTTTTTTGTAGATATTCTGTCTTTGTTAGATAAATTCAATTAAGTAGTCTAAACTTATATAGCAAATATTTTTTGAAAAATTAAGTTTCTTTACAATATGATTTACTCATGACTCTCAAATTTTGTTGTTTCCTTTTTTTTATTGTTATTTTCTCATGATCTATTTTTAATGCATTTCTTGTAGAATCTATTTCTGGTTCAGTATTATTGTCTTTCACTATCATTAGGAGAAGAAATGTATTTTTTCTTAATTTCATTTTGTATTGATGATGCCGAAAAAGCTTTAATTGTTTTGATTTGAATGCTCATTTACCTAAAAATTTGTATCATACACATTATGATTGTTTCATTAATGCATATCATATTTTTGCTGGAGGTAAGAAGATAAATTATTTTCTTGTGTTATTATTTTTGATATCTGATCTGTGTATAAATCTCAGTATTAAATTGATAAAAAAATGTGTATACTAAAATATGTTGCTAATAATTTTGGTTGTGTGGCCAAAGTTAGTGGAGCATTTGGGGAAATCATGATTTCATTTTCTTTGGTTAGTGTTTTTATTACTACTATTACAACGACTAGCATAAGGGTTTGATATGATAGTATTATGTCAGACATGATAATATTATATTTTCTTTTTGGTATTCACTTTTAAAATGTTTTTTAAATGATATTATGAAGCAGATGACGCCAGGACTTCAAAATGGAGATAAGAATACATTGATGACTCCTAATTGTCCAACATGGAGATCAACAATGTCTTCTCATGCTGATAGTGGGCATGGTTGGAGTGAAGGAGACACAGGACCTGCAGAAGAGATGACAGGTAAAATAAATCAAACCCTTCTTGATATTTTCGAATAAAAGCACATTTTTATTTTTGTCTTTTAATATGGATACAAAACTTGACAGTTGTCAATTTTATTGTTGTTTCAGACCAGTTAATTCCACAGTTCTGTAAGCCACAGAGTAGACTGGCCAATAAGATGGATAAGAGACACATAGAAGGAAATTTTACCTACCCAAGTGAATCAATACCAATTTCTGCAAGATATCTTTCAAAAGCAACAAGTAATCCCAACAATCTGTTGAGAGAAGAAATAGAACAAAGATCCCATCATTTATCAGACAGTATTCAAATTACACACAATGCCAGACCACTGCCTCCTGTACCACATAAAATACACTGATTACACATCAATAAATCCATCAATTACACATACATTCAATTTTCTGAACATCGTTAAATTAAAAATTTATAATGTGGGTTATGTAATAATTATGAATTTATATATATCATTGAGTAATCAAATATCATGCAGGTTTAAGTTAATCGGGTAAAATCTCTATAATTAATGTTTCACATTTACAACTGTCATAGATTTTGTAATGAAGTTCATAAAAGAATTATATAATATTTCTAATGTAAACAAATATTAATTAATCTTTTGAAAGAATATGATGTTTTCTGAAGAGATTTGTCAGATATTAGAAGTACATATATTTAATGTTAGATATTTAAAGTAAATTTATAAATTATAGCA
This sequence comes from Sepioteuthis lessoniana, assembly GCA_963585895.1. Taxonomy (NCBI): domain Eukaryota; kingdom Metazoa; phylum Mollusca; class Cephalopoda; order Myopsida; family Loliginidae; genus Sepioteuthis; species Sepioteuthis lessoniana. The sequence continues at coordinate 64,180,861 of OY757908.1, forward strand.
CTTAGATTCCAAATATCAGTTATCAGTTTGTAACTTAAAGCACTGAAAAAAAATTAGAATTAAATAATAATTAGAAAAATTAAAAAACTGAACAAATGAGATTATTTTTCAGTTCTGTAACATACTTGATATTAAAATAGAAATGCTTGACATACTAATCCTTATTGAAGTAATGAAAGAAAGAGGAAAGGAGATGATAAATGGAAGAAAAGCCACCTTCATGCATTGCATTATGGGAGAAAAGAGCCTGACATGGTTTTTATTTTATAAAATCTTAGGAAATTGCTTTATCTGGACAAAAGCACTGAAAGTATGGTAATTCTTAAGTAAATATAAATCTTCAGTTTATTTTTCTGTTTATTTAAACTTTTCTCGTTAGTGTGAGATGCAGCCATTACACACACATGATACTTAGTAGGACTATAGACTATATATACACTGACATTCACTCATACATAAACTTTCACACACAATGCATAAACACACACACACACATACACACACACAGAGCCAGTAACAGTCTCTTTGTTCAGTCGTTGTGAGATCAAAACTCATGGATAAAAGATTATAAATTTTTGGAAGTTTTAGCTGAGAGGATTATAAAAAAAACTAAGGTAAGTTGTTAATTTTAATTTGGAACTAAAAAAATATTGTTTTTAAGGGACTTAGTTTTCAATTTTTGATAAATGTTGGAAATTTATTCTGCATCCTCTAAGTCAATCAGAGAGAGAAAATAAACAACATTCATTGCTGATAAAAGTTAATTTGTATAGATCATTTTTTTTTATACTGAAATAATTTTTAGAATATGTCTTATTTGTATTTGGTAACTGAGATTATTTTTCCATGAAAGTATTACTTGAGTTTTGTACTTTTACATTAAACACCTTTGGCAGCCATTTTAGTATTCTATGAAAAGTAGTATATGCCTAAGTCTCATGTATGTTCATGTGTGTATATTTTTTGTAAAAATTATAACTATTAGAATAGAATTAATGTTTTTGCAAATCAACCCATTTTCATTATGATAACAAATTACCCTGACTATTAAAAATGCAAAAATAATATACTCATATTCATCAGCATTAACTAAATGTATTCAAGACATGAAGGTGTAGATAGTTTAGATTTTCTATTCATTATTTCAGTTTTTCATTTACATCATGTTTTAATATGACTAAAATAATTCTTAGATAAAGTATCCTTTTCCTTGTATGTTTTACGTGTACAGTAGTAAATAAGCCAAATTATTTAGATGCATTGCCTTTAAATTTTATTTGCAAATTCATAAAAAGATGTCTTCTTCTTGTCTTTTAATATGATTGCCTTTTTACACTAAAGTCTTTTGTCTTCTTGAATATAAATATTTACATAGCTGCTTGGAATTTTGATAAAAAGAATATTTTAAAAAATTTGTAATTATTAAATGCTTTTTATTAATCTTAATGTTCATGTTTTAATAAAATTTCCAAATTAAATTTTGATATTTGAAAAATACATTATTAAATATCAGGAAATACATATTCTACCAATTAAAGAAATTTGAAAATACTTAATGTTGGATTGAAAGATATTTACATTAAAAAAAAAATTAATGAGAAAAATTCAATCCCTGATTTTACATAATACATGTTTTATCAAACATTAATAAAGTTAATTCATAATTCCTGAAAATCACCTATTTATAATTATAACTTTTTTCCTGTAAAATAGATTTTGCTAACTTGTAAATTTGTTGACCTTTATACACCCCCACCTATTAAAAAAGTAATTTTGTATTTTTCATTGCTGCAATGCTTAATGAAAATGTGGAATATTTTAATATCTGAAGTAAATGTGCAAAGGCAAAACACATCAAGTAGCTACACTTTAGATCATAGCTGATACAAGGGAAATAACTAGGTAAACATTTTGTATTTTCATGGCTGTTGGTTATTTAGTGAAGAGAGGGAATTAGATAAAATGATTTATAACATCTTTGAAGATATCCTCTTTGACTGTGTATCAGTGCCAAATTATGCACTCAGTTTGTAACATTGCCACTAAATACATTGATATTGTATATCTGTAAATCATGTAAAAAAACCCAACAACATCATGTTTGAAGTGATCCCTATTTCTTTATTATCTTTACTCTGTATCCTAATTTTAACTCAAAGAAAAGGCCTTAATGTTTTAAATGTCAATTACCTCTGGTAAATTTTGTTTATTGTTTTATATCTGTTAAATTTATTTATAATCATTATTTCTGCAGGTATGGTACTTTAAATTTCATGATTTTTTTTTTGCTCTATATTTTGTCTAATAAGATATATAATGCCTATATGTATAAATTTAGCATATTTGTATTTCATGTATAACAAATATTTTGCAATTAAAGGAGAAAAAGTTTTTCATCAATTAAATACCTCTGAAATAAACTCTGATAAAAAAAAAAAAACATTGAAAATTTTTATACATTGATTATATATGAACAATATGCTCAAGTCATTCTATAGTTATATCTATCCAGATTTTTCTTGCCCAGTCGGCTGGGGCTGTGGAATATTTGTTACTTTACTTGAACAAACCATCATCACTGGGAAATATGGATGGCCATAAGGGGTATAAATGATCTGTAATCAGGTCTGTGTATATAACACTTTTCAAGACATCTACCAGTTTTGCTGCCCTATTAGCTGAAGCTGTAGAAGATGCCAACTGGACTTCTGCTGAGGGGTAAGATCTCCCACCCAACTGTTGGCTATGGGTAGTGACCCATAATGTTTGAGGACAGGATCCTGGTGGCTGAGTAGTCAATGATCTGATTGCCTAAGTGGTTACATGACTTGAAAGATTCCACTTTGGCCCTTACTGGTCTAGACAGATGGTTGGAGAGGCCTGATCTGATCAATCAGTTGGTCATATCAAGCCCGAGCACCTATATGATTTAGTTCCAACTGTGCTCTTCAAATTTCTCTTGTGGCAAATAAATACCCAACCTTTTTATCTGTGCTAGAAGGCAGTGGCTAAGGGTCAATTGTGTTTGACCACTGTTAAATCTTAGGGCACTAAGTAATAGGTACTGAAACCCTGAAATTGGCAGAGGTTTGAAATCTCACTCCCAACACTAGTAGAATGGTAAATGAAACCTCATTTCAATCAAGATAAATAGGTTTCCACCTTGGTAAATTTCCAGTGGAAGTTGAACTATGTGCTGAAACACAAGACCAGTGAAAAAAAAACTTATATGGCTAATATAACAAAAAAAACCCAAATGAAGCCTCTCCAAATCTGATTCAGAGAATGAAAAAACTCAGAAAGAATTCCTAAGATACATAGTAATTGGGTCATTGAAGGATATACCCTTATCCAAACTGTCCTCTTTCTTGATAGAAAAAATAATTTCAAACCAAGCAAAAAACATTAGAAGCTACAATCTACTTGTAGAGGTAGATAATAAAAAACATATTAAAAATTTAATTAAAATGTAAACCTTCCACAATTTGAAATGCAAGGCTTACTCTCATGAAAGACTAAACACCTCAAAGGGAGACATAAGAAAGAAGGAGTTATCTTTAGCCACACTAGAAGAAATACAATCTTGAGAAAACCAGGAGTTACAAAAGGATAACCATTAGAAAAAATGGTGGAGAAATACAAATACACATATATTTTAACATTTAATAAAACCACAATTTCCAAGGAAATACAAATCAGATATTACCTCAAAAAGGTTGAAAAATATATCCCTGTACCTTTGAGGTGCTTTAAATGACAAAAATATGGATACCACAAGGAAAGTTGCTGAGAATATCCAATATGTGAAAGGTGTAGCCAAAAAGATCCAAATCACATGAAGGAAGATTGTTCCAATGAAAACAAATGCTCAAACTGCCAAGAAAACCATACTGCATTTTCAAGATCTTGTAGCAGACAAAAGAGGGAGAGGAAAATGGTGGAAATTAAATGTAAAAAGGACACACTTCTTGAAGTTAGGAAAATGATGGTGTTATATATGAAAGAGGACACCTACACTAATGTAGCACAAATCTTCCCCATAGCCAAAAATCAAAGCTCCACCTTGGATCCAACAAATTATCAACCCTTTGCCTTGGCAAATTGCATTTATAAAATGCTTGAAAGGATGATAAATACCAAAGTGACATGGTATTTGGAAAAGAAAAGTTGACCATAAACCTCCAATCAGGCTTCAGGAAAACAAAGAAGTACAATAGATCAACTAGACTATCTGGAAAACTTTCATCCAAAATGCTTTTATGAAAAAATAACACTTGTCAGCCATTTTCTTTGATTTAGAAAAAAATATGACACAACCTGGAGGTATGGTATAATGAGAGACCTGAAAGAACTCAGCTTGAAAGGTAGACTACTTATATTCATAGATAAATTCCTAATGGACAGGAGTTTTAAAACATGAATTAGTGACACTTTTTGACATGAACATTCCAGAGATGAGAGTTCCACAAAGAAGGATACTGACTGACATTTTTCAATATAAAGATGAATAACATTATAAAATGCCTCACTCCCAGTATCAAAGGATGTTGATGATTTCTTGATAAAAAAAAAGGATGTTGATGATTTCTTGATAAAAAAAAAAACATCCACACAATCAAATACCAATTGTAACAGTGTTTGAATAAAATTAGATAGTGGACAAATGAAAGTGGATTTAAGTTCTCTAAGGCCAAAACCAAATGCATTCACTTCTGTGATTCAGTAATGAAGATGGTTGACAGGAAATACCCATGGTGCAGCAACATAAATTCCTGAACCCCATTTTCAACTCAAAACTATTATTTATTCCTCATATCAAGCAGCTAAAAATCAAATGTAATAAATCCATCCTGCTGATTAAAGGGCTGGCCCACACTGACTGGGATGCAGAAAAAAGTACTTTATCAAAATTATAATGGACACTAATACGCTCCTAACTGGTCTATGATATCTTCATCTATGGGTCAGCTTGAAAATCCTACCAAAAAATCCTTGAAACCATGCATCATTAAAGTTTTGAGACTAGCACTGAGAGCCTTTAACACACTGCTCTTAATAAGGAAGAAATTGGCTCTATAATTTTACATAAAATTAAAAGCATGCCCACTTATGACCCAATTGCCATGATGGTTCATTGTATTAAGTATTTCATTATCTGGTTTGGTTCAGTCATGAGTTTTTCAGTTAGCTTCTAAGTTAGCTAAAATCTTTGAGCAGATGTGTAAGTCAAATTGGAAAGTTCAAGTGAGAACACCAACAACTAACACAGGAAGATCAAAAGGGATTCATATCTTGTCACAGGTTTGATTGTGGAAATGAAAACAGTGAATTTGGGACACATGTGAGATGACGCAATAATTTATCAAGATAATATCACACTACCAATATCCTGAATTTAGATATATAAAAATTAGCAAATTTTGAAAAAGTTGTCAGTTAGAAGTTGGTGTTCAGAGAGTTCAGTTGGGGCTGGGTGGGGTGTCTCTTTGTGGCTGTTCATAGACTCTTACAGATTTTCTCTCTGTCTCCTGCAACTGTATGCAGTCTGAACATAGAACAGTATATCTGAATAATGAAGCAACACTTACTATAAATATGGACATATTACTGTTATACCAATATGTTCTAATAAATGATTGTTAATTGTTAACAAAGAGTTCTTCTTGTGTTTGATTTGCCAACACCTGGGCAACTTTGGCACTGTTAACAGGATAAGACCAATCATTATTATTACATTTATTACAAGTGTTGTCATGCACAACAGTATTACATTTGGTGCTGGTATCGGCATTGGTAGTTGTGACTGCAATATTGTTACAGTGGTGCCCTGCCAAGATATCATTACATTTAGTACCATAACCGACCCCAGAATATAGTATAACATTTAGCACCAAGCAAAATGATAGAATTATATTTGGTGATTGTGCCCAGAAAAATGGTACTGGTAACTGGGCCAAACCACAGTGTTACAGTTGGTGCTTCAGATGCAGGATTTGACCCTGAAACCCACAGTACAGCCATAAACAAAATTTGACTCTGAAAACCCACGGCCAAATGCTAGTGTTATACACTAAAACAAGCTAACAATATTGTATTCAAATCAAAATTCAAAGATCTATACCAGAGAAAGAAAAATGTAATGAAAACTTTAGGACTTCAGATGGAATCTATCATCAAAGAGTCAGAAATTCCATTAAAGGATATATATGACACCATCATATTGTGCATTCCACCTTGGAAAATAAAGTGATTGAAAGTTAACTTCAAGCTAAGTAATCTCAATAAAACAGCTACACATCCCCTTATTTTCCAGGAAAAACTAGACAAAATCATAAAACACTATCCTTGACACACTTGAATTTTTATAGATGGATTTAAATTTAAGGACACAATGGGGTGTGCAACAGTGCATGAGAGTAAAATTGCACAAAAACTTCTCCTAAAGGAAGCATTTATTTTTAGTGCTGAAATTATTGCCATTGACTTGGCACTCAACTTCATTTCTTAAAAAAAAAAATTCTTCTCTTTTTTTTCATATTCCTTATCAATATTAAGGGCACTGAAAACCCACTAATCATAAAATCATTATACAGATTCATATCACTGTTGATTACCAAATTGATTTTGTTTTGTTGGATTCCAAATAACATTGGAATCCAAGGAAATGTCAAGGCTGATTCAGCTGCTAAATCTACCCCCAAAATGCCTTTGACAACACACTTAGTGTTCTATACATAAAATAAGAATTTATACATATATTCAAAAGAAATGGCAACTGCACTGAAGCAACAACACTCTCAATAAGTTACTGTCAATAAAACCTACTTTGGGCTAATGGAGACAGGGTTATAGGATGTCTTTGAAGGAGGAAGTTGTCCTATCTTGACTTCATATAGCCCACATGAGAATCATCCATTCATTTTTGCTTGAACAAAAGGAGCTGCCATAGTGGCTTGCATATCAGGTTCCAAACATAGTGATGTATTTTATGATTGAATATGTTGATTTTTGCCTCTATACCATAAGATACTGTAGTATAAACCCTACGAAAGAGCTGTCTGATGATATCATTAGAGTATCTTTCTTAAAGGCTGTGGGCTTAGATTTTAAAATATAATAATAATTATGCAGCCTTATTTTTACCTAAATAGCAAAATATTTCAAATTATCTTGATATTATTTTTACACAATTTGTTGCTTAAATTTTCATCTATTTTATATATTGACATTGTGTTCCTGTCACACTGGTTTTAATTATTTGTCTAGTTGAGATTTTTGTTTTGACAATAAATAACCCACAAAGAGCTGATATGTGGCTAAACAAACAAAGCCAATCTAACAATTTGTTAGAAAAACAAAAATACCTACATATAAACTATTAGCTTATAAATCATATTAAACAAACAATATTTGGCATTAAATAACCCACAGGAGTCAATATGCCATTAAACAAAATAACTAAACTTGCAGTTTTACCAGTAGTCTTTGTGAATAGAAACCACCATCTTGCACAACACCCTATTGACTTGATATTGTATAAGCCTCATGTGTTCTTCTTCCAACATGAACTCAGTTCTCTGCTTGATAAAGCTAGAAACATTATTTGTATGGCCAGATGACATTTGTGCTAGTTATTCATGAACCAATGGTGATATTATCTGATTCAACTGAGACTGTGGTGTCAATAATGTTGATTCTTTTGGTTAATGACTCTGAGACCCTATTGAATACAGTATATATTATACAGAGCATCAACTGATGGTTTCTGTGGCACTAGAGATTTGATGCAATAATCCTCCTTGTTGAGTGTTTACCATCCTTGTCAGTCATTTAATGATTCCATTCTTGCATCATCTGTGGATACCTATAGTTCTCGTGTCACTGACATCTGTCCGAAATTTACATATTCTAGATATATCCTTGCTACTATTTCTGGCTCCAACACTCATTCTATGGCAAAATGGTAGCCACAGATACACTGCTTCTTTACCTATTATATTATGTATATATTATCCAACAGAGTCTATTTCTACAATTGAGAGAGGGTAAAACAATCCAGTGTTCAGTTGTTTCTAATTATTTGTCATTTCAGTTTCTATCTGTTTCTTGTTTTTCTGAAGTGATCTTTGATTTATTTTTGAGCAATGAAAGAAAAGAAGCACAAAGTTATTTATCTTCATTAGCAATCAGTATCTTGTATTTCATTGGTTTTTGTATTGATAGTCATTAAAAAAGACACTATTTGAATAAACAATCAAAATTAATGATAAAGAAAATTTTCATGAAATAATTTAACTTTGAAAAGTCTATTATCTCTTTCTTTCGTTGTTAATTTTTACATAATTCATGAAATAATAAAGAAATGTGCAGTTAATTTTGTAACTCTTAGGGAAAATGGTGTTTAATTAGCAATAAGTATGTTTTATTTTATTTACCTTCACAATGATAATCATAAAAAGAAAATGATATAGAAAAGAAAATTGCAAAAGTATTCACAACCTTCAAATATTCATTATACAATTTGACAGCCACAGAAAGTTCTACATGAACAAATAAGATTTTAGTTCTCATTCAAGAAAAAATGATTCTCTTGAATTTTAAGTGTTTTGATATAATAAATAGCCAAATTTTCATTTTGAAATAGAATGTATTGATTAAAAAAATACCATCAATCAAATAAGGATTTTAAAATGTAGTCTTGGATATTACATTTAACTCAAGTCAAAACTTTTCTAATCAAACTGAATAAATTCATTAAATAGAATTAATCATTATTCATTAAACTTGAAAAATATCAATTTTTGTAATTCTTTCTTTTTTGTTTTTGTTGGTTCAAAATGGAAATGTTTTCTTTTTGTTTTTTCAGACATTTACATCAACATGACAACAGTATACATTCTACTTATTCTCTTCCCTTCCTGCTTGTGTGCTGAGCTCATCTACTTTGTGGAAGAAGAACAGAATCCAGGAACATACATTAGCAACATTGCCATAGACTCTCATGTCATGGACAATATTCCTTTGAAATATCATAAACAGGTCACATTCACACAACTCCAAAAAGGAAGCTCTCAAGTATTTCGTGTTGCCAAGAATACAGGAAAACTGTACACAGCACAAATATTGGATGCTGAGTCCTTATGTACATATAATATTGAATGTTTCAAGATGATTGACGTTGCTGTAAGGAAATCAAAGTCTTTTATAAAACTTTTAGAAATAAAAATCATTATAAAAGATATTAATGACCATATTCCCAAATTTCCAGACAAGCAAATTAATTTTGAATTCAATGAAGATATTGGGACTGGAATGAAAACATCAATTCCAAATGCTGTAGATAAAGATGTTGGTGGTAAAAATTCTCAGATAACTTATGAACTTAACAAAGATGACAAAGATCCATTTACTTTGTCTGTGTCAAAAACACTTGTGGGAAAATCCGATTTGAGTATTGTTTTAGAAGAACGATTAGATAGAGAAACTAAAGATTCTTACTTGATGCAAATAACTGCAAAAGATGGAGGATCTCCACAGAAAGAGAGTATTCTAAATGTTCACATTTCTGTTAAAGATGTCAATGACAACCCACCAGTGTTCTCTCAAAGTTTTTACAATGTTTCTATACAAAATGAACATGATAAGAATATACCAGTTGTTAGTTTATCTGCTTCTGATTTAGATTCAGAAGAAAATGGAAATATTTCTTATCATTTTGATTCAAGAACCACAGATTTTGCTAAAAGATATTTTGCATTGAATAAATTAACTGGAAAAATCGTTTTACTCACCAAAATACCACCTGGACAAAATTTAGTTCATAATTTATACATTGAGGCTAAAGATGGAGGACATCCTTCTTTAAGTTCATTTGCAATGGTCCAAGTAAATGTGATTAACCAACAAAATAATGCCCCAACAATAGATGTGAACTTCTTCTCAGCATCATCTACTGAAAATTCTACTGCAGTTTCTGAGGACATTGAAGTGGGCAGTTTTATTGCTTACGTGAAAGTAACTGACCATGATGCTGGCCAGAATGGAGAGGTTATATGTGATCTCCATCATGATAAGTTTAAACTGAAAAGTCAAGGCTTGAAAAAATACCAAGTGATTCTGAAAGACCCATTGGATAGAGAGACAGAGGAACATCATGACATCACAATCAGCTGTGAGGATATGGGATTCCCACCAAGACATAGTGAGAGTAAGTTTTCCATTAAAGTGATGGATGTCAATGATGTAAAGCCAAAATTTTCTAAAGCAAGATACAAATTCCATATCAGTGAGAATCAGAAGGCTCACATTGATGTTGGCTCAATCAATGCATCTGACCCAGACTTGGGACCTGGAGGGGAACTGATCTTTTCTCTAGCAACAAATAAAAAGAAAAGTCACCTGCCTTTTCTAATCACCAAAGATGGTTTTATTTCAACAAGTGAACTATTGGACCATGAATTAGAAGATGTTTATAAGTTTAAGGTTTTGGTGAAAGACAATGGAATTCCATCACTGAATAATACAGTGGATGTGATTGTTGAGGTTGAAGATGAAAATGATAACAGTCCATATTTTACATTTCCCAGTGTCAATCCACACAATCTTGAGGTTGTTTATTTTGCTGATGAAAGCAAGAATGTGACAGTTGTGAGGGCACATGACAGTGACAGTCAAGAGAATGCATTTCTCAGATATGAAATAAGTGCAGGCAATGAGAAACAGTTGTTCACCATTGACCATTACAGTGGTTTGTTATCTTCTACTGGTGCCCTTACAAAACAAGATGCTGGATCTTATGAACTGGAGTTTGTTGTCAAGGATAGTGGTATGCCAGTTTTATCAGCAACAACTACAATCTTTTTGAGTCTGATAGTGAAAAACAAGACTTCTTCTTTGGAAAGAGTAAATGGTGTGCTGCAGAGAAGTGAGTCTGAGGAGAAGGTGCATCTTAATATGGTGATTATTATTACAGTAGCAGCTGTCATGGTGACTATCATCCTTACGGCTTCAATCTCAATCTGTGTGCTTCGCTGTTGTAATGCTGCAAGCGTAGATGGAGATGATGTTTCAAATAGATATGTCAGTGAACAAAGACATTTGATGTCATCTTATCGAGGAAGCTCTTGGCCTGATGTTCCAACAACTATGATAAATGATCCAAACTTTGGCAGGCGTTCTGAGCAGATGGCAGCCAGCAGAAGGGAATCATATCCAAGGTTTATTAACCAATCAACCTCAATAAGACCAAATGCAGCAGTTGATATCACCTGTCAGGTAATTTTATTGTTATAGATATGTAGTTTTTGTCAAATAAATTCAATCAAACTGACTAAAATTATTATGTTGCAAATAGTTTTGAAAAATTAAGTTTCTTGGCAGCATATTTCATAACTTCAAATCTTGTTTTCATTTTCAATTGTTGTATTCTCATGATCTGTTTTTAATGCATTTCTTGAAGATTTTATTTCTAGTTCAGTATTACCTAAAGCTATCATTATGAGAGCAAATGTATTTTTGCAAATTTCATTTAATACTGAAGATGCAGAAAAAAACGGCAAAATGGACGTATTTAAATGAAAAATTATGATAAATCCTCATTTTGAATCTTTATGTATAACTCTAATAAATAGTAATTGTACATAGCATGAACAATTGTTTTAATTTTAAACCACTTTTAGTGAAAAATATGTGTACTTGATTGATGAGTAGAAAATCGGTTATGTTATAACATAAATATATCAATAGATGTTGCTTATAAGTACATGAAAATGTATTTTCTTGTGTTAATATTTTTGATATCTGATCTGTGTATAAATCTCAGTATTAAATTGATAAAAAAATGTGTATACTAAAATATGTTGCTAATAATTTTGGTTGTGTGGCCAAAGTTAGTGGAGCATTTGGGGAAATCATGATTTCATTTTCTTTGGTTAGTGTTTTTATTCCAACTATTACAACAATTAGCATTATGGCTTGATATAATAGTATTATGTATTATGTCAAACATAATAATATTATATTTTCTTTTTAGTATTCACTTTTAAAATGTTTTTTAAATGATATTATGAAGCAGATGACACCAGGACTTCAAAATGGAGATAAGAATACATTGATGACTCCTAATTGTCCAACATGGAGATCAACAATGTCTTCTCATGCTGATAGTGGGCATGGTTGGAGTGAAGGAGACACAGGACCTGCAGAAGAAATGACAGGTAAAATAAATTAAACCCCTCTTGATATTTTCAAATAAAAGCACATTTTTATTTTTGTCTTTTAATATGGATGCAAAACCTGACAGTTGTCATTTTTATTGTTGTTTCAGACCAGTTAATTCCACAGTTCTGTAAGCCACAGAGTAGACTGGCCAATAAGATGGATAAGAGACACATAGAAGGAAATTTTACCTACCCAAGTGAATCAACACCAATTTCTGCAAGATATCTTTCAAAAGCAACAAGTAATCCCAACAATCTGTTAAGAGAAGAAATAGAACAAAGAACCCATCATTTATTAGATAGCATTCAAATTACACACAATGCTAGACCACTGCCTCCTGTACCACACAAAATACACTGATTATGCATCAATATATTCATCAATTATATATTCATTAAATTTTCTGAATTACATGAATGTTTATATAAATAACATTTTAAGTACAATCATAATAAATGTAAAAATGAATGATAGTGTTGTAAATTATATCTAAGTTATTCTATCATTATTTTTATATTCATTGTTAATTTAAAAATCTGCTCTGTGGGTTATGAATCAGTTATGAATTTGATTTTATATATATATATATATATATATATATATATAAATATTGTGATGGTTAAAGTTTATCAATTATAATCTTTTATTATTAATGTTTTACATTTACAACTGTTATTGTTGTAATGAAATTCATATATGAATTATATAATGATATTTCTAATGTAAATAAATACTGATGAAACTTTTGAAAGAATGTAATGCATAAAGTTTTCTGAAGAGATTTGTCAGATATTAGAAGTACATATATTTAATGTTAGATATTTAAAGTAAATTTATAAATTATAGCACTTAGATTCCAAATATCAGTTATCAGTTTGTGACTTAAAGCACTGAAAAAAAAATTAGAATTAAATAATAATTAGAAAAATTTAAAAACTGAACAAATGAGATTATTTTTCAGTTCTGTAGCATCCTTGATATTAAAATAGAAATGCTTGACATACTAATCCTTATTGAAGTAAAGAAAGAAAGAGGAAAGGAGATGTTAAATGGAAGAAAAGCCGCCTTCATGCATTGCATTATGGGTGAAAAGAGCCTGACATGGTTTTTATTTTATAAAATCTCGGGACACTGCTTTATCTGGACAAAAGCACAGAAAGTATGATAATTCTTAAGTAAACATAAATCTTCAGTTTATTTTTCTGTTTATTTAAACTTTTTCTTGTTAGTGTGAGATGCAGCCATTACACACACATGATACTTAGTAGGACTATAGACTATATATACACTGACATTCACTCAAATGTAAATTTACACACACACACACACACACACGTATACACACACACACACACATGCAATAACAGTCTCTTTGTTGTATCCTTGTGATATCAAAATCCGTGGATAAAAGACAATGAAAATTGTTTGGCAGTTTTTAGCTGTGACAATTATAAAAAAGATATAAGGTAAGTTGTTAATTTTAATTTAGAACTGAAGGATTGTTGTTAATTGACTCAAAGTAGACAGTTTTCAATTTTTGATAAATATTGAAGATTTCTTCTGCCTCCTCTCAGTCATCAGAAAGAGAAAATAGATAACATTCATTGATGATAGGATTTAATTTGTATAGATCTTTTTTTTTTATACTAAAATAATTTTTAGAATATGTCTTATTTGTATTTGGTAACTGAGATTATTTTTCCATGAAAGTATTGCTTGAGTTTTGTACTTCTACTTTAAACAACTTTGGCAGCCATCTTAATATGCTATAAAAAGTAGTAAATGTCTAAGTTTCATGTATGATTGTTCAATGTTTGTATATTCTTTGTAAAAATTCTTACTGTTAGAATGAAATTGATATTTTTGCAAATTAACTTATTTTTATTATAATAACTAATTATCTTGATGGTTTCATTAAAAATGCAAAAATAATATACTCATATTCATCAGCATCAACTAAATGTATTCAAACTATTTGAAAGTGCAAATTTTACAAGTTTTTCATTTGTAATTTTAATTCATTATTTTTTAATATCACTAAAATAATTGATTGGTTAAATATCCTTTTATGTTTTACATGTATTGTAATAAATAGGCCAAAATATTAAAATACATTGCCATTAATTTTTACACATACATTTATGAAAAGATGTCTTTCTCTTCAATATGATTGCATTTTTTACAGTCAATTTTATTGTCTTCAATGTAAATATTCACATAGTTATTTTGCAATTTGGAAGAGGAGAAAATTTTTTAAATTGTCAGTAACAGCAAAATTTTTTGCATATTATTTTGATTATTATATTCTAAGAAGATTACTCAATTAAATTTATTTAAAAAATAACTTCTTGAATATCAGGAAATACATATTCTACCTATTGAAAAAATTCGAAATCATTAAATTTTGAATAGAAAGATATTCACACGAGGAAAAAAATACAAAAAATGGCAGTCACTGATTTTAGATTATTCTTATTTTATGCCAATAAAACTGATAAATCCTTTAAATAACATATATAATTGATTTTTCTTCTTTTAAAATAGGCTTTACCAACACGTAAATTAGTAGAGCTTTTTACAACCTTACCTATTTTAATTTTATTTAATTCCTTTTTTCAGAAAAAATGTTTTAGAATTTTGTATTTTTGCTTGCTATAATACTAAGTAAAAATATGGAAAATATGAAATATTTTTTATAGCTGAAATAAAAGTGCAAATGTAAAATACATCAAGTAGCTGCTGCTTTCATAGAAGCTGATACAAGGGAAATAACTAGGTTAACATAATGGCTGTTCGTTATTTAAAGAAAGGAAATTAAATAGAATGCTTTATAACATCTTTGAAAATGTCCTCTCTGTGAGTCTGAGTGACATGATGCATTCAGTTTTCAAAAGTCCGATTAAATATGTTGAAATTGTATATTTGTAGAAATTAAAATTATCAGTATGATAAAATGTCTCAATGTGAAAACCAATATCATGTTTGATGTGATTCTTGTTTCTTTGTTATCTTTGCTTTGTATCCCAATTTATAGTCAACAAAATTTTTTAATTCTCTGGAAAACATTGTATAACTTTTATGTCAAACATATATATATATATATATATATATATATATAATGTATTTCTGCAGGTATAGTACTTTAAATTTCATAATTTTTTCAACATATATTTTGCCTAAAAGATATATAATACCTCTATGTATAAATATAGCATATATATATTTCATGTATCACAAATATTTTAATTTTATTAGAAATAATTTTGTAAGTAGATGAGAAAAAGAATAAGATTTCTTTGATTAAATTCTTCTAAAATAAACTTTCATTAAAAAGAATATTGAAAATTCTTATATACCATAAAATATAAATTGCTTTGTAATATGACTAGAATAAATGATGTTAAGTATCTGTTGTTTTTTTGTTTTTTTTACAGTAATAAATAGGCCAAAATATTTATAGTACTTATAAATAGAATGCTAGTCATTCTATAGGCATATCTATAGAAACATGTTCCTGGTTTGTGATTTTCTATTTGCAATTTTTCTTTTATTTATATGAGATATTTTTCCTCTGATTCAAAACAATTTTCATGAAAAATAGTTTTTTGATAGTGATTATCTATTTGAAATATCTAGATTGTTACACTGAAACAAATTAGCAATATTATATGGTTGATTTTATATTTAAATAGTAAGATTTTATATTAAAAATCTAACTTCTTATTTTGTATGTGATTGAATTTACTTTTGCATTCTTGTTCTTTCCATTAAAGAGTATCTCGAAAAGCATAATATTATACTTGAAAATACAGAACAAAATAAACTGAAGAGAAATATCTACCTAAATATAAAGAGCTCCTCCTTTTACTTGAAAAAAAACCCCCAGAGGTTATACAATGGGATATTTGAGTCTACAGGGTGCTGAAGTCATTCTATAGGTATAGTTACCCAGCCATATTCCAGGGTTGTTCACATTTGAGTTGGGTTTGAATTGCAGGAAATTGAATGAGTTCTGCAACAGGTCTCATATATACTTAACTGGATTTAAATTTCTTAAATGCTGAGGGCAATGTGTAGATTTCAGCCAAATCTTTCTGGAACCAGTTTTGTATCACGTGCACATGATGGATCTTGTCTTACTTTACTGAAACAAACCATCATCTCTAGAAAATATGGATGGTCATCAGAGGTGAAAATAGTTTGTAAGGTATACAACATTTTTCAAGACAACTTCCAGTTTTGCCAGTGGTCTTTATGAACACATTACACAGACACCACCAGCTTGCACAACATCCTATTGACTTGATATTGAGTCAGCTTCATGTGGTCTTCTGATAGAGCTAGAAACATTATTTGTATGGCCAGGTAACATTTGTGCTAGTTATTCATGAACCAATGGTGATATTATTTGATTCAACTGAGACTATGATGTCAATAATGTTGATTCTTTTGGTTAATGACTTTGAGACCCTATTGAATACAGTATATATCATACAGTGCATCAACTGATGATTTATGTGGCACTAGAGATTTGATGCAATAATCCTCCTTGTTGAGTGTTTACCATCCTTGTCAGGTGCCCGTGGTGTAGTCGTTATCGTTGTAGGAAATGAACACGGCGACTCGAGTTCAAATCCTGGACGAGACTGATTGCATTTCACATAGCACTAATACCCTTGGGAAAGGTATGAATCCAAAATATTCTCCCTCCAGCTATGGGTAAATAGTAGGACAGACTAGGTTCTTCAGCCTTGGTGAGGCAACTAGTCTAGGAGAAGGAAAACTCTGAATTCAAACCTGTTAAACTCCGCTTAAAAATTGACCTTGTGTCATATCCTGCCTGAGTGGAGGGGTTGGGTAAATAGTACCATCCTTGTCAGTCATTTAATGATTCCATTCTTGCATCATCTGTGGATACCTATAGTTCTCGTGTCACTGACATCTGTCCGAAATTTACATATTCTAGATATATCCTTGCTACTATTTCTGGCTCCAACACTCATTCTATGGCAAAATGGTAGCCACAGATACACTGCTTCTTTACCTATTATATTATGTATATATTATCCAACAGAGTCTATTTCTACAATTGAGAGAGGGTAAAACAATCCAGTGTTCAGTTGTTTCAAATTATTTGTCATTTCAGTTTATATGCGTTTCTTGTTTTTCTGAAGTGATCTTTGATTTATTTTTGAGCAATGAAAGAAAAGAAGCACAAAGTTATTTATCTTCATTAGCAATCAGTATCTTGTATTACATTGGTCTTCATATTAATAGCCATAAAAAGAAAACAAAACTTACTATAAATATATTATCAAAATTAATGATGAACGAAAGTCATAAAAAGAAAACAGTACTGAAGAGAGATCAGCTAAGGTATTCCTAACCTTCCAAGATTCATTATGCAATCTGACGGGTAGTAAAAGTTCTGCATGGACAAATAAGACTCTAGTTTTAACTATAGAAAAAATGGTTTGCTTTAATTTGTAAAATATTCTGATATTATCATTAATCGCCAAATGATTAGTTTGAAATAGGTATGATGTGTTCATATTAAAATATATTTTTTCTGTATTGTTTAAAAATACAGACATTTATAAAATTTGAAAATATAGTCTTGAATACTAAATTTCCTGTCTGGAAATTTTTCTCAAAAAAGAAATAAACAATGTTTTTGAAGGCTGAATAAATTGATTAAATTCAATAAGAGCATGAATCATAATTAATTAAACAGGATAAATGTCAGTTTTTGTAATTTCATCTTTTTTTTTTTTTTGTTTCTCAAAAACTAATTCATGGTAACGTTTTTTTTGATTTTCTCAGACATTGACCACAACATGATAGCAGTATATATTCTGCTAATTGCCTTCAATACCTGCTTGTGTGCAGAACTTATCTACAATGTGGAAGAAGAACAGAGTCCAGGCACATACATTGGCAATATTGCTATAGATTCACAGGTCATGGATAATATTTCTCTAAAAGATTATCAACGCATCACTTTCACACAACTCCAAAAAGGAAGCTCTAGATTATTTCGTGTTGCCAAGAATACGGGAAAATTGTATACTGCAAAAATATTGGATGCTGAATCTTTGTGTACTTATAATAGAGAATGTTTCAAAATGATTGATGTTGCTGTGAGGAAAGACAAATCTTTTATAAAGCTTTTAGAAATTAAAATAATTATAAAAGATATTAATGATCACCAGCCAAAATTTCCAGACAAACAAATTAATTTTGAATTTTCTGAAGATGGTGCTATTGGAATGCAAAAATCAATCCCAAATGCTATTGATAAAGATATCAGTCTTCTGAATTCTCAGATTACTTATGAACTTAACAAAGATGATAAAGATCCATTTACTCTGTCTATATCTAAAACACTTGTGGGAAAGTCAGGTTTGAGTATTGTTTTAGAAGAACGATTAGATAGAGAAACCAAAGATTCTTACTTGATGCAAATAACTGCAAAAAATGCAGGATCTCCACAGAAAGAAAGTATTCTAAATGTTCACATTTCTGTTACAGATGTCAATGACAACCCACCAGTATTCTCTCAAGGTTTTTACAATGTTTCTATACAAAATGAACATGATAAGAATATACCAGTTGTTAGTTTATCTGCTTCTGATTTAGATTCAGAAGAAAATGGAAATATTTCTTATCATTTTGATTCAAGAACCACAGATTTTGCTAAAAGATATTTTGCATTGAATAAATTGACAGGAGAAATCTATCTACTTAATAAAATTCCACCTGGACAAAATTTAATTGATAATTTATACATTGAAGCTAAAGATGGAGGACATCCCCCATTAAGTTCATTTGCAATGGTCCAAGTAAATGTGATCAACCAACAAAATATTGCTCCAACAATAGATGTGAACTTTTTCTCAGCATCATCAACAGATAATACTACAGAAGTTTTTGAAGATATTGAGGTGGGCAGTTTTATTGCTTATGTGAAAGTAACTGACCATGATGCTGGCCAGAATGGAGAGGTTATATGTGATCTCCATCATGATAAGTTTAAACTGAAAAGTCAAGGCTTGAAAAAATACCAAGTGATTCTGAAAGACCCATTGGATAGAGAGACAGAGGAACATCATGACATCACAATCAGCTGTGAGGATATGGGATTCCCACCAAGACATAGTGAGAGTAAGTTTTCTATTAAAGTGATGGATGTCAATGATGTAAAGCCAAAATTTTCTAAAGCAAGATACAAATTCCATATCAATGAGAACCAGAAGGCTCACATTGATGTGGGCTCAATTAATGCATCTGACCCAGACTTGGGACCTGGAGGAGAACTGATCTTTTCTCTTGCAACCAATGAAAAAAAAAGTCACCTGCCTTTTCTAATCACCAAAGATGGTTTTATTTCAACAAGTGAACTATTGGACCATGAATTAGAAGATGTTTATAAGTTTGAGGTTATGGTGAAAGACAATGGAATTCCATCACTGAATAACACAGTAGATGTGATTGTTGAGGTTGAAGATGAAAATGATAACAGTCCGTATTTTACATTTCCTAGTGTCAATCCACACAATCTTGAAGTTGTTTATTTTGCTGATGAAAGCAAGAATGTGACAGTTGTGAGGGCACATGACAGTGACAGTCAAGAGAATGCATTTCTCAGATATGAAATAAGTGCAGGCAATGAGAAACAGTTGTTCACGATTGACCATTACAGTGGTTTGTTGTCTTCTACTGGTGCCCTTACAAAACAAGATGCTGGCTCTTATGAACTGGAGTTTGTTGTCAAGGATAGTGGTATGCCAGTTTTATCAGCAACAACTACAATCTTTTTGAGTCTGATAATGAAAAACAAGACTTCTTCTTTGGAAAGAGTAAATGGTGTGCTGCAGAGAAGTGAGTCTGATGAGAAGGTGCATCTTAATATGGTGATTATTATTACAGTAGCAGCTGTCATGGTGACTATCATCCTTACGGCTTCAATCTCAATCTGTGTGCTTCGCTGTTGTAATGCTGCAAGTGTAGATGGAGATGATGTTTCTAATAGATATGTCAGTGAACAAAGACATTTGATGTCATCTTATCGAGGAAGCTCTTGGCCTGATGTTCCAACAACTATGATAAATGATCCAAACTTTGGCAGGAGTGCTGAGCAGATGGCAGCCAGCAGAAGGGAATCATATCCAAGGTTTATTAACCAATCAACAGCAACAAGGCCACATGCAGCTGTTGATATCAGTTGTCAGGTAATTTGTTTATTGTGAATATTTTGTCTTTGTCAGATATTTTCATTTAAGAAGACTAAAATTATCAATTAGTACATAGTTAAAAATTTACGGTTTTTCATCAAAGGAAATAACTGTGGTTATTATATTTTTGTTATTTGCTTCATATGAAAATAGTTTTTTAAAATTTCATTGATGTTTTCGTTTTACATTTTCATTTTCTCATTACCTTTTCATTGGGTATTTCTCATGGATTTTATTCTACTGCAGTATTGCCTTAAAATGATTTTGATTTTGCATTTTTTCTAGTTTAATTAAAGTACTGGATATACCAAAGTTATTTTTCTCATATAATGTTATGATCTAAGAAGTTACAGAGAGTCTTAGTTTTGAAGCTTTAACTTTTCTAAAAAATGATATTTTTTATTTAACTGTAAAAATTTTATCTTAAAGCACTTAGATACCAACATATGATATATATGTTGGTATCTAAGTGCTTTAAGATAAAATTTTTACAGTTAAATAGAAAATATGTATTAACTATGACAGCATTCAAATTATGTTATCAATGAGCAAAAAATCAATAATGTCAGGAGTGATTAAGATAATGATAAACAGTGTCCCTAAAAGTAAAGTATTAATGAATTAAGCAGTATTTTTTAATTATATAATGTATATGATATTTCTGCTGAAAAAATGAATGGGATAATTTTCTTTCATTAATATTTTGCTATCTTTTCTGAATATGAATCATAGCAGAAAAGTATTGTTTTGATTTATAAAAAATGCTGGTTGTCATTTAATTTTATATCATAAATAATATGAAAATTATGTGATCAAACTTGCTGGAGCATATGGAAAAATCATGACACTAGATGACAATATTTTTAATTAATACATGGTGTTTCAAAATAAATGCAACACATTTATATATCAATTCATATTGCATCGTCATCTTTCATCTGAGTCTTAAAAAGCAATCATATTACTTCAGAAAGGTCTAACCAGATGACAAGGGCAGAAATTGATTGACTTTATCCTACAGTGTGTGTGAAAGACCAAGTTTTTGGGAACATCTTTGGAGGGACTTTTTCTGACAGAATCTCTCACCGCATCCACATTGTCAGGACATCTTGCAGTCAACTTCCTGTCAGATCTGGGATTTTCTGCTTTCATGTTCAGGATGTTTACTGACCCTGTGGCTTAAGATTTGTGTACCCAATAATAAATTTGGCTTTCCTAGGGATAATTGTTAAGTTAAAGTTCCTGTGAAATTTTACTTGCACAGTTTTGAATGATTTTGTTTCCAAATAAGTAGTGATGCAAAATATTTTCCTCTCTTATCCAAGACATTGTGATCCAGGATTAATAGTTGGTATAGTTTACTATTTTCAGATCTGACAATGAAAAATATATCATTATTAATAGTTAGTAGCATTCACATGGGTCCCATGTATATCAAGACACCCTGTACTATTGCTATCACTAGCACTATAAGTATATGTTATATTTATGATGTTTTAGTTACAGTGACATTAGATTTTCTTTTTGGTATAGAATTTAAATATACTTTGTGATTAAATTCTGAGGCAGATGACACCAGACCTTCAAAATGGGGATAAGAATACATTGATGAGTCCCTATTGTCCAACATGGAGATCTACAATGTCTTATGCTGATAGTGGACATGGTTGGAGTGAAGGAGACACAGGACCTGCAGAAGAGATGACAGGTAAAAAAGATAAAACATTGTTTCTTCTTTATGAAAACCCAATCATTCTGTAATGCACATACATAGTCACAGATGATGAAATATTAACAGTTGTTAATTTATTGTTGTTTCAGATCAGCTGATTCCGCATTTCTATAAGCCACAGAGTAGACAAGCTAATAAGATGGATAAGAAGCACATAGAAGGAAATTTTACCTACCCAAGTGAATCAACACCAATTTCTGCAAGATATCTTTCAAAAGCAACAAGTCATCCCAACAATCTGTTGAGAGAAGAAATAGAACAAAGATCCCATCATTTATCAGACAGTATTCAAATAACTCACAATGCCAGACCACTGCCTCCTGTACCACACAAAATACACTGATTATACACCAATACTTTCATCAATTACACATACATTAAAAATTTGTTACATGAATTTTCTAAGATAAAATTTTAATATAAGTAGTATTAAAAGTGCTATCATAAGTGTAAAAATGAATGATACTGTGGTGAATATTTATATTTAAGTAATTCTAAATCAATTCACATTAACTATTGGTACTATATTTGCTATATAAGAAATAATAGTTATTCTATGATATGCAAAACTTCTTTGGTTGGAAATACTGTATATATTCATTGTTTAGTAGAAAATTTACTCCATAAAGTATGTATAAATTTTGAATTTAAATATGTTTATATATTCAATAATGAAGTTTTTTGCATATTTAAGTTAGTATGTTTTTCTAGTAAAATATTTAAACAAATTGAAATTGGTTAAAATGATCATAATGTTTATGCATTCAGATATTTTCTTAGCTTACCATTTGGAAAAATCAATAGTAAATTAAATAAAATATATATGGACCTGTATAATTATTGTTTTAAATTTATAACTATTGTAGTTTAATAATGGAGCAAAAGAAAACATTACATAAAATTTCTAAAATAAATACTAATAAAACATTAAAAGTTTTTTTCACATATTTATGTTTTAATGATAAAGTACTTTGCAGATTATTGAACTTACTTTCTGAATATCAGTGTGTAATTAAAGTCTTTTTAAATAGAAAATTATCTGAATTAAATCAAAATGAAAAAAAAAAAAGAAAATGAACAAATGCTATTTTTGTCAGCTCTATAACATTCTTGATATTTAAATGGAAAGATTGACTCTAATAATCATGGAAGTAAAGAAAGAAAGAGGAAAGGAGAGGCTAGATGGAAGAAAAGCCACCTTCATGCATTGCATTATGGGAGAAAAGAGCCTGACATGGTTTTTATTTTATAAAATCCCAGGACACTGCTTCATCTGGACAAAAGCACTGAAAGTATGATAATTCTTAAGTAAATATAAATCTTCAGTTTATTTTTCTGTTTATTTAAACTTTTTCTCGTTAGTGTGAGATGCAGCCATTACACACACATGATACTTAGTAGGACTATAGACTATTTATACACTGACATTCACTCAAATGTAAACTTTCACACACACACATATACACACACGCAATAACAGTCTCTTTGTTGCATCATTGTGATATCAAAATCCGTGGATAAAAGACAATGTAAATTGTTTGGAAATTTATAGCTGAGACAATTATAAAAAAAGAGTATAAGGTAAGTTGTTAATTTTAATTTAGAACTGAAGGATTGTTATTAATTGACTCAAAGTAGACAGTTTTCAATTTTTGATAAATGTTAGAGATTTCTTCTGCATCGTCTCAGTCATCAGAAGGAGAAAATAGACAACATTCATTGGTGATAGAATTTAATTTGTATAGATTATTTGTTTTATACTGAAATAATTTTTAGAATATGTCTTATTTGTATTTGATAACTGAGATTATTTTTCAATGAAAGTATTACTTGAGTTTTGTACTTTTACATTAAGCACCTTTGGCAGCCATTTTAATATGCTATAAAAAGTAGTAAATGCCTAAGTTTCATGTATGTTTGTTCAATTTTTGTAAAAACTCTTACTATTAGAGTAGAATTAATGTTTTTACAAATTATCCTATTTTCATCATCATAGCAAATTACCCTGACTGTGTTTAGTTAAAAATTAAAAAATAATATATGTGTATTCATCAGCATCAAGCAAATGTATTCAAGGCATGAAAGTAAATATTTTATATATTTTATTTTTAATTTCAGTTTTCATTTAAATCCTGTTATACTATCTCTAAAATAATTTATAGGTTAAATATCCTTTTTTCTTATGTTTTACATGTAGAATAATAAATAAGCCAAAATATTAATATACATAGCCATTAATCTTTTAAGCATACATTTATGAAAAGATCTTATCTTCTTATCCTTAACAAAACTGCATCTTGGCAATAAATTTAGTTACTATGAAGGATTTAAAATTATATATATTTTATTAAACGTGTCAGAAAAATTAATGAATAAATCCTTTAGTTTATGTATTTATATTTATTACTTTTCTTCTTTTTAAAATAGATTTTGCCAACAAGAAAAAATTGGGAACCTTTTTATTGACCACTTTTTTCTTATGGAAAAAATGTATATTTGTTTTTCATTGTACTGATGATAAAAATGTGAAAAATATGAAAAAAAAAAGGTGCAAATTCCAAACTTATCAAACAGCTTCTTTTTGGCTATGAACTGATACAAGGGAAATAACTAGGAAAACATAATGTAATTTCATTACTGTTTGTTATTTAGTGAAAAGAGGAAATCAACTAAAATGCTCTATAACACCTAACAGATATGGGCAAACAGTAAAGCAGACTGGGCTTTTCAACCTTGGTAGGGCAACTGGTCTAAGAGAAGGAAAAGTCTAAATTCAAACCTGTTGAGCTCTGGTTAAAAATTGACCTTTTTCAGAGGTTACTTGTGTGTGTGAGGGGGTAAATACATATCGAACATTTTTGTAAACATTTCGTGTTAATATGGGTGAGAGTATAAGTCAAATGATGCATACATTTTAACTTGGAAGAGTTTCACTCAATGTTTTGATATTTTTACATATGCAAAAATTATTAAGGTTAATGCTGAAACCCCTTTACTCCACCTTTTCCTTATTTCTTTCCTAATAACTCACTAAAACTATTTCCACTTTCACAAAAAAAAAAAATCTTTAATGAAACCTGATACATTTGACTTTAAACCCTCCCCTTCTTCCTGCTACACCTTTATCCTCTCCATCAACTTATCATTTTCCTCATTTACTTATAAATAGAAAAACTCAAAAAACAGTTTCAGTTTGAAAAAGTTCTCGGGAATGAAAAGCACAAAATATCCTGCATCTAAATCAGATTTAAGTGTTTGATTTATCCAACTTTCCTCATATTTTTAATAAAATATTTATGTAAAAATCAATATCAATGTATTTGAAGTGACCCCTGTTTCTTTATAATCTTTGCCATGTATCCTGATTTTAGCCAAAGCAAAATGCCTCTTTGAATTTCCATAAGAATGATGAAAATGTAAATAATCTTCTCATCAGTTAATCATCCTTTTTATCATTCGGTGGCCTTAGCTGAGATAGACTCAATAATAGACTTACTTGTAAATTTATCACACACTGGAGTAGTCAAGTCTCGTACTTCAATACCAAAATTCCTGGCAATGTCATTTGAATATGACAGCTTATGGCCTCTCTTTCTGGTTAAAGGACCAAGTGAAGACAGTTTCAAAGGAGGCTTGATGACAGTGGCCAGCAAATCTCATTTTCTTTGGTGATCAACATCTAATATAAATGGCAGCCATTGTTAGATCTCTCTTATTATTTTATGCTGTTTCCAGTTTGTATACCCTGGTTGGCTGAGGCTGTAGAATATAACAACTGCATCTCTGCTGAGGGGTAGGACTGCTCACCCCCAATGAGGATCCTGGATATGACACTAAACTATCTGATGGTGAGGTTTCAGTCCTGGAGCTTTGGGGAATGTGGAGTACCCCTTCATTGCCATTACTCCCCGGTCCACTGTCACCCGGAGTGGTAGTATCTGTTATGGGTCAACTAGAACTCATTAACCAAATGACAGATATTAAATTGAATTGTTTGTTTGTTTGTTTGTTATTTAATGGCATATCAACCTTCTCAGGTTATTTAATGCCAAATCCGTCCTTTTTTTAGAAGGACAGTTGTGGTACTATTTAACCCATAGATGAGAGGATAAGGGGGTTCATACCTTTTGTAAGGGTATTTGTCCAACAGGAGTTTGAACTTGTGTACTACGATTCCATAGTCCAGCACTTTAACCATTACACCACAGGGACACCCCTAAATTGAATTGTTAGTTATCAATACTTGATATCATTTAAATGTGGGCTAACAAATGAGCTCTGGCTTGCTTAAAACATTACTTACAATCTATTTGTTTACAAATCCTGTGTATCTGATATGTATAAACAGAATTTGGCATTAAATAGCCTACAAGAGTTGATATGCCATAAAACCCAATCAACCAATCAATCCAGCTCATATTTTGAGACCAATGAAGTAGAAGGGGTAAATTCCTTTGAGTTGTCTTTGTTATTTAGATAAGTGTCCAAATTTCACTATCATATCAAAAAATAAACTGGATGGTTATTTGAAATAACCCTTTTTTGCTTATGTCTTGTAAGAAATTGCCATAAGAAAAACACTTTTGAAGAATGCAGAAAGTCAACTGTATGGTTGGAGGGGGGAAAAAGAAAACCATAAAGAGAGAAAAAAGAAAAACCCCATTCAAATTAGCCTAGTTCAGATAATGGCAAACTGGAAGCAATACGGAGTTGATGATTGTATCTGGATTCCTTTTATTTTCAGAGACCTGATTTGAGAGATGTTATATATATTGGTTCAAGTACAGCTAGCTGGAAACTGGTACTTGCACAATCAAGGATTGAGAATGTACTAATTTTATAGGACTTCACACAGATCAGGTTAGTTTGATTATGTGATCAGATGGTAAAGGGCACATGTTGCTTAATTCTATATTTAAATCTCTGTGTACTACTCTATGTATATAACAAATATCACTTTGAAAGCAAAGAAAGAACAGCTGATGGATCTTTTAATTTGTTCAATCAAACATGTGTTGTTGCTGCCCTGCCAAAGTAGTTCCAAATATACTAGACATTTTTTAATGAATCCATTATTAAATGCCATTTTGAAGTTTTTTTTACTCACAGCAAAGTAGAAATCTTTTTACAATTGGATTTTTTGTTATTTGTATGATAATTATTTCTTAGAAGCAAAACAATTATCTCTAAAAAGACTCTTAAATGTGACCTAGATATTTGAAATTTACATTCACATTGAAGCAAATTACCACTATCAAATGTTGAGTTGTATTCTTAATTTATAAGATGTTATTGAAATATTGGATACTAGAAATAAACTAGGATAAAAATGTTTTGAATAAAATATGCTCAAGTTATGTTTAATGTTTATTTTTATAACAACAATATAATCTTTAAATTATCAATGATTTATCTTTTATTGAAAGAAAATAAAAACAAAATCAGCTTACTTTGGGTGTATGATTCAAAGTATGATAAAAATGTTATGAATTATTTAAGTTAAATTGCTACTACTCTTGAGCTAAAGTGAAATTTTGTAAAAACTTTATGAAAATTATACAATTTCCCCAAAATATCAGATTCCTAGACATTTTTCTTTTAAAACAAAAAAGTAAGAGTACATTATAAAAACAAAAAAAATATTACTTGGTATATTATAAGCATGTTGAACAATTTAAATAATTATAACTCGATTACCAATTTTGAATTAATAAGATTTATATTGTTCCAGTGAACATGAATTTCATTTTTTCAAATATACTAATTGCAAATATGATAGTATTTTTTTTATTGTTGTTGTTGAATTTAGAATCAGTTAACATTATCATAATCCTCCAAGTGCACTAGTTGTTAATAAGGAAAAATAATTGTAATGTTTTTGTAATTATTCCAATTTTATCTTTTATATGAGAAATGAAACTGTAATTTAAGGTTATGTAATTTTTTTTTCACAGACTTCTGATCATGACAGCAGTATATCTTCTGCTAATTGTCTTCCCTGCCTGTTTTTGTGCTGAACTTACCTACAATGTAGAAGAAGAACAGAGTCCAGGCACATACATTGGTAACATTGCTACAGATTCACATATAGTGGATAATATTTCTCTGAAAGATCAGAAACACATTACTTTCACACAACTTCAAAAAGGAAGCTCTAGATTGTTTCGTGTTGCCAAGAATACAGGAAAACTATACACTGCACAAATATTGGATGCTGAATTTTTGTGTAATTATAATGTAGAATGTTTCAAAATGATTGATGTTGCTGTGAGGAAAGACAAATCTTTTATAAAGCTTTTAGAAATAAAAGTAATTATAAAAGACATAAATGATTACCAGCCAAAATTTCCAGACAAGCAAATTAATTTTGAATTTTCGGAAGGTGATGGAATTGGAATGAAAAAATCAATCCCAAATGCTATCGATAAAGACATCAGTGGTAAAAATTCTCAGATTACTTATGAACTTAACAAAGAAGATGAAGATCCATTTACTTTGTCAGTATCTAATACACTTGTGGGAAAATCAGATTTGAGTATTGTTTTGGAAGAACGATTAGATAGAGAAACCAAAGATTCTTACTTAATTCAAATAATTGCAAAAGATGGAGGATCTCCACAGAAAGAAAGTATTTTAAATGTTCACATTTCTGTTACAGATGTCAATGACAACCCACCAGTGTTCTCTCAAAGTTTTTACAATGTTTCTATACAAAATGAACATGATAAGAATATACCAGTTGTTAGTTTATCTGCTTCTGATTTAGATTCAGAAGAAAATGGAAATATTTCTTATCATTTTGATTCAAAAACCACAAATTTTGCTAAAAGATATTTTGCATTGAATGAATTAACAGGAGAAATATTTCTACTCAACAAAATACCACCTGGACAAAATTTAGGTCATAATTTATATATTGAGGCCAAAGATGGAGGACATCCTCCCTTAAATTCATTTGCAATGGTCCAAGTAAATGTGATTAACCAACAAAATAATGCTCCAACCATAAATGTGAACTTTTTCTCAGCATCATCTACTGATAATTCTACAACAATTTCTGAAGATATTGAGGTGGGCAGTTTTATTGCTTATGTGAAAGTAACTGACCATGATGCTGGCCAGAATGGAGAGGTCATATGTGATCTCCATCATGATAAGTTTAAACTGAAAAGTCAAGGCTTGAAAAAATACCAAGTGATTCTGAAAGACCCATTGGATAGAGAGACAGAGGAACATCATGACATCACAATCAGCTGTGAGGATATGGGATTCCCACCAAGACATAGTGAGAGTAAGTTTTCCATTAAAGTGATCGATGTCAATGATGTGAAGCCAAAATTTTCTAAAGCAAGATACAAATTCCGTATCAGTGAGAACCAGAAGGCTCACATTGATGTGGGCTCAATCAATGCATCTGACCCAGACTTGGGACCTGGAGGGGAACTGATCTTTTCTCTAGCAACAAATCAAAAGAAAAGTCATCTGCCTTTTCTAATCACCAAAGATGGTTTTATTTCAACAAGTGAACTATTGGACCATGAATTAGAAGATGTTTATAAGTTTGAGGTTTTGGTGAAAGACAATGGAATTCCATCACTGAATAATACAGTGGATGTGATTGTTGAGGTTGAAGATGAAAATGATAACAGTCCATATTTTACATTTCCCAGTGTTAATCCACACAATCTTGAAGTTATTTATTTTGCTGATGAAAGCAAGAATGTGACAGTTGTGAGGGCACATGACAGTGACAGTCAAGAGAATGCGTTTCTCAGATATGAAATAAGTGCAGGCAATGAGAAACAGTTGTTCACGATTGACCATTACAGTGGTTTGTTGTCTTCTACTGGTGCCCTTACAAAACAAGATGCTGGCTCTTATGAACTGGAGTTTGTTGTCAAGGATAGTGGTATGCCAGTTTTATCAGCAACAACTACAATCTTTTTGAGTCTGATTGTGAAAAACAAGACTTCTTCTTTGGAACGAGTAAATGGTGTGCTGCAGAGAAGTGAGTCTGATGAGAAGGTGCATCTTAATATGGTGATTATTATTACAGTAGCAGCTGTCATGGTGACTATAATCCTTACGGCTTCAATCTCAATCTGTGTGCTTCGCTGTTGTAATGCTGCAAGTGTAGATGGAGATGATGTTTCTAATAGATATGTCAGTGAACAAAGACATTTGATGTCATCTTCTTATCGAGGGAGCTCTTGGCCAGATGTTCCAACAACTATGATAAATGATCCAAACTTTGGCAGGAGCGCTGAGCAAATGGCAGCCAACAGAAGGGAATCATATCCTAGGTTCATTAACCAAACAACAGCAATAAGACCACATGCTGCAGTTGATATCACCTGTCAGGTATAATGTATTATTGTATATTTCTTCCAAATTGATTTACCTATTTAAGAGTAGTTTACAATGTTTCATTGTATACAACATTTAGGACATAATAGATTATTTAAAGCTTATAATTTTTTACAAAATGCTGTAGCTAAATTTAAGTAAAGATGTTTCAAATTCTGTTATGAATAAAGATTTAAAAAAACAAATGAAACTTTTTTTCATGTCATTGTTGGTTTAAATGTGAGCTAGTAGGTGTCAAAAGTGTGTGAATCCAAATAAAAAAAATATATAAAAGTACAAGTTGTTAGGTTCTCTTAGACAATATGAAATTACCTTTTTTTCAGTAGGATCTAATTTAGTTTATTTTTCTGCAATTTATGATTCTTATCTTCTGATGCAATATTGAGAATAAGAATATTTTGACTTATATTTCTAAACATGTAAATGAGCTTTTTTATATACAGAACTACTTTTCATTATATTATAGTCTGTGAAATATCTTTTAATGAAATAATTGGAAATTATTTTAAATACATTTCTTATAACAAATTTTAGTAAACTATATCATTTTTCTGATATTTTCTCTATTCAAATTTTCACTTACTCATAGATAATTTGATAATATTTGCTTTAATTGGTACAAATGATAAAGATATTTGCCTACTAGTTACAAAAATAGTTAAAATGTTTGTTATTCAAGCTCATAGAAAGCCATTAACATCAATTGTGATTTTTATTGCAGGCAGGCAGGCAGGTAGACAGCCAAGCCAAGCCATGCCTACTAGGAAGCTTAGTACAACACAGTCTTCCCCTCTTTATTTCCCATGTTAAACCTTTTACAAATATTAATATCTTTATTTAGATGGATTTTTGTATTTTACAATTTTTCAAATTTTTTCATGTTGCTTTGAATTGGTTTAATTTATGTTATTATCAAACTTGATTATTGCATAATTTTCTAGTTGTAAATTGTTGACCTTTTTATGTAATCTCTGTACTGTTATCATGCAAACATATTTTGTATTTATAAAAAAATAATTTTTCTATTGGTTATTACTTGGAAGAGGTTGTATAAGAAAAGTTATTGTAGTTAGAAACTTATTACATGTATGTTGTTTTCTCTTTCTGATCCGTATAAATATATATTAAATCTTTATAAATACTTATAAATATTCATTACTAAAATGCTTCCTATGCTGACATAAAAGAAAATATCAAAGGATTCTTTTTTTATAATGAAATGCAGATGTCTCCTGGACTTCAGAACGGGGATAAGAACACACTGATGCCTCCTTATTGTCCTACTTGGAGATCTACAGTGTCTTCTCATACAGACAGTGGACGTGGTTGGAGTGAAGGAGATACAGGACCTGCAGAAGAGATGACTGGTAAAACAGTTAAAATATTGTTACTTGTTAAATTATGGTCAATAATACAGATACATATACTCATAGATGAAGAAATGTTATTGACTGTTGTTAATATTGTTATTGTTCCAGATCAGCTGATTCCACAGTTCTGTAAGCCACAGAGTAGACAGGCCAATAAAACAGATAAGAGACACATGGAAGGAAATTTTACCTACCCAAGTGAATCAACACCGATTTCAGCAAGATATCTTTCAAAAGCAGCAAGTAATCCCAACAATCTGTTACGAGAAGAAATAGAACAAAGATCCCATCATTTATCAGACAGCATTCAAATTACTCACAATGCCAGACCACTGCCTCCTGTACCACACAAAATACACTGATTGCAGTTTTCTCAATTATAATAATCAATTTACTTTCATAAAATAATCATGCAACTCAATTTTTACTTAAATCTATGTTTTATGATAATTGTTCTGTAAAGTAACAATAATATTCAGTGAATTACTTTTCTTTGATATTTCATACACAGTAATTAATCAGAAATGACTTGATTTACAAATTTATTTTTAATAAGCATAAATAAACCAGTGGACTTTAATAGCTTTATATTTATCATATTGCGAATGGTATTAAAATTTATATAAAAATTATCGGTTTCAAATTTGGTTTGACAAGTTATGATAAATTTTAATTCAAAGAAACATTATGAGAACTTGAATTCAAAAAGAAATAGAAAGAAAATTACAAAGATCTTTCTTATGCTTTAAGCATAAAAAAGTTTGAATTAAATAATCAAAATTCTAGTTAATGTTTTACTACTATGAATTATTATGACTAATATTTCTTGAGTGTTTGAAGATTTCTTAGTATAATATACGTAGATTAAATTTTGAAAATTATCATTGTATATTCACCATTCTTGAAAATTAAAAAATTTTATCTATATAAAATTTTTAAATGATAATTTTGATTTCCTTGGATTTTTTGATAAACTAATGTAATTCAGTTTAACAAATTTTTTAAATTTTTGAAAAAAATAGATTTTTGATATTTTGTATAAGATTGTAATATGTATATAACTAAAAATAATTATGAAATTACCCATAACCATGTAAAGAAGGAGTGATGGAAGTAGCCTGTAATAAACAAATAAATACCTTCCTATGGTGCATTGTGGGAAAGTGATATAGTACTTTTTTTATTGTAAAACTTCAGGGTTTTGCTTTAGCCACACACTAAGATGCATATCTCTAAATAATGTATAAAATGTATATGTACATGAAATTTCATTTTCTTAGTTTGTGTTAGGAAGCTCTCATCAGAACGATAGCAGCCATTACACACACATGACACTTACTAGGATTGCTTCAAACATGCATACACACATTCACACAAAGAAGTGACACATTCTTTGTTCAGCTACTATAAGCCAACGACGAGGAAAAGACTAGAAAAAGTGGATCTAAATTTACTTTTATATTTTATAAAAGGAGATTACAAATACTGAGGTAAGTTTTGTTGTTTTTATTTGAATTTGGCAAAAAATTGACATGAACATCCTTAAAATGAAAAGATAACATGCAAAAACTGCTTAAAGATTTTGTGTAAAGGTTTCAGTGACTTTACTGAAGGAAAAAAATTTCTGAATTGAATGTGTTGTCTCTAGAATTCACTTAATTCATACTTCCTTCATATAATTCTTACCATATCTTAAAGTGCATCTTTAGGCACAATCTTTATCTTAGACTCATTATTAAGTTATATTCTTAACCTTTACACGAAGTGTCTAAGTTACCACAATAGTAGTCATTATGAACAGTCAAAAATGTAAAACTATTCCAACTATCTACATAAAAAACAAATAAGCTGATATCTTGCTATAATATTTTAAAAGAGATTCCCAAGAACAGAAATATTTTAGTTTGAAAAATATTCTTTGAATAACAAAGAATGTGTGTATATCAGAAAAAAATTATTTATGAATTGACACATTTATAAAACAGTAAATTCAGTTTCTAAACAGATTACTGCCTCTCTTTATAATAACTATATTTACACAATAAAAATATTAATATATGTACCATATTATAGAGTGAAACAATCCCAACAGTTTTAATATGCGTATTGAAACAATAGTATTTCATATCGTCTTTCTTCTCATCTGTTACTGCAATAAGGTCTTTTCCTTATAGAATATTTCTGAACTTAGATCCATATTTTGCTACACTGAAATAAATTACTGAATTGTTTCAATGTTAATTGAGAAATATTTTCATTTTGCACATCAAAGTTTATAGTAAATTCATTTTATGAATTGCAAGTTAAAGAGATATTTTCAGTTTGTTTTTTGATATTACCAGTAACTAATGTTTGATTTATCTAGACAAAAAAAAATAGTCTATATCACAAACTCTAAAGGTATGATATGAAACACACTAAACATTGTTCTGTTATAAGAGGTAATATTGATCAGTATATCAGTTTATTACTCATTATTTATAAGCATACATGTCATGTTTATGCTGTCTTAATATTATTGTTGTGGATATAGATAAGTTTGTATTTATCACCCCTCAAACATGGCCAGGATGCAACACAAGGTCAATTATTAAGTGGATTAAAGCTGATTTAAATTCAGAGTTTTCCTTTTAAACTGGTTTCCTAACCAAAACTAAAAAAGTAGTCTGCCCAACTATTTACTCATAAATACGAGTTGGGGAGACCAGATGGATTCATGCCTTTCCCAAATGTATTAGCACAAACTGAAATACAAACAGCCATGTCTAAGATTTAACTCTAGTTCTGATTTCATTTCTTATGGTGGTAACTGTTATGCTAAGTACACTTCCAATATATGTGTGTGTGTGTGTGTGTGTGTGTGTAGTAATTACTTTTCTATCCTTCCTACTTGATCTCTAAGATTTTATTCAATTAAAAACTTTGGATGTAAGAAAACCTAATTGAAACAATAAATGTATCAATTTTTTAAAACTAATATTCATATTAATGCAATAAATTTATATTTGAATATTTATGATGTTATTAAAATAGTAATAGTATATAATTTAAATAAAATACTTACAAAATCCTCTATGCCCTGTATTTGTATAATTTCTGTGTAATTGTCATAGTGGTATATACTCACAAACTAAGATGTCTTGTTTAACCATGCTGATTACAAGAATTCTGCTCTGTATTCTGTTCACTGAAGTTACCAAAAAATAATCTATTTTGTTTATTACTAGAACAATATCTTTCTATTGAGAATTTTGAAGCCATAATCTATCAAATTTTGAAGTTTTTATTTTGACTAACATTATTAACAAAGTTAACAGTTTGGCAAGCTATGGAACAATTTAATCACAGAGTATTAGACACATTTTGCTCTTAATGTGGAGATGCAAAGATTTATTAAGTTACCAGAGATTTAAAAAAGAAATAGCAGTAATTCTGAAGAAAAGCTTAATTATCTATCTTTTCATATACAGTCTGGATAATTTTATTTAATATAAACATTGTCTTTAAAATAGTAGGCTTTATGAGACAGTATCAAGTGGGCCTTGGTATCATCAACTTGAAGGTTTGTCTGTGTATTTGTTGTATCTGAGTGCCAAAACTCACCACGACAATTGTTTGAGCATGAGAAACACAATTCGAACACTTGTAACAGAGGAAATGTATTATGGTTTCACATTCCCTTATGCCAAACAATATTAAACAATTCATGATTAATTAACAACAAAACATTTATTCCCTGAGAAAACTTAATAGAAAGGATAGCGGAATTAGATGAAATACTAAGAGTATATTATGGAGAGAAAGTTATGGTGTAAAGACCTATGTCAAAGCATTGTACCATACATGATACGACATGAGGTTTGTTTGAGTAAAAGCCCTTCTTCCCTATTAGGAGGTACATGCACATATGTGTGCTTCTTGTTGTTAAGGCCTGAACAAAAGAGAGAGAGATTTGACTTTGCCACGCATTTCATAATACTAGCGACCATTAGAAGTGCTATCTTGGAAAGCAAGGGATGTAATCCCTTAAACCTCAATTTGAATTTAAGAATAGTTAAAATTTAGGACAAATCTTCAGCACTTTATAATTGGCTTGAAAAATTTGTATTAGCTGAAGATGATATTATTAACATAGTTACATTGACCTTTTTATTTTTCAGCAATTTTTCTTTTCTTTTTCATTTGTATTAATTCGAAAGAATTTTATTTTTCCTTTACATAAAAATTATGTTACTCAAAATAAAAATGTCTGTTATAAAAAAAAAATCCACTGCATTTCTTAAGTTATCATTGACAAGATAAGGGGGAGTAATTGTGAAGTTATTTTCTAATTGTTAGCTGATGTGAAATGGTAAATATCTTTTAGTGGATGTAATCGATTTTATATTTTGATAGAGTAAAGAAAATCGGTAAAATTTTTGGTCTTAGAGTCTAGTTTGTTTATGACTTCTCTGTATTAATTATCTCTTTGTTTTTGTTATAAAGGAACTTTTAATATGAATAAACTATTATAACTCTCTCTCTGTCTTTAGATCAGGGTTAAGTTTTATTTAAAAATATAGATTAAAGATTTAATTTAAACAGTTTTCATTTGTTCTTATCCGATTTATAATAATTAAAGCTAATGTCCTGTCCATACACTTTCAGAAATCCTTAAAGGTCACTTGATAAGATTAAAAGGTATACATGGAAGACATTTTGTTTGTATGTGACAAATCAAGTCACTCCACTATACAGTTTATATTGAGAAACCTTTATAAATACAGCCCATTTGGCTGGGGCTGGAGAATATGCCAGCTGCATCTCTGCAGAGGAGTAAGACCCCACTCAACTCAACATATCCTAGATTTGACACTAAACTCTCTGAAGGTGAGGCTCCAGTTCTGGAGCTCTAGAGAAGATAGAGTACCCCTTCATAGCCATTACTCCCAGGTCCACTCTGGCCGGAAGTGGTGGCACTAACAATTCAATTTAACATCAGTCATTTGTTTGCAAACAGTTCTATTTGACCCATAGATGGAATGCTAAAACTGTTTGCAAACAAATGACTGATGTTAAATTGAATTGTTAGTGTTACATAGTGATGCTTGAAACCATTTAACTTTGCGCAAATAAAATTAGTGGTGCTAGATAGCAATACTTGAAGCAATTTAACTATGTACAAACAAATAATTCATACTTGATAGAATTGTTCATGTTAGATAGGAATGCTTGAAACTTTTTAACTGTGTGCAAAAATTGAATTATTAGTATTATATAAAAATACTCTAAACCATTTTACTACATCCAAATAAAGCTATTAGTGTAAACAATAGTTTATTTTCACATGAAGTGGTGTGCAAACAAATGATTAATATTAAGTAGAATTATTAGAGTTAGACAGAAATATTTGAAACTATTTAACTATGTTCAAACAAATGATCTCTGGCTTGTTTTAAAAGGTAACTACAAACTATTCATTTACAAATCATATATATATATATATATATATATATATATATATAAACAAGATTTGGCATTGAATAGCCTACTAGGTTTACATGTTATAAAACCTAACCAACATTCAACTGTGTGCAAACAATAACAGGACTTAATTGTGTGCAAACAAATGAACCTTTTTTAAAAATGAAATTACCAACAAACTATTCACTTAGAAATAATATATGTATATTCATTTAACTGTATCCAAACAAATGACTAAAAAATGGTTCATTTGAAAATGTTACCAACAAACTATTAGTTTACAAATCATATTTTTAATATATATATATATATATATAAACAGGATTTGGCATTAAATAAACAGCAAGAGTTGATATGCCATAAAACCCAACCAACCTTAATAAATAGGATGATACTCATGTTGTGTAAATATAAAGTATTATATTTTCATTTTTATCTATTATATTATGTAGGTTTCATATAAACATGCTGATCTCAGTGCATGTTCTACTGATTATGTTCCATTCCTGTTTGTGTGCTGACCTCATTTACAATGTGGAAGAAGAACAGAGTCCAGGCACATACATTGGCAATATTGCTACAGACTCACATGTCATGGATAATATTCTTTTAAAAGATCATAAACAGATCACATTCACACAACTCCAAAAAGGAAGCTCCCAGTTATTTCGTGTTGCCAAGAATACAGGAAAATTATACACAGCACAAATATTGGATGCTGAGTCCTTATGTACATATAATGTAAAATGCTTCAAAATGATTGATGTTGCTGTGAGAAAGGCAAAATCATTTATCAAATTATTGGAGATAAAAATAAATATACTAGACATAAATGATAATCCTCCAGAGTTTCCTGACAAAGAGGTGAATGTGAATTTTTCAGAAGATGATAGAAAAGGTGCTCGTAGACATATTATTAATGCTCTTGATAATGATGTAAGTATTTCTTATTCCCATATTGTTTATGAACTAGAAAAGGAGGATAATCCATTTACATTGTCAGTATCTAAAACTCTGGTTGGAACATCAGATCTCAATCTCATATTGGAAGAAAGACTGGACAGAGAAGTTAAAGACTTTTATTTGATTCAAGTAATTGCCAAAGATGGAGGATCCCCACCAAAGCAGAGTGTTTTAGATGTTCATGTTTCAGTCACAGATATCAATGACAATACTCCTATCTTTAATCAAAAGATTTACAATGTATCGATTAAGAATGAACCAAGCGAGACATCCCCTGTTGCTACATTACAGGCTACTGATTTAGATTCAGGGAAAAATGGAAATATTTCCTATCATTTTAATTCAAAAACATCAAATTTTGCTAAGAAATATTTCAAAGTGAACAAAATGAGTGGTGAAATCTTTTTGTACAAGGTAATTCCTACTGAACAAACTTTAATCTACAATTTGTATGTAGAAGCAACAGATGGAGGACATCCTTCTTTAAGTTCATTTGCCATGGTCCAAGTAAATGTGATTAACCAACAAAATAATGCTCCAACCATAGATGTAAACTTTTTCTCAGCATCATCAACAGATAATTCTACATCAGTTTCTGAGGACATTGAAGTGGGCAGTTTTATTGCTTATGTGAAAGTAACTGACCATGATGCTGGCCAGAATGGAGAGGTTATATGTGATCTTCATCATGATAAGTTTAAACTGAAAAGTCAAGGCTTGAAAAAATACCAAGTGATTCTGAAAGACCCATTGGATAGAGAGACAGAGGAACATCATGACATCACAATCAGCTGTGAGGATATGGGATTCCCACCAAGACATAGTGAGAGTAAGTTTTCCATTAAAGTGATGGATGTCAATGATGTGAAGCCAAAATTTTCTAAAGCAAGATACAAGTTCCATATCAATGAGAACCAGAAAGCTCACATTGATGTTGGCTCAATCAATGCATCTGACCCAGACTTGGGACCTGGAGGGGAACTGATCTTTTCTCTAGCAACAAATAAAAAGAAAAGTCACCTGCCTTTTCTAATCACCAAAGATGGTTTTATTTCAACAAGTGAACTATTGGACCATGAATTAGAAGATGTTTATAAGTTTGAGGTTTTGGTGAAAGACAATGGAATCCCATCACTGAATAATACAGTGGATGTGATTGTTGAGGTTGAAGATGAAAATGATAACAGTCCATATTTTACATTTCCCAGTGTTAATCCACACAATCTTGAAGTTATTTATTTTGCTGATGAAAGCAAGAATGTGACAGTTGTGAGGGCACATGACAGTGACAGTCAAGAGAATGCATTTCTCAGATATGAAATAAGTGCAGGCAATGAGAAACAGTTGTTCACGATTGACCATTACAGTGGTTTGTTGTCTTCTACTGGTGCCCTTACAAAACAAGATGCTGGCTCTTATGAACTGGAATTTGTTGTCAAGGATAGTGGTATGCCAGTTTTATCAGCAACAACTACAATCTTTTTGAGTCTGATAGTAAAAAACAAGACTTCTTCTTTGGAAAGAGTAAATGGTGTGCTGCAGAGAAGTGAGTCTGATGAGAAGGTGCATCTTAATATGGTGATTATTATTACAGTAGCAGCTGTGATGGTGACTATAATCCTTACGGCTTCAATCTCAATCTGTGTGCTTCGCTGTTGTAATGCTGCAAGCATAGATGGAGATGATGTTTCTAATAGATATGTCAGTGAACAAAGACATTTAATGTCATCTTCTTATCGAGGGAGCTCTTGGCCAGATGTTCCAACTACTATGATAAATAATCCAAACTTTGGCAGGAGTGCTGAACAGACAGCAGCCAGCAGAAGGGAATCATATCCAAGTTTTATAAACCAAACAACAGGAATAAAACCACATGCAGCAGTTGATATCACCTGTCCTGTAAGTTTTATACATCTTTCTATTTTGTTGATATTTTCATGCCAGGTAATTGTATAGTTTCAGTTTCTCTCCATGAAATATTTTCTGATGATTAAAAGGAAATAAACCTTCAGTCTATTAGTTATGTGATAATTTATATTCATTGCAGGACTAATTATTTTTCATTGTTTCATTTTAGATGCACTTTAATCCTTTTTAATGTTGTCATTTTTTCAGTACTTTTTCAAGTTAGTACATTTTAAAGAAAACTTTTTTTTAATTTTTTAAAAACTTTGTTCCTTTTTCTATGTTTATCCAACTATTTCAAACGCTATAACTGTTCTTTGCTATTCAAACTGTCAAAAATAGCATATTCTGGTTCTGAGATCAAAGTTTATATTCATAGAATAGTGTTAATTAAACTAGTTTTTTTTCCTGAAATCATTTAAATTTGAATATAATTTGTAATCAGTGATTGGAAAAAATTATTTTGGTTCAGATGAAAATATTGATACACGATAACCTGCTTGAAGAAATAAGACAAAACCCAAGCACAGGTCTTTATTATAAATGAATACAGTATTCTTGATTAGTTATTTTTTTGTTAAATATTTATCAGTAAATCATTTTAGTGATTCAAAGAAAAATTAATTACATCAAATCAACTCAATTTAAATTACAATTGTATTGCCTATTTATGAAAATTTACACAAATATTTATTTTTTACAAATTATAAGTGCACAACGTAAACTTTTTTTTATTAATCATATCAATTGAACATCAAACAAAGAGGAAATCAGATCAAAATTAA
This sequence comes from Sepioteuthis lessoniana, assembly GCA_963585895.1. Taxonomy (NCBI): domain Eukaryota; kingdom Metazoa; phylum Mollusca; class Cephalopoda; order Myopsida; family Loliginidae; genus Sepioteuthis; species Sepioteuthis lessoniana. The sequence continues at coordinate 64,221,899 of OY757908.1, forward strand.
GCTGTAGACATTGATTCACACTGATATATGGTATGATATGGACTTTGAAGTTAGTTGAAAAAGCCATATTATTTGATTTGTTTATTTTTGTACTGTACATCTGATTTTATTGTTCTATATTTTTATGGTAGTTGTAGTGGTATTCATATTAGTGGTAGATTTCACTTTACATTATTGACTTAAATTTTTTTTTGATTACATAATACCACAGATGACACCAGGATTTCAGAATAGGGATAAGAATACATTGATGATTCCTTATTGTCCAACATGGAGATCTACAATGTCTTCTCATGCTGACAGTGGACGTGGTTGGAGTGAAGGAGACACAGGACCTTCAGAAGAGATGACAGGTAAATAAACTCAAAAAGCATTGATACTTGCTGATGAAATTTCATTTTGTCTTTTTATTGATAAAACGTATGCACAATGAAATGTCATTGGAAGTTGTCAATTTTATTTTTGTTCATTCAGATCAGCTGATTCCACAGTTTTTTAAACCACAGAGTAGACAGATTAATAAGATGGATACAAGAAACATAGAAGGAAATTTTACCTACCCAAGTGAATCAACACCAATTTCTACAAGATGTCTTTCAAAAGCAACAAGTCATCCCAACAATCTGTTAAGAGAAGAAATAGAACAAAGATCCCATCATTTATCAGACAGCATTCAAATTACTCACAATGCCAGACCACTGCCTCCTGTACCACATAAAATACACTGATTATACACTTTATATCAATAGTTTATGTATATATTCAAAATTTACACTAATTATTATACACATTTTTTTTCTTATATGAATATATGATCTTTTATTAAAATTAAGAGTTGTACTAAATTTTCACTGTTATTTATACTACATTAAGTTCAATAGATAACTCTAAAGATATTTTGTAAAAAGAATAACAAGAGGTAATATAAGTTTGGATGACATGTTATAGGTTAAAATGTATGACGTTTATGATTAGAATATTTAGAAAATGTATGTAATATACTTGAGAAATAGAAAGAAACTTATTTTGATAGAAGATGGGAAAGATGATTATATAATCAAGTCAATAACTTACTGAAAATTTGGTAATAAATAAATGAAAATTATGATTTATTCAAAAAATATTTTGTTTGAATTCTTTCTGATTCACCTTATTTGGTGAATATAAACATATTCAAAAGAAGGAATGAAGAAAGAAGATGTTAAATGGAAGAATAGCAGTCTATTGCATTATGGGAGAAAATAGCCAGGCATGGATTTAATTTTATAAAATCTCAGGGCAGACCTTTATCTGAACAAAAGCAGTCAATGTTTATAAAAACAATAGAATACCTGGATTTAATTCATTTTTATGTTTCTTTAAAATTTTTCTTGATAGCGAGAGATGTAGCCATGGCACACACATCATACTTCTTAGGACTATCAGTTGCAAATACACATACATTTGCTTTAGCTAAACACACACACACACACACACACACACACACACACACACACACACACACACACACACACACACACACACACACAGAGGAATATCTAGACACAAGAAAACAGGCTCTTTGTTCTGTTTTTTGGTTATGAAAGTTGGTAGAGGAGTTCAGTGGAGGAAGCAGATATAAAATGGCTGTGATTCATCTGTTTGTGAAGATTTAAAAAATAAGGTAATTTGGTTATTTTAATTTTAAGTTGACAAGTTTTTATGTAGGTGCTTAAATCCCGTAGAATGTAATCCTTAAAAGATTTTTCAACCATCTCATTGATACATTAGAAAGATATGAAGTTTAAAAAAATGTGTCCATTTCTGATAAGTTTTTATTTTATATGCATCTTAATATATTTCATATAAAATTAAGTATGAATAATAGATTTTAGTTTTATTACTAGGAAAATCATTTTTTATATATAACCATCGATTGTCCTATTTATTTCTCCATTTGAAAAATATAGTGGCCATTACATTATACTTGTACTGACAATGCATCTTTATGTGATGTTATACTATTATAAACTGTATATTTTCTTGTTCATCAAAAATAAAATATAATTTTTATCTCTTCTTCATCTAAATATCTGAAATGTATGTGTATCTTTATTTTTCTCTGTTTAAATAATTTTTATTTTCCCCCAAATCTTAAATTTCTTGATACTTATTGTTTGAATATCATGGCTAATCATTTGGAAATGAAAAGAAGTATTTACATTGATAGCCATAAATCTAATAATTATTCATAGTATAAAGTAATTATAGTTTCAATGATTACATTTTGAAAATTTTCTGTGTATATTTTAATTTTACTGGAATATAGTTTATAAAAATTTTAATTGAAAGAATATAGTTTTGTTAATTTCTCACATGAAACATATTCTTGGAAAAACTGACTATATTACAAATATTTTTTAAAAATAGGTTTCAGATATACTGTCGATAAAAAGTGTTGAAAAGGGAACAAAAAACTACGCTAGGAAAAGGAAATCTAATATTGGTAGTTTCTATATGTAATTTTCCACATTATCAACAGAAAAGTGATACTGGCATAAAATAATAGGTAGCTTTTTTCTTTGATGTAGTTTGTACGAATAATATCATTTTTACCAAATTAGTGTTTCTGCATTTTAAATCCGTTTTTAACATAGATATAAAAATCACATGTAATGAGAAAAAAATAAATGGGGAAAGTTTTAAGTAAAATAGCTAAGTTATAAAGAAGATAAAATATGACATGAATTATTTTCTTATACAAGGGAACTAACTCTTCAGAAATTGTTGCTCCTGATATTTTTAAGTCATTGTTGTTCAAATTAAAAAGAAAAATACTTGTCAATGCTAACTATTTCGAGCTACATAAAATTAAATTAAAACTTCCCTAAAGGGAAGTTTTAGTTTTAACTCAAATTAATCATCTCAATCTTTTTTCTTTATTTTTATGTAAATATTACATATGAACTTTTTGAAAATTTGTATACGTAAAGAAATATATTCACTCATAAATCTTATCAAAAACTTGTAAAATATTTGGTAAAATGATGTATAGCATAATCTAAGAATCAAAATTAAATTTTTAATCAATGAAATAAAAATGTATTTTTCTAATTCAAACTATTCAAAATACATTTACAGCATTAATGTTTATTTTTTGATATTTCATTGTTAGTTGAATTTTGGTTAAGTTCATAAATAGTTAAATCATTAACTAATATAATTGCTTTGAATTTTTGTCCTTTAGACTGGATTTCTTTTAAATATCTCAAGTTAATATATTCTTTTATAGAATTTTCTTTTCAATAATTTTTCTTGAAAACAATTTATTACTTTCTGCTTTTTAGGTATTGCTTAATTCATAATAGTAATGTAAAAAAGCTTATGCTTGAAATTTCAAATATCATTTTAAAGAATGTTAAAGATAATAGTTGAATGCCAATAAAATCATGTAAGATAAATCCTTTCATTTGTTTAAAAATGACTCCCAGATATTATTTTAATTTTTTTTATGAGAAGAATGTTCTGTTATAGTTCAGTCTTTATTAGTCACTCTTTTTTTATTCATCAGATTACCAAAGAAATAATGAAACTACATTAAAGTTTGAAATTTTTGTTTTAGGAATTGAAAAATAAAAAATAAAAACTTTTAACATATTTTGGTAAATCACTGTAGATTTCTTATAAATTCAATCTTTTAATTCCTTTAGAAAAGATAAAACCATTAATAATCTTTTATTGAATTACACAAATCACTGAAAAATATTTGATGGAAAAGGAACTGATGAAATAATTTTCTGACTGAAGTAATGAAATAAATTTTAGAATATTTATTTGAACAAAAGAGACATTTTTTGTTTCTTATATCAAAATAGTATGCATTGTTTTATGCCTCTGAATAGTGTAAAATTTATTTCATGAGTTCATTCAAAAAATAGTTTCATCAGTTTCTTCTCCATTTCATTGAATATTCCTCTGTTATTTCATTGAATAAACAAAATGATTTTATTTTATTAGTTTTTACAGATACCACTTGAATATGCTGCGTTCTCTTTATGTTCTACCAATTATCTTTTGCACCTCTTTGTGTGCTGACATTATCTACAATGTAGAAGAAGAACAGAGTCCAGGCACATACATTGGCAATATTGCCACAGACTCTCATGTCATGGATGCTATTCCTCTGAAAGATCATAAACATATCACATTCACACAATTACAAAAAGGAAGCTCAAGATTATTCCGTGTTGCCAAGAATACAGGAAAATTGTACACTGCACAAATATTGGATGCTGAAAGCATTTGTACTTACAATAGAGAATGTTTTCAGGTGATTGATGTTGCTGTGAGAAAGGCAAAATCTTTTATAAAGCTTTTAGAAATCAAAGTAATTATAAAAGATATTAATGACCACCGGCCAGAATTTCCAAACAAGAAAATTAACATTGAATTTGCTGAAGGTGATGGAATTGGAATGCAAAAATCAATTCCTAGTGCCAAAGATAATGATCTTAGTAGTGTTTATTCCCTAATTACATATGAGTTAAAGAAAGAGGAAAAAATCCCTTTTATTTTATCTGTTTTGAAAAATGTTGCCGGAAAATCAGACCTGAGTATTGTTTTAAAAGAACGATTGGACAGAGAAACTAAAGAATTTTATATTATTCAGGTTTCTGCAAAAGATGGTGGGTCTCCTCCCAAAGAAAATCTTTTAGATGTTCATATCAGTGTTTCAGATATTAATGACAATGCACCTATTTTCTCTCAGAGTGTTTTCAATGTTTCTGTTCACAGTGAACATGATGAAAATATACCAGTGATTACTTTGTTAGCCACAGATTTAGACTTAGGACAAAATGGAAATATTTCCTATAATTTTGATTCAAAAACATCACTTTTTGCAAAGAGACATTTCAGTTTAAATAAACAAACTGGAGAGATATTTTTATACAGGCAAATACCACCAGGACAAACATTGATTAACAATTTGTATGTAGAAGCCATTGATGAAGGTATTCCTCCACTGAGTTCAATTGCCATGGTCCAAGTAAATGTGATTAACCAACAAAATAATGCCCCGACAATAGATGTGAACTTTTTCTCAGCATCATCTACTGAAAATTCTACTGCAGTTTCTGAGGACATTGAAGTGGGCAGTTTTATTGCTTATGTGAAAGTAACTGACCATGATGCTGGCCAGAATGGAGAGGTCATATGTGATCTCCATCATGATAAGTTTAAACTGAAAAGTCAAGGCTTGAAAAAATACCAAGTGATTCTGAAAGACCCATTGGATAGAGAGACAGAGGAACATCATGACATCACAATCAGCTGTGAGGATATGGGATTCCCACCAAGACATAGTGAGAGTAAGTTTTCCATTAAAGTGATGGATGTCAATGATGTAAAGCCAAAATTTTCTAAAGCAAGATATAAATTCCATATCAGTGAGAATCAGAAGGCTCACATTGATGTTGGCTCAATCAATGCATCTGACCCAGACTTGGGACCTGGAGGGGAACTGATCTTTTCCCTAGCAACAAATAAAAAGAAAAGTCACCTGCCTTTTCTAATCACCAAAGATGGTTTTATTTCAACAAGTGAACTATTGGACCATGAATTAGAAGATGTTTATAAGTTTGAGGTTTTGGTGAAAGACAATGGAATCCCATCACTGAATAATACAGTGGATGTGATTGTTGAGGTTGAAGATGAAAATGATAACAGTCCATATTTTACATTTCCCACTGTCAATCCACACAATCTTGAAGTTGTTTATTTTGCTGATGAAAGCAAGAATGTGACAGTTGTGAGGGCACATGACAGTGACAGTCAAGAGAATGCATTTCTCAGATATGAAATAAGTGCAGGCAATGAGAAACAGTTGTTCACCATTGACCATTACAGTGGTTTGTTATCTTCTACTGGTGCCCTTACAAAACAAGATGCTGGCTCTTATGAACTGGAGTTTGTTGTCAAGGATAGTGGTATGCCAGTTTTATCAGCAACAACTACAATCTTTTTGAGTCTGATAGTGAAAAACAAGACTTCTTCTTTGGAAAGAGTAAATGGTGTGCTGCAGAGAAGTGAGTCTGATGAGAAGGTGCATCTTAATATGGTGATTATTATTACAGTAGCAGCTGTCATGGTGACTATCATCCTTACGGCTTCAATCTCAATCTGTGTGCTTCGCTGTTGTAATGCTGCAAGTATAGATGGAGATGATGTTTCAAATAGATATGTCAGTGAACAAAGACATTTGATGTCATCTTCTTATCGAGGAAGCTCTTGGCCAGATGTTCCAACAACTATGATAAATGATCCAAACTTTGGCAGGAATGCTGAGCAAATGGCAGCCAACAGAAGGGAATCATATCCAAGGTTCATTAACCAATCAACTGCAATAAGACCACATGCAACAGTTGATATCAGTTGTCAGGTAATAACAAAAGTTTTATTTTATTGGTAGCTGATGTTGGTGATATCCAATGAGATAAACTTGGAAATATTTATGCTTTAAATCACACTAAATCATTTCAATAGGGTTATTTTTGTAATGATTTTAATTGTATGTATATTAACATAGACACTGCATTTTTACTTGTAAATTTTTCATTAACTTGTATTTTTTGTAAGGGTTTTTTTTCACATTAAGCTCTATTTCAATCACTTAATATTAAGAAAACTATTATACAATGAGTGTTACTTTTCATTATAACATGTATTTAGGTTTCTTTTAAAATCTATTACTTTTTTAAAAATAAATTTGTTATGAATAAATTTATTTGATGTCATCAAACATTCTAAAATTATTTCAGTATAGTTAATTTTTTTGTAATATTTTTTATTGAAACTGAATATAGTCATAGTCTTACTTGTGAATAATCTCTTTCAATGGAATCTAGTTATTTTTGTTGGTCTTATTCTTTTTTTTTAATATAATATCTACTTATTTAGCTGTAATTTAGCATATAGAGAATTCCTATACAATGTGATTCATTTTATATTTTCAAAACATTTATTTTGGTCTTATTAAACAAAATATTGAATATTTTTCATCATATATTGAAACGAAGATGACACCTGGACCTCAGAATGGGGACAAGAATACATTGATGACTCCCTATTGTCCAACATGGAGATCTACAATGTCTTCTCATGCTGACAGTGGACGTGGTTGGAGTGAAGGGGACACAGGACCTGCAGAAGAGATGACAGGTGAAAAAATTAAAACATAGTTACTCTTCATGAAAGCCTATTTACTGTTTCATTCTGTAATATACAATATATTCACTCACAGATGATGAAGTATTATTGATAATTGTTGATTTTGTTGTTGTTTCAGATCAGCTGATACTACAGTTCTGTAAGCCACAGAGTAGACAGACCAATAAGATGGATAAGAGACACATAGAAGGAAATTTTACCTACCCAAGTGAATCAATACCATTTTCAGCAAGATGCCTTTCAAAAGCAGCAAGTAATCCCAACAATCTGTTGAGAGAAGAGATAGAACAAAGATCCCATCATTTATCAGACAGTATTCAAATAACTCACAATGCCAGACCACTGCCTCCTGTACCTTACAAAATACACTAGTCATACATTATATATCAAGATTACACACATTCAAAACTTACTTTACTAATTTTTTCATTTGAAGTTTTTATATAAATCATTGATGAGCAGATGATAAGTATTATAAAAATGTGATATACATATTGATAATTGTTAGACCCACTGAGAAAAAAAGTTAAAACCTAGTGTATATCACACTGTATCAAGGATTTACACTAGCTAATGTATTCCAAAATTATTTTCCCAACATATATATTTGCTTTTATTAAATAATGAAGTATTTACAATTTTGATTTAAATATATATTGTAAGTTCTTCTTTTAGAATACTGAATAATATAACAGACAATATTTTAATAAAATTAACATGTTTATATTTGACATAAGTTCCATAAGTCTAATATTTGCTTTAAGACTAGAATTAGAATAATGAAAAGTACGTTTTATAAAAGAAGCTTAATCATGTATTACTTAAAATGTTATAGTTTTCTTTAGTGAACTAATTTAAGTAAATGCTGTGTAAATACTGACTGAAATGAACAGGAAATAGTAAGTAAACTTTAAAAAGTTATTGTTTCCTAATCAAATTTTCAGATATTTTAAATAGATTCATAACTCTGTGTGTATTCACACATTGAACATTTTAAGTAATTTTCTAAAATTATTTTTTCTTTTTTCTACCTATCAGTTTGTAATTGAAAAGAAATTGGAAGAAATATTAGGTGATAATTTTTTTTTAATTGAACAAAGGAGATTTTCTTTAGTTTTATAATGTCTATAATAGTTAAAGTGCTTGACAAACCCATTATTATAGAAAGATGGAAGGAAGAAAAAAAAGTAAAAATGGAAGAATAAAAACCTTTGTACATTGCATTATGGGAGAAGGGGCAAGGCATAGCATTTATTTTATAGTATCTCAAAAAATATTTCTATTTGGATAGAAGTATTCAAAACATTTCAATTTTAAAAGAATTACAATTTTTTTAAAAATATTTGGATTTGGTTAATATTTTTATTTCGATAGAATCTTTCTCGTTAGTTAGAGAAGTAGCCATTACTCACACATCATACTTATAAGGACCATAGAAGACAAACACTCATCTGATTCAAATGCTAAGTTTATATACATATGCATGCAAGATAACCGACTCCTTTGTTTGATCATTCTGATACTGAAATCAGTGGAAGGCTTCAGTGGAGTAAAAGAATGTGAATTGTCTGATATATTTTTTTGTTTTTGTCTGAGATGGTTACAAAAGTAAGGTAAGTTTGTACTTTTAATTTGAAACTTGTAAAATTTGTCACAAAGATATTTAAAGTAGAGAGTTCATTACTTGGAAGAAAATTCTTAAATTCATTCATGATGGAATTCACATCTTATAGTCTTTATGTACAATATATATCTGTTTTATATTTGAGAATTATAAATCTTTATGTATATTTTCAATCAAAGTTTTTTACATGAAATTGATTGTTCCACTCTTACATTGGACAATACTAGCAGCCATTATGATATTCTACAAAATGTTTGGTTTGAGTTTTATATGTAATTTTTTAAGATTTCCTATCATAAGTCAGTATAGAATAATTTTGCAGGTGTATTAATGAACCTAATTTTATATTTTATCACAAAACACATTGATAAAATGTATAATTATCAGACTTTGTACCCAAAAATTATCTAATCATATACCATAGCAGTATAACCATTGAAGATCTTATAACATTTTTATTTTTTTATCTTAATATCATTCAATGCGTGTGTACGATATTTAATAAGTAAAATATACTTTTTGCTTTATGTAATGTATCAAATAGCTGATGTATACTAGTTTATGTTGATAAATTTTATGTGTATGAATATAGAAAAATATATTTCTTTTAGTCTTAATAACATTTTTGCTATAACCGTTTGTCTTAGAATACAATAATTACTTAGTCTCTATGAAATTTAATAAAAAGAGCAGCCATTGTAAATTACATAAAAAAGCCCTGATAAAACAGGCCTAATTTATATTAACAGTTTAATTTTACTTTATTACTTTGAATTCTAGATAAACATTGTGTGTGTGTGTGTGTGTGTGTGTGTGTGTGTGTGTGTGTGTGTGTGTGTGTGTTGTACTCCTCAAAATTATGGATGAAGATTGGTTTTCTTAATTCATAATTCTTTAATATGTTAATACCTCTTTCTTTTTTGTAATATGACTTTCACCAATCCACAAATGATAAGACATTTAATATATTTCTGGCAAATAAATGACATTTGTGAATTTTATTATTTATTAAAATTTACCTGCTTTTCATTGTTCTACTTTCAATCCTAATGTAGAAAATAATTTAGATATTTTTTTATGTCAGAAAATCAGTAAAAAATTTGCATTATAATAAATATTTGTTGACTAGCATTTAATACAAGGGAAGTAACTAGGTAGAAATAAAATTATCTCACATGAACAATTAAGTTTTAACAAACCAATGTATATGCTTGTAAACAGATCAGTGTATTATAAGAACCCCACTGAGGATGTATTTTTTTTTCCAGTGCACTAATTATTTGTTAAATGCAATTTCTAAGTTTTACATAAATACTTGTTTCATATTTTATTTGGAGTACAGAATCATATGTTGGATAATGAAGGAAAACTTTTAACTTCAAAATTTTAGTTTCTCAAACATATCTGTATATCTATATGCGAGTCAATGATTATTTCTGAAAAAAATCTCTCTTGACTATAAAAATTAATATTCTAACAGTAAGTAAAAATCAAAATAAGTGAGCTCTATTTATTCTAATTTAACATAAAAAAAACATATCTTTTCTAATTTTTTCATTAATTTCTATCATTGAAAAGCAAAATACATCATTTTTACTGCAACATAAATGATATATATTAACTATTAGTTTGCTCAGTATTTAATTTTTTTTTTCTCACAAGAGATAACAGTTTCATAATGTTTGTCATGTATTGAATTATCAGAATTATGGCAAATACATTTTTAAAAATTGAATATAAATCAGCTTCTTTTGAAAATAAACAAACTGTTAAAGTATTCAAAAATGAGTGAAATATCATTATTTTTTTGTTTTATAGTTCTTTGGAAATTTTTACTATAGCAATTTTAATAATTTATTCAATATTCAATGTTTGTTTTTATTCAGAAATTTGCTAATTAGATATGGGAAGAATTTAGCAATTATTAAAAGCTATCAATTTTTGTATATATTTAATGTCATATTTTATGTTCATAAAAAAGCAGTATTTTTCAGTTATAAAATTTTAGCTTTTTCAATAATGTTTTTGTAAATGATTTTAATTTACCACACAAGAATATGATCATTTATTATGAAGAAATTATTATGAGTAATGGAAGTAAATAAAAGTATCTTTCCTCAATCATCAATTGCCAACTTGAGACAAAAATTGTTGATTCATTTGTCCTTTTTTTGGTACATCATATCTATGATCAGTAATTATCAATTTTGTGTGTATTGAGAAAGTAAATTGACAAGAATTTTTATAAGAACACATAAAATTTTAGTATGTGTTATAATAATGAAGGTTGCCAAATTAGATTTCTTTATGTTGTATACAGTAATTAAGATATTTACAACTATAATCTGATATATGATGTCAATCTAAAGCATGTTTAAACAGTTAAACTTTAAATTGATAATGAATATATATCATGAAATTTAAGTTGCTATCATAACTGATAATATATTCACAAGACTTTAGATACTGTAAAAATGATTCTATTTTCTAGAATTATCAAAGTTATTATAGTCATGCAATATAGAATAGATGCTATCTTTTAGTTCAAGTAGGGTATGTGATGAATGTATATATAATATGATATAAATTATATTATGATGACACAATCCAGTTTAAAATATTATAATTTATGAATTTATGATATTTTATATTTATGTTACATAAATGATTATTCTTTGTGTGTCCTAAAGATATCAAATGTATGTAAATTTGAAAATAAGATAATTTGCTATATGACAGAAGTACAAAATGTTGACATAGTCACTTGGTTTGTCCCATGCTTGGTTATGTGTTTTAACAGATGCTAAATTATATCTATCTATAAATAGTACTTGGATTTTTTATTATTTAGGGAAATGATTGTCTTCAACTCAAACAAGTACTTTAATATCATACAAATAGAAAAAATATTTTTTTTAAAAAGTTATATCTTTCTGCCTCATAGAAAAAGGTTCTTGCAACTTAAAACTTGATACCATATTCCCTATACATGAAATCAGATTTTTAATGAATTCTCTTTAAATATAAAAAATAGTCTGGGATCTCTTTTTTTAATAAGCTTAATTTATTCTTTCAATAAAAGTAAAGTGAAGTGAAGAATAATTTTTAAAAGTTTATGAATTAATGAAATAAATACTTGATCCTGACTTAATTATAATTTATTTATCAATTAAAAACAAAAATAAATAGCTTTGTTTTTCTTTTCTTCAGGAATTGCATAAACATGATAGTATCAATATATGTTCTAGTGATGATCTTCCAAGCCTGTTTGTGTGCTGAACTTATCTACAATGTGGAAGAAGAACAGAGTCCAGGCACATACATTGGTAATATTGCCACAGATTCACATATAATGGATAATATTCCTCTAAAAGATCATAAATACATCACATTTACACAACTTCAAAAAGGAAGCTCAAGATTATTCCGTGTTGCAAAGAATACAGGAAAACTATACACTGCACAAATACTGGACGCTGAATCCTTGTGTACTTATAATGTAGAATGTTTCAAGATGATTGATGTTGCTGTGAGGAAAGCCAAATCCTTTATAAAGCTTTTAGAAATCAAAATCATTATAAAAGATATTAATGATCAGCAACCTGAATTTCCAGACAAGCAAATTAATATTGAATTTAATGAAAATGTTGGAATTGGAATGAAAAAATTAGTACCCAGTGCAAAAGACAAAGATATTAGCAACATTTATTCTCAAATTACCTATGAGCTAATAAACAAAGAAGAAGACCCATTTACATTATTTGTAAATAAAAATTTTGCTGGGGCTTCAGACTTAAGTATCATATTAGATAAAAGATTGGATAGAGAAACAAAAGATAGCTATCTGATTCAAGTAGTTGCAAAAGATGAAGGATCTCCAGCCAAACAAAGTATTCTTGATGTTCATATTTCAGTAAGTGATATCAATGATAATGCACCTTTCTTTTCTCACAATATCTACAATGTTTCAGTCACACAGGATCAAGATGAAACTAATCCTATTATTACATTATCTGCAACAGATTTAGATTTTGGTCAAAATGGCAATATTTCATATACTTTTAACTCTAAAACATCATCTCTAGCTAAAAAATACTTCAAGCTAAACCAAATCACTGGGGAAATATTTTTAAAAAGCAAAATACCATCTGGACAAAAGTTAATACATAATTTATATATTGAAGCTAAAGATGGTGGACATCCTCCTTTAAGTTCATTGGCCATGGTGCAAGTGAATGTGATTAATCAACAAAATAATGCTCCAGCAATAGATGTGAACTTCTTCTCAGCTTCATCTACAGATAATTCTACATCAGTTTCTGAGGACATTGAGGTGGGCAGTTTTATTGCTTATGTGAAAGTAACTGACCATGATGCTGGCCAGAATGGAGAGGTTATATGTGATCTTCATCATGATAAGTTTAAACTGAAAAGTCAAGGCTTGAAAAAATACCAAGTGATTCTGAAAGACCCATTGGATAGAGAGACAGAGGAACATCATGACATCACAATCAGCTGTGAGGATATGGGATTCCCACCAAGACATAGTGAGAGTAAGTTTTCCATTAAAGTGATGGATGTCAATGATGTAAAGCCAAAATTTTCTAAAGCAAGATATAAATTCCATATCAGTGAGAACCAGAAGGCTCACATTGATGTTGGCTCAATCAATGCATCTGATCCAGACTTGGGACCTGGAGGGGAACTGATCTTTTCTCTAGCAACCAATCAAAAGAAAAGTCACCTGCCTTTTCTAATCACCAAAGATGGTTTTATTTCAACAAGTGAACTATTGGACCATGAATTAGAAGATGTTTATAAGTTTGAGGTTTTGGTGAAAGACAATGGAATCCCATCACTGAATAATACAGTGGATGTGATTGTTGAGGTTGAAGATGAAAATGATAACAGTCCATATTTTACATTTCCCAGTGTTAATCCACACAATCTTGAAGTTGTTTATTTTGCTGATGAAAGCAAGAATGTGACAGTTGTGAGGGCACATGACAGTGACAGTCAAGAGAATGCATTTCTCAGATATGAAATAAGTGCTGGCAATGAGAAACAGTTGTTCACCATTGATCATTACAGTGGTTTATTGTCTTCTACTGGTGCCCTTACAAAACAAGATGCTGGCTCTTATGAACTGGAGTTTGTTGTCAAGGATAGTGGTATGCCAGTTTTATCAGCAACAACTACACTCTTTTTGAGTCTGATAGTGAAAAACAAGACTTCTTCTTTGGAAAGAGTAAATGGTGTGCTGCAGAGAAGTGAGTCTGATGAGAAAGTGCATCTTAATATGGTGATTATTATTACAGTAGCAGCTGTGATGGTGACTATCATCCTTACGGCTTCAATCTCAATCTGTGTGCTTCGCTGTTGTAATGCTTCAAGTGTAGATGGAGATGATGTTTCTAATAGATATGTCAGTGAACAAAGACATTTGATGTCATCTTCTTATCGAGGAAGCTCTTGGCCTGATGTTCCAACAACTATGATAAATGATCCGAACTTTGGCATGAATGCTGAACGAATGGCAGCCAACAGAAGGGAATCATATCCAAGTTTTATTAACCAATCAACAGCAATAAGACCACATGCAGCAGTTGATATTGCCTGTCAGGTAAGATCATATTCTTTCCTTTATTTGATTACTTTTAGAATTTATTCAGGAAAAGAAATAAAAACATTTTGGCAATGTTTGCTTCTGAAATCTTTTCAATAATGTATTATTGATTGGGAAGCATTTAAAACCTTCCAAGATTGTCTTGACTGTTGAACCTCTTTGTGTTATTGATTCCTCATTTTGCTGATGTATTCTCCAGAATTTTTTCACGTATGCAATATCACAAGAAAATAAAAGATCTCTTTCTAACAAACAAAATAGTAACAAAGATATTTTCTCCAGCCCATAAAGTGTTATGAAACAATCAGTGTATAAATTAGAATCATAAATGGTTGTAAATTATATTGTCTGTGTATCTTGCATTACTGTAATGAACTTGTCTGGTATTTTTAATGAATATATTTTGTTAACTTTCTGTCTCAGGAAGTCCTTATTGTTTAAGGCTAAATTGCTGGACTCCAGGCTTGAAGTAAGCAAGTTCAAATTCCAGTCGCACTATTACATTCGCTTTTGGACTAATTCCCTTGGGAAAGGTATGAACCCCTTTAACCCTCCGGCTATTGGTTAAATAGTGTGACGTTGCATAAATAATTATCCCATTTTATGCACATGTGACGTCGGAGCCATTCTGGCACTTGACCCTCCGCAAAATAAGTCCCAGTCAAGACTCCTATTTCGGGCATATGGTAAACTGGCAAATAATGTGGAGGTTAATTTGGGGCTAGACTGATCTCAGACGCTGGTAAGGGGGTACCAATTCACTTTCATGTACACCACCAAGTCCTTTGTCTTCCTACCCCCTCAGATAGTGGAAGAACAAGCTTCTGGGTTAGAAAATATTAACTGTAGTCAAATTTCCAAAATTCCCTTGAAATGTTTTAAGGTGGCAATAAGATGTTTAGCAAGAATTAATGAAAGTGATACGATGCTGAAACAGATACGTACAAAAGAATAGGAATAGAGGAAATAACGTACAAAAGAATAGGAATAGAGGAAATAACACAACCAAAAGATTTCAACACAAGGGTGCATTCAAAATACAACAAACTTTTAATAGGCGATGACCAGACAAATGATGATGAGATTTCAGAAACAGTTCTTTTTCCTTTCTCTTTTCTTTTTACAATATAACAAAATGTTAAGTCAACAGGAAAGCATCAAATGGAAATGTCTCTCAACAGTCCTTTCTTCTTTTTTCTCTTTTTTTCTTTCCTTCTTTTTTCTCTTACTTGAGAAAAGTGTCTAAGTTGCCGGACTGAAGCATGTAACAAAGTTCTTTCACTAATTTAACTATTGATGAAACAGAATCTTTTCAGTTTCTCTCTTTCTTTTTTGAATACATATAACTTTCCAATATTTAGGAATTGTAGAAGGAAAACAGTTTAAGTTTTACTTATCTTTGGCGGGTTTTCAATGTTCAGATTTCTTTTTCTCCTTTTTATGAGTGAGTGACCTCCTGGAGTTGGCAGATATCAGCACATCTTTCTAATGCTGACTTCTGTCTCACACTGAAGATTCTTCTTCAAATTTCTCTAACAGGTAGTGGCATTTTGGCGCCAAGAGTCTGTGAGCCAATCATTTGACTTTCTTCTTCCACTACCCCGTCAGGTCATGCCAACTTGATTGACCTAGACTCCTTTCTTTGTTCAACAGACTACAAGTAGTTTGACCTTCTTTCTCCTACTGTTTTAATGGTCAGTCCTAATACCTGTTGATTCAAATAAAGAAGGGTAAGGGAATTGACCTCCTCTTCCCTCTCTCTGTAGCATACCACATCACAATAGTATCACTGGTGTTCTTCTACAAAGATTGCTTTGGCATTAAATAATCCGAGATGACATTAAACAAACGTAACCAAACATAATCTTCTGTCTGTAAGAAAGAGATTTTTTTTCTTTTAGGATTGTGCATTTGAAGAAGGTTGTACAATGAATTTGCTGAATCTGTGATAATAATCTCAATAAGATAAAAACGGAGCTCAGTTGTCCTTAGTTTGAAATATTAATATCTTTTAATTTATAAATATACTGAAAGGGATCATTTTTTATGCTCTATAATAATGTAAAAATTTTAGATTTGTTAATTTAAAAAAAATATTTCATAATAGTATGTACTGAAACATATTCCCAGTACAACTTGTTTACTTACTTAAAGAAAATTATATATTGTTCTTATCTCAAATTGAAGATTAATTTAAAGGTTTATGACTTTATTCACATATTCTGCTCTTTACTGGCAAGACTGTTGAATTCTGAATGACAAAATGAATGTATAAATAATCTATTTGGAAAATGATCAAGTTTTATTTTTAGGATGACTGAAATAGAAACTTTGTATTTTTTTTTGTAATATTTTTCTATTTTACTAGTTGTAATAGGATAATTATTGGACTTTAATTTTTGTTTTAATATGGTACTTTCTTTAAGCAACTAAAATTAAGAATGTTGTTATGCAATAGTTTTCATTTGATATTGCTTTCTTAAGAGGGATGTTATGAGTAATTTGGCCTGTTACATATTCTTTCTTGTATAATAGCTAGGTATTGGAGTGAGAGCATTTGTGAGTGTCATAATAGTAGTAGTCATAGGTGACCTCTGTATAGGTTGTTTAGAGTTCAACAGGGCTTTGGTCAGGATGAGTTCAGATTATAGGGTTGTATACTCAGATCATCAGGTGAGGTTGTTATGATACTTGCATGACTGACTGTGCTTTGGCTCTGCATGTAGATGTGTTTAGTTAGAATAGAAATATCAGCTAAGTAGATGAAGTTGGTTGTATTTTGTAACATTGGGCTTGTGAAGAAGTAAAGAAATGACAATGTGAGCCAAGTAGTAATAACAGTAGTTAAAATTTTAAAATCAAAGTATTTGATCAGGTATTTTCTAATTTGGAATTTCAGACAAACACTTGTCACAAAAGCCAGTATTAGACAAGAGATATTCTTTTTAGTGATGAATAAATAAATCTTTTACACTTTCTGAAATCTATAATGCTATAACACAGATGACACCAGGGCTTCAGAATGGGGATAAGAACACATTGATGACACCTTATTGTCCAACATGGCGGTCTACAATGTCTTCTCATGCTGACAGTGGACGTGGCTGGAGTGAAGGAGACACAGGACCTGCAGAAGAGATGACAGGTAAAAGAGTAAAAACATTATGTCCTTATGAAAGATTTTTTTCGTATAATACAAATACACATGCTCACTGATGAAGTATTATTGAAAGTTAATGATGTGGTTATTGTTTCAGATCAGCTGATTCCACAGTTTTGTAAACCACAGAGTAGACATGGTAATAAGATGGATAGGAAGCACATAGAAGAAAATTTTACCTACCCAAGTGAATCAACACCGATTTCAGCAAGATATCTTTCAAAAGCAACAAGTAACCCAAAAAATCTGATGAGAGAGGAAACTGAACAAAGACCCCATAATTTATCAGATAGTATTCAAATTACACACAATGTCAGACCACTGCCTCCTGTACCATACAAAATACATTGATTATACACTTAATTCAACAGATTATACATGAATTCAAAATTTGCTCGGATTAACTTTTCATATGAACTTTCATATAAATTGCATTCCAAATGCCCACATAGTAAACAGAAAAATAAATGAAAATATAGAAAATTAAAAACTAATAATTTTTAATAGCTCTGTTCTATCTAAAGTATTGCAATACAATAGAGTTTCTCCTTTAGAAATAAAGTGAATACTGTTTAAATTTCAAGCTTCATTATATTTGTTTATTGTTTATCAAAATTTCATGGGTATAAAAACTGAAGGTATTTTTATAAAATTAGCATATTTATATAGGATATATCATTTCTCTTCATGAACATATTTTAAAATTAGAATAATTAGAAATAGTGGAAAATATGTTTAATAAAAGGTATATAAATATGCATATGTAGCTAATGCTTTCAAAATTGTTGCAGTTAGAGATTTTTTTAGTGAAACCTTTAAGGTAAATACAACAGAAATACTTTGCAAAGATAAATACCAGTAACAAAAACATAACAGTAAATGATACATAAAGTATTCTATGTGTCGGTTCAGATATTCGATATTTGTCAAATCTTTGATTTGCATGAAATTTTGGAAATTATTTTATGATTAAAAGATTTTGATTAATCAATAAAAAGGAAATCATAAAAAATAAAAAAAATTGAATATGGAAGATATTTTTTCTTCACTTTTGTGATGTTCATAATAGTTAAAAACAGAAAGCACTTAACTGATTTGTTATTATAGAAAGATGGAAGGAGGAAAAAAGGGAAAAGAGGAAGAATAGCAAATTTCATGCATTGCATTATGGGAGAAAGGGGTCAGGGATAGGATTTATAAAATATTATCTTAAGAGTACAATTAAATCTGTACAAAAACACTTATAATTTAAAAAATACTTGCATTTAGCTCACTTTTACATTTCTGTAAAAATTTTCTCACTGGTAAGAGATGGAGCCATTATACACACATCATGCTTACAAGAACTACAGACTACATATACACTTACACTGATTCAAGAGTTAAGGACATACATTTACTCACACAGACATTATAAGACTCTTTGTTCTGTCATTGTGATTCTCAAGTTGGTGCAGAAAGATGATGTAATTTAGTTGAGTTATTTTTTTTTGTGGAAATTACAAAAATAAGGTAAGTCAGAATTTTAATTTCAACTTTTAAGACTTGTAAGAAAGTGCTTGATGTTGCTTTGTTTAATTGTTAGGTGTTAAAATTTTTTCTATGTCTGACTGTACACAGAGAGATTAAGTAAATATTTGAAAAGAAATTCATTAGTACAGAAATTTACTTCCCATAGCCTTCATACACTGCACATTATATCTATTCTATGTTGAAGAAACCATTTAAAAAGAAAAAAATTTGTATATTTGTAGTTGAAATGTCATTTTGCATAAAACTATTACTTCTACTATTTACTTTTTCACTGAACAACGTAGCCATTATGATATTCTATGAAGTATTTTAATAACCTAAGTTATATACATATGTAGATAATATGTTTGTGTGAATATATATACATTTCTAAGATGTTTTCTATTATTCAGTAAAATATAATCTTATTTAAAAATGGAAGCCCTTTTTATATCTTTTCATAAAATGCAAGAAAAAATGTATATTGATAAAAGGTGTGTGTCATCATGCATAGAAGTGTAATGTACTCTTATACTGCACTATCATGTATATATCTATGCAAGGTATTAAAATCCAAAAAATCAATTTTTTTTAGTTAATTTAGTTATTTTAATTTCTCCAAGATATTTGTTAAACAAAATATTTTTTAATGATAAAATGTATGTATTTTAGTAAAATACCAAAATGAATTTGTTGATGGCTATACATTTTACTTATACATATAAGAAATTATAAGTTTCTCAGCTATAAGTATCACTTTTTTATAATAACCATATGATCTCTAGAAAATTGGTAAAAAGGAAATGCTTTATAACTTTCTTAATGCCAAATATTCTTTATTTTACCAATTTCAGTTTAGTTTATTATTTCTAAGTAACTGATATTTTAAAAAGCATTCAACAAATAGATATTCTACCAGTTTAGTAATTTCCTCTTCTTTAGATGTTAAATTGACAGATAAAATTTTCACATGCATGTACACATTATCAACATTATTACATAAAAATAACAATTTCTTTCAAATTCATCATATAATTATTTTTTTACTCTGTGCTCTTTATTTATAAGTGAATTATTAAATAGTCAATGTTTTTCTTTATAATTAAATGGTATTTTCAGTTTTAAGTTTTATTTACTTTCATCTCTTTTATTAATCATAAGTAATTTAAACTTTTTTTTATAACAACGATAAAAAAAAGAACCTTGAATAAGCAAGTAATTCAAGGGAAGTAACTTTGCAGAAATAGTGTTCCGTAATAGATGTTCATTATTTCTTATAACACTATAAGAGAAGCTTAAAATTAGGTAGTGATTATTATAAGAATATTTTTGTATTTATATTTCTTCATCTTAAACTAATTGCAAGCAAGTTTTGTGAAATGCTCTGGAAATTGTTTAGTATATATTTTAACTTCAACCTTAGCCTGGAACTTTTCTTCTGGTTTGTCAGCAATATCTTTTCCTCTAATTTTGAATGACTGATTTTTGTGGTTTTAAAAGCAAATCCAAGGTTTTGGTAATTTTTGATAGTCATTTCTTTGATTATGCTTTTGAACAAATAGTTATTTTCCTGTTTTGTTTTATCACAAACAATATTAGCTGACATTGGCTATACATAAATGAGACTGAAAAAGTGGCAGATGAAATAAATGATCAGACTTGTTATTTAAACACAAAAATGAATTAATTTGAACAATTTTGTGCCTTGGAGGTTTAAAAAAGTGGGTAAAGAGAGTAGAGACGAAATTTACTGTTTGAAATGAAAGAAATTGCAGACTTTTAAAAAATCATTTTGGAGTGAAAGCAATTCTGCATTCAGGTTTATGTTTTTAGGTACAATATATGTTATGGGATGAAAAACTTTTAACCATTGAGAAAATATTTGTCAATTACATTTTGTACAGGTTGTTCCTTTGAGAAATGCAGATATTTGTAACATTCTGTATATTTGATGATTATTTAATTTTTCCAATATAATGAGAAGGTACAAATATTTATTTGAAATAAGTTGTATTGTACGTTCGTGAATATGTACATAAGAGTAGTATTCTCTGTAATTCACCAAAAATGACTTTAATTGATGGTCACTGATAATGCTTTTATTCATTCAGTTTTTGAGAAAATTTGTTTTCATTTAAATTTGAAAAGTACCCCAACATTCTATGTATAAATTAAGTATTAACAAAGACTTATTTGAACAATTGAATTTCTTCTAGTTTTTGTTGTTCACAATATTTTGACTGGTACATTCTCATACTTTCTTCACATGCAGTATGCACCTCTGTAAGTAAAGAGATTCTTTTTAGAGGTGTTGCATCTAAATAAGGCCAAAGAATGTACTGACCAAAACACTGTGAATAACTCAAATAAGAAAGAGGTCAATTGTCCAAATAATTCTTTGAAGGCTAATGGTTCTTCTCTTATAAACATTCCTTAGGTATTGTTTATAAAACTGGATTCAATTAAGAATAATGAATTTTGTAGAATAAATGAATTTACAAAACTGAATGATATAATGATTGCTTTATAAATACTGAAATTGTTAAATTCATTGTAAGTTCACATTTTATTCTATTGAAAAGTAAAAATGAAAAACTGGTTTTTATATTTATATTTCTCAGATTTTATTTAAAGATGACAACAGAAGTATATGTTCTGCTAATTGTCTTCCATACTTGTTTGTGTGCTGACCTTATCTACAATGTTGAAGAAGAACAGAGTCCAGGCACATACATTGGTAATATTGCCACAGATTCACATGTCATGGATAATATCCCTTTGAAAGATCATAAACACATCACATTCACACAACTCCAAAAAGGAGGCTCTAGATTATTTCGTGTTGCCAAGAATACAGGAAAATTGTATACTGCAAAAATATTGGATGCTGAGTCTTTGTGTACTTATAATGAGGAATGTTTCAAAATGATTGATGTTGCTGTAAAGAAAGCCAAATCTTTCATAAAACTTTTAGAAATCAAAGTAAATATAAAAGATATAAATGATCACCAGCCAGAATTTCCAGACAAGCAAATTAACATTGAATTTTATGAAGGTGATCGAAATGGAATGAGAAAATCAATACCCAATGCCCAAGATAAAGATCTGAGTACTATTTTTTCAAAAGTTACATATCAACTTATAAATGAGGATGAGTATCCTTTTACACTGTCAATATCAAAAACTCTTGTTGGAAAATCAGACCTAAGTGTTGTGCTGAAAAAACAGTTAGATCGTGAAATCAAAGATTCTTACTTGATTCAAGTAGTTGCAAAAGATGGAGGGTCTCCACCTAATGAATGTATTTTAGATATTTATATTTCAGTTACGGATGTTAATGACAATGCACCAATTTTCTCGGAAAAATTTTACAATGTTTCCATTCAAAATGAACATGATAAGACCATTCCAATTATCATTTTATCTGCTAAAGATTCAGATTTGGGAGACAATGGAAATATTTCATATTATTTTGATTCAAAAACATCAGATTTTGCTAAAAATAGTTTCACATTAGACAAAGTAACAGGAGAAATTTTTCTTCACAACAAAATATCACCTGGACAAAATTTAATCCATAATTTATACATTGAAGCTAAAGATGGAGGCCATCCCCCCTTAAGTTCATTTGCAATGGTCCAAGTAAATGTGATCAACCAAGAAAATAATGCTCCAACAATTGATGTGAACTTTTTCTCAGTATCATCTACAGATAATTCTACATCAGTTTCTGAGGACATTGAGGTGGGCAGTTTCATTGCTTATGTGAAAGTAACTGACCATGATGCTGGACAGAATGGAGAGGTTATATGTGATCTCCATCATGATAAGTTTAAACTGAAAAGTCAAGGCTTGAAAAAATACCAAGTGATTCTGAAAGACCCATTGGATAGAGAAACAGAGGAACATCATGACATCACAATCAGCTGTGAGGATATGGGATTCCCACCAAGACATAGTGAGAGTAAGTTTTCTATTAAAGTGATCGATGTCAATGATGTAAAGCCAAAATTTTCTAAAGCAAGATACAAATTCCGTATCAGTGAGAACCAGAAGCCTCACATTGATGTGGGCTCAATCAATGCATCTGACCCAGACTTGGGACCTGGAGGGGAACTAATCTTTTCTCTAGCAACAAATAAAAAGAAAAGTCACCTGCCTTTTCTAATCACCAAAGATGGTTTTATTTCAACAAGTGAACTATTGGACCATGAATTAGAAGATATTTATAAGTTTGAGGTTTTGGTGAAAGACAATGGAATTCCATCACTGAATAATACAGTAGATGTGATTGTTGAGGTTGAAGATGAAAATGATAACAGTCCATATTTTACATTTCCCAGTGTTAATCCACACAATCTTGAAGTTGTTTATTTTGCTGATGAAAGCAAGAATGTGACAGTTGTGAGGGCACATGACAGTGACAGTCAAGAGAATGCATTTCTCAGATATGAAATAAGTGCAGGCAATGAGAAACAGTTGTTCACAATTGACCATTACAGTGGTTTGTTGTCTTCTACTGGTGCCCTTACAAAACAAGATGCTGGCTCTTATGAACTGGAGTTTGTTGTCAAGGATAGTGGTATGCCAGTTTTATCAGCAACAACTACAATCTTTTTGAGTCTGATAGTGAAAAATAAGACTTCTTCTTTGGAAAGAGTAAATGGTGTGCTGCAGAGAAGTGAGTCTGAGGAGAAGGTGCATCTTAATATGGTGATAATTATTACAATAGCAGCTGTGATGGTGACTATCATCCTAACGGCTTCAATCTCAATCTGTGTGCTTCGATGTTGTAATGCTGCAAGTGTAGATGGAGCTGATGTTTCTAATAGATATGTCAGTGAACAAAGACATTTGATGTCATCTTCTTATCGAGGAAGCTCTTGGCCAGATGTTCCAACAACTATGATTAATGATCCAAACTTTGGTAGGAGTGTTGAACAGATGGCAGCCAACAGAAGAGAGTCATATCCAAGATTTATTAACCAATCGACAGCAATAAAACCACATGCAGCAGTTGATATCACATGTCAGGTAAATCTTCAATGCTTTTATCTCACATTATTCTTTAATGTTAATCTTAATTGACTACTCTTAGATTTGTCTAAGAGTAGTTTGTTAGATTTGTTAGTGATTTATCACTTGAACTGAAAATTTACATCTTGCGATAATATGAAGTATATCAATAATTTAATGTTCTTCAGTTACAATGGGAATGTTTTGAGGAAAATGTTATATGCTATATGTGTTGTATGGCAGAGAGAGACAACAATGCTGATGTATGAAAATATAATCTGCTTCTTTTCTTTTCCTTTTATCACCTGAAATTTATGTATGGGTAGAGAGAGAGAGAGAGAAAGTTGAAGACAGTTGAGTTTGCATGTGGGCACACCTCCTAGTAGCATGCCATCCATACAATGCATGTGATCATGCCTCCTTCTAACATGCCACCCACACAATTTATGCAGCATTTCCACCAGGGGACACTTCCATTCTGTTTACTTTAGGAAGCAGGTGTACTCCCGGCTCAATGTCTGACTTCCTTCTAGCATGCCATCCATGCAACTTATGTGGCATTTCAACTGGGGAATCTGCATCCTGTTTACTTTTGGCAGCAGGTGCATTTCCTGTAATGCCATGCACACAACTTACACAGCTTATCAAAGGGATCTTCAAGTCAACATCCCAAAAATGTCTGTGCAAATAAGACTTCACTGGTAGTTTCAAAGATTGTGGTAGAAAATATAATAATATACTAACAAAATTATTCAAATGTTTACATATTACATACAATTCATCATCATCATCACTATGACCTTTTGAAGTTACTCAAAGTGTGAATTTATCTGTCTTATTATGATTGAAATTACATAAGTAAAAAAGAAAATTTTCTTTATAGCAACAGTCTCTAAGAAATTAGCTTGAATCTTTTTTTTTAATATTATTACATTTAATTTTGATTATGATATATTAATATTTTTTGCAGAATTATATTTTCTTTATATATGATAAACAAAATAAAATAGGATACTTCAAGCAATTAGTTTATGATGTAAAAATTCTTGGCATTTTATCAATAGTTTTAAATCATAGACATTAAAATGTTTTGGATTTTACATTTTAAGTTATTGAATGATTTTAAATCTTTATTTTTTTAACATTGCACATTTGAATTTTAATCATAAAGTTAGAACTATGTGAAAATAACTATTATACACATAATTTGTTCAAAGGATAACTGCTTATCAGAATTTTTTTTTCAAATAGTAGAATAATGTTATATCTATTTCATGATTGAAACAAAAGTTTTTTTTTTGTTTGTTTTTTTAAGAAATCTTGTTCCAAATGCATTTGAAGGCATAGATTCTTTGGCTATAAAATTATATAATTTTCAAATAAATTTAATGAGTATTTTTTTCTTATTTTATCATAAGTAATTTAAAATCTGGCTAATTTAGAATACTGTTTTTGATAAATAAATGCAACATGAATAATTAAAGATACTACAAATAAGGTATATTTTTCAGATTTTTGAATGCTTTTTAATTATTGTTTTGATAATTCACAGTAAATAAAACATTTTATTTATATGTTCTGTTGCAGATGACACCTGAACTTCAGAATGGAGACAAGAATACATTGATGATTCCTTATTGTCCAACATGGAGATCTACACTGTCTTCTCATGCTGACAGTGGACGTGGTTGGAGTGAAGGAGACACAGGACCTGCAGAAGAGATGACAGGTAAGAGAACTTAAAAAACACTTATTCCTAATGAAATTTTCTTAACTTGTCTATAATATGGGTATATAGACTCACAAACTTAGAGGATGAAATCTTATTGAAAGTTTTTTCATTGTTTCAGATCAGCTGATACCACAGTTCTATAAGCCACAGAGTAGGCAGGCCAATAAGATGGATAAGAGACACATAGAAGGAAATTTTACCTACCCAAGTGAATCAATACCAATTTCTGCAAGATGTCTTTCAAAAGCAACAAGTAATCCCAACAAACTTTTGAGAGAAGAACTAGAACAAAGATCCCATCATTTATCAGACAGTATTCAAATAACTCACAATGCCAGACCACTGCCTCCAGTACCACACAAAATACACTAATCATAAACTTTAAATCAGTAGATTATACATACATTCAAAAGTAGCATACACTAATTTAATGTCGTTAATTTTTATCTAGCATTAAATCTATCCAAGAAAAAATTCTAATAAAATAAATGGCATTATTGAATATTTCAAAATTCTTTTATGAACTTTCATGTTGGCAATTATCAAAAATAACTTAATTTCTATCATGATAAACATTAAATCATGTTCTAAAACAATTCATGATTGAGTTTTTCTCAGCTACATTAATAGAGAGTAAAATTTTCTCCTCATTTTTTATGTATTAAAAAATTTCAATAATTTTCTGAATATTTTGGTGTAAAATAATGATATGAATAGGTATATTTTAAACTTGAAGGATTAAAAAATGGTTTGGATTAAATTGAAGGATGTTAAACTGAATATATAAATATTAAAGAAACTTTTTATAACAATGATATTTATATCAATTAAGATACACATTGTTAATGTTACCAAAATTCTGAGATTCTAAATTGAAATTGAATTTTTACTGAATGCTTATGTTCATAGTTAATATTCAGATCATTGATAATACTCTTTGAATTCTAATTTTTAACTTGAAAAATAATAAATTTAGTTTAAAATCATGAAATGTCATAAAAATCTCGTAAACTATACAGAGATGTTCTTGCTTCAGTTGTGTAAGATCCACCATACTTATTCAAAAACCATTGCCTGACTCATCATCAAGCAAGCAAGTAAGGAGGGAAGGAGAAAAGAAGCTGATTAATGGAAGCATGGCTGTGTGTATTGCATTATGGGAGAGGGAAAAAGAAATTTAAAAAAACAAAAATAGGCCTATTTTTTATTTATTAAATTTCATGGTAACCCTTTATCTGAACATAGATATAACTATTGTTATAACTTTTAAAAATATATAACTGTACTCAAATTTTCATATTTCTTTGATAATCTCGTGAGTAAGAGAGGCAGCCATTACACACAACTTACACTTACTAGGACGATAGGCTACTTATATACACAATTTCATGTAAAGAGGCACACACATATACACATACAATGAGCAAATTCTTTGTTCTGGCTTCGTGATATAAAAGGCTGTTAAAAAAGTCATAAAATGTAAATTCATTTTTTGTACAAGGGAATTTCAGAAATGAGGTAAGTTTTTAATCTTGTTCTAATTTATATCAAGAGTTGTCATATTTGTAGTTGAGAAGCCTATAATTTAAATATTGGATATTTTCTTTCACCTATCAGAAGCTTTAAGGAAATTAAGACAGGCACTAAACATTGAATTTGTTAATATGAAAGTTTATTTCACATTGTCTACTAATACATAATTCTTTTTGTAAAATGAAATATGTCAGTTTTTGTTGTCTTTTTTGTTTTTTTACTTGCTGTAATCTTTAATTTAAATAAGTATTTTTTAAAAATCTTAACAGAAAATTTAACCAGAATTATATGTATATGTCTGAAGTTAACATTTTCACATAGTTATTATGTCAGTATAGGATAATAAAACATATTTTATTGACGTTTATATTTTACTGTACTTTTTCACATTAAATATATTATTCATATATAATTATGATCAATCAAGTGTTTTATTAATATGAAAAAGAAATTTACTTATTTATTTACTAAAGCTCTTAGCACAATATTTTTTTTTGTCTCAATCGTTACTACAGTAATATTTCTCTGATGAAAATATTTAATCGTCCTCAGCAATTCTGGTATTTGTTTGTTTGTTTGG
The DNA here is from genome assembly GCA_963585895.1 of Sepioteuthis lessoniana. Taxonomy (NCBI): domain Eukaryota; kingdom Metazoa; phylum Mollusca; class Cephalopoda; order Myopsida; family Loliginidae; genus Sepioteuthis; species Sepioteuthis lessoniana. Next base: position 64,249,888 of record OY757908.1, read on the forward strand.
GTTGTAGGCATATCAACCTTTGTAGGTTATTTAATGCCAAATTCATTTTTACACAAATAAATACTTCTATTTCAAACAATTCAGTTTAGCATAAGTACACAGTTTAATTGTCAAAGACGTTTCTATTTCAAGCTATTCAGTTTAGTCAAACAGTTCTAATTCAAACAATTCAGTTTAGTATAAGTATAGTTTTTGTTTACACACAGTTCTATTTCAAACAATTCAGTTTAGCATAAGTACGTAGTTTGAATGCAAAAACAGTAAACACTCAAAACCATGGTTTAGTTCTATTTGCCCAATAGATAGGACTCTATCAGATGCTACCACTCTGAGCCAATGAATCTGGGAGCAATGGCAATGAAGGAGTACTCTGCATTCCCCAAAGCTCCAGCATTACTGGAGCCTCACCATCAGTTCGTTTAGTCTCATCTAGGACACTCGTTGGTGGGGGTGTATTACCCCTCTGCAGAGATACAGTTGGTGTATTCTACTGTCCCAGCCGATTGAGCCTGCAATTCTGGTGATGAATCATATTTGATAAATTACTACAGAAAGCTTATGAATAACAATCATTTTGTGTTTGCATTCCGAGTCTCAAGTTAGCTAAAGGTTTTTGAATAATAAGTTATGTTTTTTTTTTTTCTTTTGGAACATCAGCAATATCAATAATTAAAAATCTATAGATAATTACTTTGCAGAAATGAAATAGAAAATTAGAAGAAAAATGTTAGCATTGATTGTAAAAGATTTTCTTTTCATCCTCATTGATAAAAGTTAATAGTAAATTTATTCCTCTTAATAGTTTACCCAGTTGGCTGGGGCTGTAGAATACACCGACTGCACCTCTGCATTGGGGTAAGACCACCCCCAATGTATGCCCTGGATATGATACAAGACAATCTGATGGTGAGGTTCCAGTAATGCTGGAGCTTTGGGGAATGTGGAGTACTCCTTCATTACCATCGATCCCAGATCCACTCTGGCCCGGAGTGGTAGCGCCTGATAGCGTCCCATCTATGGTTAAAATAGAACTAAACTGTGCACTTATGCTAAACTGAATTGATTGAAATAGAACAGTTTTTGACATTGAAACTGCTTACTTATGCTAAACTGAACTGTTTGAAATAGAACTGTTTTTAAATAAAACTAGACTGTACTTTTGCTAAACTGAATTGTTTGAAATAAAACTGTTTTGACATTCAACTATCTGTAAACAAAAACTATACTTATACTAAACTGAATTGTTTGAAATTTAATTTGGCGTTAAATGACCTGAAAAGGGTCGATACACCCTAAAACAACCAACCTCTTAATAGTAAATTTATAATTTTTACTTATGATTTTATCAATCACAGGAAGTTCCTGAATCAGCCTAAATCATATCAGAAACCAGTAAATTATTTCGTGTTTCAAATTTTGCCTGGAGATAGATAATTTTATGAATTATGAATTTTTGGTAGTTTCTCATGATTGTCAAACCTTTCATACTATAAAAAATTCCAAGTTATGTGTTTTAATCGAAATTTATTTAGAAAAACAAACCTTCAGATGAGCTATAAACTGGTGTAAGGGAAATAACTCTACAGTGATCGTTCTGAAGGACTGCATGAAATGAATTAGTTTAATGAGGTGGGGGATCTTATTTAAGAGGAAAGATATTTCTATTTATGTAATTTTTTTTAAAAATTGATTTTGTCAAAATATATTAGTATGCTTTCAAAAAGTGTGAAGCTTAAAACGGGTAAAAATTTTATTTTTATGTAGTGTTTAGATAATATTATGTCTTATCACAAATATTAAAAAAAATATGGTATAATTATAGATTAGAAGAAAGAGGGAGGGAGCCAAAGGAAACTAACACTGAATATATATATATATATATATATATATATACATATATATATATAAGTTAATATTTATACATTTTCAAATCAACAGTTTATATTTTAATGTGATTTTAAAATTGGATAGATATTTTTATTTATACAAATATAAAAATTGCCAAGCTGGAAGCAAATAAGTGAATTTGCATTTTTTGTTTCAATTTCTAGTTAAAAAAGTAATCATTTATAAACATTTGAAATGAGATTTTGACTAGACTGTCCATCATCTCATGTATCGTAAGACTTGGAGAGAAAAGAAACAGCATTTTAAAATTCAAGCAACCTTGAAATAGAAAAAATTAATTATTATAAAAGTTCTGCTTTAAATTTTAAAATATTTTAAATAATTCTTAGTTAGTTTATATGTTTATCTATTTGGAATTATGAAATTTTATTTTATTTTTTACCAAATTAAGGCTAATCATTATTATATTAGTTAAATTACAAAAAAAATATGTCATAATAATAACAAAACACTTACATTGTACTTTCTGTCCCTTTGTCTTTTTGTATTGTAAACATACACACACATTTGAACATGTTTATGTATAGCACAAATGTTATTATAGAGGTGTAACAAAAAAACTGTCAGATTAAATTATATAATTTTAATAGTATAGAATCATGAACAAAAAGTATTCATTTGTTATTTTTATATATGTATATATTTTTTATTTATGAAGTAAAAATATCAAGAGACTAAACAAATGTTTTGTTTTATTCTTTTTTATAGATCTCATCAAAATATGCTGGTACCACTTTATGGTTTATTCACTTTGTTCAGTGCTTGTTTATGTGAGGATCTCATTTACAGTGTTGAAGAAGAACTGAATCCAGGCACACACATTGGTAATATTGCCAGAGACTCACATGTCATGGATAATATTCCTTTGAAAGATCATAAACACATCACATTCACGCAACTTCAAAAGGGAAGCTCTCAGTTATTTCGTGTGGCTAAGAGTACAGGAAAACTATACACTGCACAAATATTGGATGCTGAATCCCTGTGTACTTATAATGCAGAATGTTTCAAGATGATTGATGTTGCTGTAAGGAAAGCAAAGTCTTTTATAAAACTTTTAGAAATCAAAATAATAATAAAAGACATTAATGACCACCAACCTGAATTTCCAGACAAGCAAATTGATATTGAATTTGATGAAAATATTGGAATTGGAATGCAAAAATCAATCCCAAACGCTATGGATAAAGATATCAGTGGTTCGAATTCTCAGATTACTTATGAACTTAACAAAGATGATGAAGATCCATTTACATTGTCAGTATCAAAAACTCTAGCTGGAACATCAGATCTTAATATTATATTAGAAGATAGGTTAGACAGAGAAAAGAAAGATTCCTATATGATTAAAGTAATTGCCAAAGATGGAGGATCTACCCCAAAACAAAGTATTTTAGATGTTCATATTTCAGTGGTAGATGTAAATGATAATTCTCCTGTTTTCTCTCAAAAGCTTTATAATGTTACAGTTAAAAATGAACATGATAAGAATATTCCTCTAGTTACTTTATTGGCTTCAGATTTAGATGCCGGAAAAAATGGAAACATTTACTATCATTTCAACACTAAAACATCAGCAATAGCCAAAACATATTTTAATATAAACCAAAAAAATGGTGAAATATTTTTAAAGAAAAAAATACCACCAGGAGGAAAGTTATTTTACAATTTATATGTGGAAGCCACAGATGAAGGTATTCCTCCACTGAGTTCAATTGCCATGGTCCAAGTAAATGTGATCAATCAACAAAATAATGCTCCAACAATTGATGTGAACTTTTTCTCAGCATCATCTACTGAAAATTCTACATCAGTTTCTGAGGACATTGAGGTGGGCAGTTTTATTGCTTATGTGAAAGTAACTGACCACGATGCCGGCCAGAATGGAGAGGTTATATGTGATCTCCATCATGATAAGTTTAAACTGAAAAGTCAAGGCTTGAAAAAATACCAAGTGATTCTGAAAGACCCATTGGATAGAGAGACAGAGGAACATCATGACATCACAATCAGCTGTGAGGATATGGGATTCCCACCAAGACATAGTGAGAGTAAGTTTTCCATTAAAGTGATGGATGTCAATGATGTAAAGCCAAAATTTTCTAAAGCAAGATACAAATTCCGTATCAGTGAAAATCAGGAGCCTCACATTGAAGTCGGCTCAATCAATGCATCTGACCCAGACTTGGGACCTGGAGGGGAACTGATCTTTTCTGTAGTAACAAATAAAAAGAAAAGTCACCTGCCTTTTCTAATCACCAAAGATGGTTTTATTTCAACAAGTGAACTATTGGACCATGAATTAGAAGAGGTTTATGAGTTTGAGGTTTTGGTGAAAGATAATGGAATCCCATCACTGAATAATACAGTCGATGTGATTGTTGAGGTTGAAGATGAAAATGATAACAGTCCATATTTTACATTTCCCAGTGTTAATCCACACAATCTTGAAGTTGTTTATTTTGCTGATGAAAGCAAGAATGTGACAGTTGTGAGGGCACATGACAGTGACAGTCAAGAGAATGCATTTCTCAGATATGAAATAAGTGCAGGCAATGAGAAACAGTTGTTCACGATTGACCATTACAGTGGTTTGTTGTCTTCTACTGGTGCCCTTACTAAACAAGATGCTGGCTCTTATAAACTGGAGTTTGTTGTCAAGGATAGTGGTATGCCAGTTTTATCAGCAACAACTACAATCTTTTTGAGTCTGATAGTAAAAAACAAGACTTCTTCTTTGGAAAGAGTAAATGGTGTGCTGCAGAGAAGTGAGTCTGATGAGAAGGTGCATCTTAATATGGTGATTATTATTACAGTAGCAGCTGTCATGGTGACTATCATCCTAACGGCTTCAATCTCAATCTGTGTGCTTCGCTGTTGTAATGCTGCAAGTATAGATGGAGATGATGTTTCAAATAGATATGTCAGTGAACAAAGACATTTGATGTCATCTTCTTATCGAGGGAGCTCATGGCCAGATGTTCCAACAACTATGATTAATGATCCAAACTTTGGCATGAGTGCTGAGCAGATGGCAGCCAACAGAAGAGAGTCATATCCAAGGTTTATTAACCAATCAACTGCTATACGACCAAATGCTGCAATTGATATCAGTTGTCAGGTTTGTGCTCCAATTACTAGATATATGACCCCTTTTTTCATGCCAAACATCATCTAAAAATATCTTATGTGACTTATCTATAAATCTGTTATTTACTTGGCTAATGTCTATCTAGAGACTATAGGCTACTAGTACATACACCTAACCAATGTCTAAAATGCTGTAGTTGTAAATGTTCATGTCTGGGTTTTACTCGTCATTAAATACAATATATTTCCTATCTTTTCTGTTATATGCTCTGTATTGGTTTGAGACTTGATTCTCTATTATAACATAATTTTTAGTGATTGTATAGTAATATTATTTCATCAAAGCTAACAATCAAGAATCCACTCAATATTTATGGTAAAATTAATAAGTATACTTTGCTTTTATTCATTTGCTGGCATTTATGACCTCATGAAAAAAGTTTTCTTCATTTACTCTTTTCTGTGTGGTGAAAGTTTAAAAACTAAAATAACTTAATAGTAAGACTTCATTCAATACTACTTAAGCATATTTATATAAAAAATTGGTGTGATTTATGAAGTGAAACTGATTTGATATTCTGATGCAGATGACACCAGGCCTTCAGAATGGAGATAAAAACACATTAACAACTCCTTATTGTCCTACCTGGAGATCTACAATGTCTTCTCATGCTGACAGCGGACGTGGTTGGAGTGAAGGAGACACAGGACCTGCAGAAGAAATGACAGGTAAACAAACTCAATAAACACCGATACTTGCTGATGAAATTTCATTTTCTTCTTTTATTGATAAAACATATGTACAATGAAAAATTATTAAAAGTTGTCAATTTTTTCTTCTTTCAGATCAGCTGATTCCACAGTTTTTTAAACCACATTGTAGACAGATCAATAAGATTGATATAAGACATCTAGAAGGAAATTTTACCTACCCAAGTGAATCAACACCGATTTCAGCCAGATGTCTTTCAAAAGTAGCAAGTAACCCCAACAATCTGATGAGAGAAGAACTAGAACAAAGATCCCATCATTTATCAGACAGTATTCAAATTACTCACAATGCCAGACCACTGCCTCCTGTACCACACAAAATACATTAATTATACACTTTATATCAGTGCATCTCCCTATATATTAAGAATTTTGACCCTAATTTTCTACAAAAAACATCCAAGCTGTAAGTTTAGTAAGAATGAATGACTTTTAGAAATATTTTAAAGTAATTTTCACACTAGTATATATAAAATTAAGTGAATAGGAATTTATTGTTTTTTCTTATTCATATAGAAATATGATAATTAATTTGTATTTCCTGTAGTTTACTGTTTTGAATAATGTAATCAATATCATTGAAATTTTAGGCTTAAGAAATTAGACATTTTAAGTGTCTAGTATGTCTAAACGTGTTTGCTATTGTGTAGTGAAATTAATGATATGAGTTCAAAGAGTATTTTGAATATAGTAAAAATTTGACAATAAAACATAAACAAAATTGAAAAGAATAATTAAAAATTTTTGTGTCCAATAAGATATTCAATAATTTTAACACAAAGTTAAACTTTTGACATTTTAAGTAAAGATCAACTATTTTTGAGAAATAATAAGGGAATATGACTTTCTAAATATCAAATAAAACTAATCTGGTAATATTCAATAAAACTAATTTCTGAATAAATATCTGCAGAGTATTTAATTATTAAAAAAAAATCAAATACAATAAAAGAAATAAATCATAAAATTTGAAAAACCATATGATATAAATGTATTATCTTCAATTTTGTATTTTTTAAGAGAAAAAAATTGATTTGCTCATGGAAAAGAAGAAAAAAGAAGTTGGTAAATGGAGGAATAGGGCCCGTCACACATTGCATTATGGGAAAAAGTAGCCAGTATTGTATTTATTTTATAAAATCTTAGGACACAGTAAAAATGGGAAACGTTAATTGAAAAAAAATGTAAAATCATGTTGATAAAAAAATTACCTATAATTAATTTTTGTTTTCTTGAAATTAAATTTTCTCGTTAGCCAGAGAAGCTGCCATTACACACACATTATACTTATTAGGATGATAGACTATATACACATACATGCACAAACACACATAAGCACACAGCAACATATTCTTTGTTATACCAGAATTGGTGGAGAAAACGGATTTAATTGGTTCTTTTATTTGAAAAATTATTAAAAAAATAAGGTAAGTTGTAAATTTTAACTTAGACTTGATGAATAGTTCGCATGAAAGTAATTGATGTTTACAAAATGAAAGTCTTGTGAAGATATTTTCTTTCTCAACTAAGAGACTTTATGGATGTGAAGAAGACATGAAAAAGTAAATGTTTTGATTATAAAATGTAATTTATATCATATATTATATCTATTTATACAGAAAGACTTATTTAGAATGTCTTGTATGTATTTAGTAGCTAAGATACTGGTATGATAGTAGTGCATGAATATGTCTTTTTGAAATGAATCAATTTAGCAGCCAATATGAAATATTATCAATGTCAAATTTTTTTCTATGTTCACCTGTGTTTCAGTATAATATTGAACCAGTTTTATGATTTTTTTTATTAAACATAAATGATATAAATATTTCTAAAGTTATAGCTCTATGTTATTCAGAAGAGAAAATAATTGTTCTCCTACATATTAGCTTTGGTCTAATGAAAAAAAATATAAATCGCATAAGTCTTATTGCTTATTTTTTATATTATACTTTTTGATGTGCTAATGATATTTATCTTTAATCTTAATCATTTCAAATATAACATGATTAATAAAAAAAAAACAAAGAAAATGTATACTAGCCATGCATAAGCATAATTAACTGTACTGATTTATCAATGTTATTTTAATATGATTTATCACAAAGCAATTTAGAAGCAGCTCATAGCATTTATCAATAATTTTCTAAGCATTCTTTTATGCATAATGTATTTACAGTTCAATGTATTGCTACACTACATACTTGCTTTTTTAATTCAGGAAAATGTATCAAGAAATTTTGTATATTATTCAGCTTTGTAAAACTCATTATTTTAAAAAGCAAAAAAAAAAAAAAAAGCAAATATATATTGTTTAACTGAAACTAACTTAGAATTAATATAAGGGATATAACTTTGTAAACATCAATTTTATTGCTGGCACTCATTGAGTTGTTCTGGTAAAGCCAAGCTACAGTATGAAAATAATGTTTAATATCATATATATATATATATATATATATATATATATATATATATAGTTCTTATACTTAAAATACTTAAACTTAGAGAATAAAGCAATTGCTGTCCTAATATCCATATAAATGATAATTTTTGTGGGGTCTATATTCGGAATAAGTAAACCGGCTCATTGGCCTAGTAGGTAGCGTGTTTGCCAATTGTCTTGGAGACCTGGGTTCAATCTCAGGTCACGTCATATGAAAGACTTTAAAAGTGGTACTTGATACTTCCTTGCTTAACACTCAGCAATATAAGGTACATATCAAGGTTAAATGGAGCAATCCAGGGAAAGGAGTAGCGCCCTCCCCTACACCTCGGTGTAGTAGCTATTGAAAAGGGAGCCTTCTGGTTGCCCTCGACTACAGTCACCAACTTTACTTACTTTTTACTATATTCAGGATAAATATGTTGTTTTAATCATTCAGTTGCTTGATAAAGATAACTCAGAAATGCTAATAAGAATCCTTCACGCTTTCCTCAATAGAAAAATTATTATCAAGAACCAGAGTTACAAGAGGTACCCAGTTGGTTCACAGGTGTTCTTATATAGAGTAAACATACTGTATTTAAGAAAATATTGGGAAAATCTTATATGCAATAGACAAATATTATCTTATTTTTATGAAAAGGTGGTTATATGAAAAAAAAAACCTTTCTTGATGAAAATAATGTTACAAAATATTCAGTGTTTATTTATGATATTATTAAGTGGGCATTATCTAAGAATAATCAATTTTTATTGATGATTCAGGTATACAAGTGAATGATTAAATGACTTATCTAATGTAAAATTTTTAAGCATTTTATGTTTAAAATGAAAGCATCAATTTTACTTTCCTTCAGAACTTAGCAGAATATGAAACCACCACTACTATACATTCTACTCATAGTCTTCCATTCCTGTTTGTGTGCTGACCTCATCTACAATGTGGAAGAAGAACAGAGTCCAGGCACATACATCAGCAATATTGCTATAGATTCACATGTCATGGATAATATTCCTTTGAAAGATTATAAACACATCACATTCACACAACTTCAAAAGGGAAGCTCTCAGTTATTTCGTGTTACCAAGAATACAGGAAAACTATACACTGCACAAATATTGGATGCTGAATCCCTGTGTACTTATAATGTAGAATGTTTCAAGGTGATTGATGTTGCTGTAAGGAAAGCCAAATCCTTTATAAAGCTTTTAGAAATCAAAGTAAATATAAAAGATATTAATGATCACCAGCCAGAATTTCCAGACAAGCAAATTAACATTGAATTTGGTGAAGATGATCGAAATGGAGCAAAAAAGTCAATACCCAGTGCAAGAGATGAAGATCTCAGCAACACTTATTCTCAAATTTCTTATGAATTAATAAACAAAGATGAAGAAAATCCATTTACATTATTAGTGAGTAAAAATTTTGCTGGCAAATCAGATTTAAGTATCATATTAGATAAAAGATTGGATAGAGAAACCAAAGATAGCTATCTAATTCAAGTAGTTGCACAAGATGGAGGATCTCCAGCCAAACAAAGTATTCTTGATGTTCATATTTCAGTAAGTGATATCAATGATAATGCACCTTTCTTTTCTCACAATATCTACAATGTTTCAGTCACACAGGATCAAGATGAAACTAATCCTATTATAACATTATCAGCAACAGATTTAGATTTTGGTCAAAATGGCAATATTTCATATACTTTTGACTCTAAAACATCAACTCTAGCTAAAAAATACTTCAAGATAAAGCAAATCACTGGGGAAATATTTTTAAAAAGCAAAATACCACCAGGACAAAAGTTAATACATAATTTATATATTGAAGCTAAAGATGGTGGACATCCTCCTTTAAGTTCATTGGCCATGGTGCAAGTGAATGTGATTAATCAACAAAATAATGCTCCAACAATTGATGTGAACTTCTTCTCAGCATCATCTACAGATAATTCTACATCAGTTTCTGAGGACATTGAAGTGGGCAGTTTTATTGCTTATGTGAAAGTAACTGACCATGATACTGGCCAGAATGGAGAGGTCATATGTGATCTCCATCATGATAAGTTTAAACTGAAAAGTCAAGGCTTGAAAAAATACCAAGTAATTCTGAAAGACCCATTGGATAGAGAAACAGAGGAACATCATGACATCACAATCAGCTGTGAGGATATGGGATTCCCACCAAGACATAGTGAGAGTAAGTTTTCTATTAAAGTGATGGATGTCAATGATGTAAAGCCAAAATTTTCTAAGGCAAGATACAAATTCCATATCAGTGAGAACCAGAAGGCTCACATTGATGTTGGCTCAATCAATGCATCTGACCCAGACTTGGGACCTGGAGGGGAACTAATCTTTTCTCTAGCAACAAATAAAAAGAAAAGTCACCTGCCTTTTCTAATCACCAAAGATGGTTTTATTTCAACAAGTGAACTATTAGACCATGAATTAGAAGATGTTTATAAGTTTGAGGTTTTGGTGAAAGACAATGGAATTCCATCACTGAATAATACAGTGGATGTGATTGTTGAGGTTGAAGATGAAAATGATAACAGTCCATATTTTACATTTCCCAGTGTCAATCCACACAATCTTGAAGTTGTTTATTTTGCTGATGAAAGCAAGAATGTAACAGTTGTGAGGGCACATGACAGTGACAGTCAAGAGAATGCATTTCTCAGATATGAAATAAGTGCAGGCAATGAGAAACAGTTGTTCACCATTGACCATTACAGTGGTTTGTTGTCTTCTACTGGTGCCCTTACAAAACAAGATGCTGGCTCTTATGAACTGGAGTTTGTTGTCAAGGATAGTGGTATGCCAGTTTTATCAGCAACAACTACAATCTTTTTGAATCTGATAGTGAAAAACAAGACTTCTTCTTTGGAAAGAGTAAATGGAGTGCTGCAGAGAAGTAAGTCTGATGAGAAGGTGCATCTTAATATAGTGATTATTATTACAGTAGCAGCTGTCATGGTGACTATCATCCTAACGGCTTCAATCTCAATCTGTGTGCTTCGTTGTTGTAATGCTGCAAGTGTAGATGGAGATGATGTTTCTAATAGATATGTCAGTGAACAAAGACACTTGATGTCATCTTCTTATCGAGGGAGCTCTTGGCCAGATGTTCCAACAACTATGATAAATGATCCAAACTTTGGCATGAGTGCTGAGCAGATGGCAGCCAACAGAAGAGAGTCATATCCAAGGTTTATTAACCAATCAACTGCTATAAAGCCACATGCAGCAGTTGATATCAGTTGTCAGGTATGTACTCCAATTACTATATATGATGGCATATAAAACCCCTTTTTCACTCTAAACTTTGTCTGAAAACATGTCTTGTGTCTTATATACAAATGTTTGTAAAATGATTGGCTAATGTTTACTCGCACTCTAGAAACTACTGATATATAATAGGGTTAGTTGAAAAGTTCAAAGATTACTTTCATGGATTATTATCAATGAGGGTTATTTTTGACTTTGTCCTTCTTGTAATTTAAACACTTCCTCAATCAGTGTTACAGTGTTTGTTTCCTATTGGTAAAAAAAATCATCAACAGTAGATATATGATCACATGAACGTTACAGCCCACTCTCGTATATCTATTTGAATTCTATAATACTGTAAAAGTAAATTTAACTAACAGAGTCTTGCATGTCATCAAAACAGTACATTTCCTAAATTTTCTCTTATATGTTCTGCATTAATTTAAAACTTTATTCTCTATTATAACATCATCTTTAGTGCTTGTATAGTAATATTATTCAATCAAAACTAACAAGCCAGAATCTACTCAATTTTGAAAGTAAATTTGATAAGAGTACTTGGCTTTGATTCATTTGCTGATATTTATGACCTCATAAAAAGGTTTTTTGTTTTTTTTTCTGTGAGGTAAAAGTTTAAAAACTAAAATATCCTAATACTTACACTCTATTCAATACAAGTTTATCATATTTGTATGAAAGATTGGTGTGATTTATGAACTGAAACTGATTTGATATTCTGATGCAGATGACACCAGGCCTTCAGAATGGAGATAAAAACACATTAACAACTCTTTATTGTCCTACCTGGAGATCTACAATGTCATCTCATGCTGACAGTGGACGTGGTTGGAGTGAAGGAGACACAGGACCTGCAGAAGAAATGACAGGTAAACAAACTCAAAAAACACTGATACTTGCTGATGAAATTTCACTTTCTCCTTTTATTAATAAAACATATGCACAATGAAATATAATGGAAAGCTGTCAATTCTATTTTTGTTATTTCAGATCAGCTGATTCCACAGTTTTTTAAACCACAGAGGAGACAGATCAATAAGATGGATACAAGACACATAGAAGGAAATTTTACCTACCCAAGTGAATCAACACCGATTTCAGCAAGATGTCTTTCAAAAGTAGCAAGTAACCCCAACAATCTGATGAGAGAGGAAATAGAACAAAGATCCCATCATTTATCAGACAGCATTCAAGTAACACACAATGCCAGACCACTGCCTCCTGTACCACACAAAATACATTAATTATACACTTTATATCAGTGCATCTCATATACATTCAGAATTGGTGTATTAATCTTCTAAAAAAACAAAAAAACATCCAAGCAGTAAGTTAACTAAGAATGAATGACATTGAAGAATATTTTAAAGTAATTTTCAAACTATCATGTATAAAATTGAGTTAAAGGTGAGCAGGAATTTATTGTTTATATATATATATATATATATATATATATATATATGGGGATTAATTGATGTTTTTTATATCTAACAGTTTTAAATAATGCTGTGAATATCATTGAAATTTTCAGCTTAAGAAAGTAAATATTTGAAGTTTCTGTATATATGTATGCTTTAGTGTAGAGCATTTAACGATAAAAGTATGAGATGAAAAAATATTTTGAATGTTGTAAAAATTAGACTATTTTATATTAATAAAAAAAATATTAACATGATTGAAAGGAATAATGAGAAATAATTGTTTCCAATAAGATATTCAGTACTTTTAACATAAAAAAAAATGATATTCTATAAAAAATATGATTAATTACCTCCAGTGTATTTGATTTTTTAAAAATACAGTAAAAAATATGTTATAAAATCTAAAAGTTATATAATGTAGGGGTTTTATTTTCGATTTCGTATTTTTTAAGAGAAAAAAATTCATTTACTCATGGAAGAAAGGAAAAAAGAAGTTGATAAATGGAGGAATAGGGTCCTTTACACATTGCATCATGGGAAAAAGTAGCTTAGTATTGCATTTATTTTATAAAATCTTGGGACATAGTTTAATCCTGATATAAAAATCAAAAGAATCTTAATATTAAAAAAAATGCATCTTATTGATTTTTTTTTTTTTTTTAGAATTGAATTTTCTCGTTAGTGCGAAAAGCAGCCATTATGCACACATTATACTTATTAGGATAATAGACTACATACACACACGCCCAAACACACAACAACAACATAGTCTTTGTTCTGTCATTGTGATATGAAAGTCAGTGGAGAAAGAGGATGTAAATTGGCTGTGACCCTTTTGTCTGCAAAGATTATAAAAATAAGGTAAGTTGTAAATCTAAATTTTGACTTGATGAAGAGTTGATATGGAAGTAATTGCTGTAATAGACATTAAATCTTGAGGGGAAGATATTTTCTCTCTCAACTTCTGAGAGACTTTATTGATGTGAAGAAAATATAATAAGTTCAATATTTTGTTGATGGAATCTATTTTCTATCATACATTATATTTGTTTATACAAAAGAAATTGTTTAGAATGTTTTCTATGGATTTTGTAGCTAAGGTTCTAGCATTGAAACTGTATAGATGTACTGGACTACATTAGTAGCCATTATGAAATATAAATACCACGATTTTGTTTATATCAAAATTTTTCAGTATTCATAGATACATTTCAGTATAATATTATACGCTTATTGGGTAATTTTGATAAATTTACACCTATTAGATGCATATTACTAACTTTATTGATCTCAGTTGTTCAGTACCGAAAATTGTAGTTCTTATACAAAGTAACTTTTGACTACTGAAAATATATGAATTGTATAAATATTATTGCTCATTTTGATCTTATATATTTTAATGTACTTATAATATTTATCTTTACTGTAACCCATTTTAAATTCATAATTAATCACAAACTAAGAAAATGTATAATCGTTATAAAAAGCAAATTAAATGATATGTCATGATATACTATGATTAAAAAAAACTTATTAAAGTATTTTAGCAGCACCTCTACATTAATAATTTTTGCATTTTTTTTTTCTTTCATTATATACTTAGAATTTAATGTATTACTACACTTCTTACATTTTCCTAAGATAAAATACCTGATATCTAAAAATTTTATTCAACTTTTTTTAAAATGATAATTGTAAAGAATATTTTTTAAAAAGCAAAACTGAAATAAGTAAATGAAAATATATTGATCACCAGAAATTAGTTTTGAAAAAAATGGAAGGGAAATAACTTTGTAAAAACCTGATTTTTATTGATGTCACTCATTTAAGTTGTTATTTCTTTAAGTTTTGCTCAATCTGCCCCAGGTTTTTCTGGTTGCTTATGGAATGTTAGGAAATGGACGCTCATCTCATTGAATTGCTATTGGAAAACATAGCTAGAAGATAAGAATAAATCATATTTGATATAACATATATAATAATTATTAATGCATATGTTATTAAAATTAGGAAATGAGAAATTGTAATTTGTGTATCCATGCTTGGATGATAGAATACTTATATACGCACAATTCCATGTAAAAAGATATACACATACAAACACATACAATGAGAAAATTCTAGTTTTGTGATAGAAAAGAATATTTTAAAAATGTTTTAAGAATGAATTTATTTCTTGTACAAGAGGATTTTAGAAATTAGGTAAGTTTTTAATCTTGTTATAATCTATATCAAGATTTGTAATATTTTTAGTTGAGAAGCCAATAGTTAAAATATTGGATATTTTCTTTCACCTATCACAAGCTTTAAGAAAATTCAAACACATACTAAATACTGAATCTGCTAATATGAAATTTTATTTTATATAGTCATAATTATTTTTTTGTAAAAATGATTTAATGAAATATGCTTTAATTTTCATTTTTTGAATGTTTTTGAAAATTCTGTTATAAAACCTCTAGCTATGATGAAATACTATGTATATGCTTAAAGTCAATATTTTTTAACATACTTATTATATCAGTGTAGAATTATGAAACAGAAATTTTATTGCCATTTATGTTTTACAGTATCTTTTCACATAATAAAAAAACAAAATTATATATGAATTGATATTTGTTCAAATATTTCTTAACATGAAAAATAAGATATCAATATACTGCAGCTGTCATAATAATATATTTGTCTTAATGATAACACAACAGTCAGTTCTTGTATTCTCCAATGATAATGAAAATGTTCAGTGTGCTTAATTACTTAAAATTCTCAAGATAAAATAGGTTACATTTTCTATCAATCACAGAAATCCTACTAATAGCAATTATTTTATGTGTGAATTACAGGTATCAGGTTAGTTAGATGTTTTTTAACAATCTATATTTTATGATGCATTATTTAAATATTAGGAAGAATAATTTTAAAACTTATAAATTGATTGATGATTATTGATAAAATTAAAGAAAAATAAAATATGTTGCTATGGATAAAAAAACCCACTAATTTGTTAAAGTTAATCAGCAATTCTTTAAAGTAATAAATACATAATTATTTGCTTTTTTCATAAAATTCTATAGCTCACATTAAGTTAAATTAAGTCAAAATAATAATATGTATCAGTAATTAATTTCTTTTTTAAACTTTACTTTACCGTATATGATTTTATAGATCATAAATATTCGTTTGTTTTCCATAATTGTCAAAATTACGTACTATATAAAGAAACTTATAAGTCATGCTTTTTAATTATATTTTTTATGGGTTTTTAAATCATGTATTTGGCTATAAACTGATATAAGGGAAATAACTCCATAGCAATCATTCCGAAAGTATGCATAAAATTAACTTGAGTTAGAGAATAAAAAGAGTAAACTTTATTTGAGGCAAATATTTGTTTTCATTTATTTAAGTTAATTCTTAAAAATCTATCAATATATGTTAGTATACTCTGAAAGATATTGGAGTTAATTTTTTTTATTGCACTTTTACGTAAGTGATAGCCAATGTTATGTCTAATTAAGTATAATTCAAATATGAAAATTATGATATTGTCAAATTAGCTGAGAATGTTCATATATTAAAAAAGAGGAATTTTTAACTTGTATATGATATTTTTCCTTTAAATAGTGATATTGTCTAGGAGGAGGCAAATAATGCTTTTACATTTTTATTGCCTTCTTTATGATATACAATAAAAACAATTTATTGCTTCAATTTTCAATTGGATAATGAATGTTTTTAAATATTTGAAATCAAGTTTTTTCTAAAATTCCTCTCATCACATGTATGGTATAATATATAGAAAAAACAAAGTTTTATAAAATTCTAAAATGTTTAAGTCTTATAAAAATCCTTGATCATTCAAATTTCACCTTTTAATCATATTTAGAATTATTTATTAAATTGCAGTTATAATAAAACCTTTCATTTTTTGTAAGATTTAAACTAATCATTGTAATACAATTTTAGAATTAGAATAAAATGTCATATATTTTTACAATGAAACAATACAACTTTTTAGGTAATGTACATCAATGTTTATAAAGTGAAATAAGGTAGTCATGGGGGAAATAGAATAAAAAACTTAATCATTAAGTTGCACTGTTGTCACAGATTTCCCTTTCCTTCTCTCTCTCTCTCTCCATTCGTCCCTATCATCCATCAATCCTGTATCCGCACAGAGTTGTTATAGATAGATTCTTACTGGTCGGCCAACACTGGCATATCCATGTGTCGTAGTCCCTGAAAGAACATCACTTATGAGTTTGTCCTTGCTTCTCCAGCAGTGTCCTGCACATCTTGTTTGTTTTTATAGATGGGAGGTAAGTGGCCATATAGTTGTTGTTTTGTGTGGTATTGCTTCCAGGATTTTTTTCAATATTGCTTGTAGCATTCTTGTGCAGTTCCCATCTAACTTTTTCTCTCTACATTTTGTCAGCATCTATGTGGTGCATCTTTATAGTAGTATTGACACAGTTGCAACTTGAAGAAATCCTATTTTATTTCATTGGATAGATCAGACTTCCATATGATTGATAGCATATCCATTGCAGTCCATGCCTTCACTAGACACATATTGACATCACTTTCAGTAGATGATACACTGCTGCCGAGGTACGTGAAATTGTCAACTAATTATCAGAGGACTTCCACTTAGAGTGAAGATAGCTCCTTCTTATTTAAAACACATGTACTCCATTTTGTTTGCATTCATGTGGAGGCCAATACCTAATGCTGTCTGCTGCAGGCTATGCAGCAGGGATTCAGCTTGTGTAGGTGTATTTGCAAGAAGCGCTATGTCATCTGCATAGTCTGTGTCCATTATAGTTTCAGCTGGATATCTTCTGCTTCTTGCCTTTTTTAGTTTAAAGCCATTTTCTTTTATTAGATCTATCAACATTCAAAATGCAAAATCAAGGCAGATAATAAACAAATATGGTGCTAATGTATCTGCTTGCTGAACTCCAGCAACAATGTCAAAGAATCTGTGTCTCCATCTGGTGAGCAAACCTTAACTTTTGTGTTTCAATAGAGTATCATTATGGCTATAACAGTTTCTTTGGGGAGACCATAAGCCAGAAGTATTTACTCCATTTTTTCTCTGTGTATAGAATCAAATATCTTTGAGAAATCTACAAACAATAGCATTGCCTCAAGATTTTTTGCACCAACTCCTTATATGATTTGACTGATTGTAAAAATCTGTGATGTTGTGGATCATTTTCTCTGAAAACTGTTTTGACTTTTCTTAAGAATTTTCTCAATTACAGATTCAATGAGATTGAGAAGCAGAACATTATAAACCTTAGCCACTATAGAAGTAAGAGTTATGCCTCTGTAGTTCTTGATTTCAAGGTCACCTTTCTTAGGGAAGGAGAGGATGCTGCTTTTGTCCATCTCTCTATTATATCTTGTTCATATATGGCATTGGAAAATCAAAAAAGTAAGTCATCAAATTTCCTTGTCTTCTATACTTCTGAGAGTATTTTGTTGAAGCTTGCAGCTTATCTACTTTTAATTTTTGTCAGTACTACGTTGAGTTCTTGAGTAAACTGTCCTAGATTCTTGAAACATTCTTTCCACTTCTGTATTCTTTCTTCTTGGCTGGCAGCTTTTAGTTTTGTTCTTGAAGTGCTCTTCCTTTTGATCACTTCATTTACTGTCTGCCATGCTATTTGTGATTGTCTATCTGTAAGATAACTTCAGGAATTATCAACAAAAAACATTCATGGTCATAATAAGCCTGTTTATTCATTCCAAACTTGCCTTCATGGGTTAGCATCAGAAGTGCTACCCCAAAGACTGTACCTCCCAAGCTTTTCATACATTACATCTCCCCCACTTATTTATAATTCTTTGCTTCAGATCCAAACTTTATCCAAAACTGAAATGTTCAAGTGCCCTGATTTCTCAAATGGATTGTTGCAGTGGGGTTGACATTGCAACTGTTGATTGTGGTACTTCGACTTCTCAGGAAGATTGTCGCAACAGTTGATTTCTGGACTGGAGGATTCTCTGGCATGACTGTCTGAAGTGTGAATAGGAACTTGGGAGGGGGGATGTGTCTGGTTATGGTGGCAATCTTGATTCAATTTGCTTATTCACTGGAGTTGGTGACATTGGCTCAGAAGAACAGAGACAAGCCCTCATGTAGTCTTGATGACATCGAATAACTCGTCCGTCTTGTAATTTTATCAGGAAAGATTGGATACCAATACCCTCCAAAACATGCCTGGCCAACCATCCATGGCTACTGTTAAAATTTTGGGCAAAAACCTCCTGTCTTTTGTGAAACATCTGCATCTTGGTGGTTCTGTCATAATGGAATTCTGATGATCTTGGCTGAGGAGTACAGTGGTAGAGGTGGATGGCTTCAACCTATCCAGATTTGTCTTTAACTTACTTCTGCTGGTGTAACTCTAGTTGTGGTATGGGATGTTGCCCTGTAGGAGAGTAGGAACTGTAAAAAAGTTTTGTTTCCAGTGTTCCACCTGACATCCTTCTCAGTCCGTTTTTAATAATTTTAACTGCACTTTCAACTTGGCCATTTGAGGCTTGATGGTAGGGGCTGACCAATTTGTACTTAATACCATTTTTTCTAGTAAATTCAGCAAACTTTAAACTGGTGAAGCATGGGCCATAGTCACTGACTAGGAGATTTGGAAGGCTGTGTGTGGCAAAACAACACTTTAATTTTTCAATTGTGGTAGTTTAATTTGTGTCTCCTGTAAGGTAGACCTCTATCCATTTTTAGTGAGCATCGGTGACTATGAGTAGATTTCTGCCATTGTAGTCGGCATAGTTCATATGGATCTGGTGCCAGTGTTCCCTAGGCCATTTTCAGGTATGTAGTGGTGCTCTTGCAAGAGAGGTTCTAAAGCTCTGGCATGTATAGCAACATTTAACTTTTTCCTCAATATCCACATCCATCCCTGGCCACCACATGTAGTTCCGAGCCAGGGCCTTCATTTTTACCATACTTGATTGGCATTGGTGGAGCTCCTTCAGGACTTGTTGTCTAAAGGTGTATGGTATTATCACTCAAGATCCCCAGAGCTGGCATTCATTTTCAATGCTTAGTTCGTATCTCTTTGTATGAAACGCTGGGTAGAGAAGCCCCTCTTGTAGATTTGTTCCTGATCATACAGCTTGGTAGACCTTTGAAAAGACTGGATCCTTTGAGGCACATTTTCAAATATTGGTAGAATGCATTGTAGTGTTATCCAGGTGCTCCATTTGGTGAATGATGCATCCTGGCATTAGGACTTGTAGATTTTCAGGTAGACAGCTCATTGCGTCAGCAGTAACAATGTTTGTTCCCGGTTTGTACATGATGCTATAATCATATGAACTCATCAACACCTGATGATTCTTGGTAGCAGGCTACTGAGGATAGGCTTTGTTGGGCTGAAAAGACAGACAAATGACTTGGGATCTGTAATGATCCAGAAAGTCCATCCAAGCAGGTACTGGTGGAATTTTTTTACTCTAAAGATGATGCCTAGTCCTTCCTTATCTAGCTGGCTGTAATTTTTTTGACTGCCAAAAGTGTCCAAGAATTATAGGCAACTGGTTTCTCACTACCATTTGGCATGATATGAGATAGAACTGCTTCCAGGCTGTACTGACTAGTATCATAAGTGAGGATAAGTTTTTTCTTGGGATCATAGTGGACCAAGACATGATTCATCTTTAATGACTTTTTCACTTATTGAAGCACTAAAGAGTGATCTGTTTCCCACCTCTAAGAGATGCCCTTCTGCAACAGGCAGTATAGGGGGCCCAGCCTATCTGCTATGTTGGGAACATACCTTGAGTAAAACTGGAACAATCACAGGAAGGCTTTCAGTTCTGTCACATTACACAGTGCAGGTGCATCTCTGATAGCTTGTATTTTGTCCTCAGTGGGATGTAGACCTTCCAAATCTATCTGGTGACCAAGTAAGTAACTGATGGAGCCATGAATTTGCATTTATCAAATTTGACTTGGAGGCTGGAGGCTGAGAGTTCCTTCAAGACTCTGTCTAAGTTGTCTAGATGTTCTGCGTCAGAAGATCCTATTATCAGAGTGTCCTCCTGGTCACTTACTACATGTGGTTCTCTTGCAAAAAGGTTGTCCATGTAGTGTTGATATATGCTAGGGACAGACTTGGCTCCAAAACTGAGGCAGTTGAACTGGTACAGGTATGAGGGGTGTTGATTGTAGGGAATTTATTAGTCTTTGTGTAATGGGACCTATAGAAATGCAGATCTCAAATCCAGTTTTCTGAATTTTCTTACCTAGCTCAGTTTCGTGTATAGGTCTTCAATCTTTTGTATGGGATATGAGTCCAGGTTGGTACACTTATTCATGGTCATCTTGTAGCCCCCACACAGACAAATTGATTGGTCTGTTTTAAGGAGTGCAATGATTGGGGCTGCCCATTCTGAATACTGTATGGGTTCAATTATCCCCCAAAGACTCCAGCCTGTCCAGCTTTTTGTCCACCTTTTTCTTGCAATGCATAAGGTACATGATGTGCTTTGCAGAAGATTGGTTTTGTGTTTGGGTTGACTCTCAATGATGTTGTGTAATTTCTTAGTTCACCCGGCTCGTCTTTGAAAATGTCCGGGTACCTCTGTATGATATCCTTGACAGCTGAGGTAGCGTTAACTGCCTTGAGCTGATGAATCCTATTCCAGCTGTTGGATTACCTCCAGCTAGTTCTTTCCTAACAGTGTAGGTCCTGATCCTAGTACAACCCCCAAAGATAGGTGATACTGCTGATTGTCATATGTTATGGTAACCTTACAGGTACCACATGGGGTTATGTTTTCTCTTGTGTAGGTGACAAGTTTTTGTGCCATGTGGCTCAGTTTTGGTTTATTGGGCCTCTGCCAGTGTCTGTCAGAAATAGTGTGGCTGATTAGTGATACTGCAACACCTGTATCAATTTCCATCTTTACCCATCTGTCATTGATGGCCACCAATACCATTAGAGGGTCAATTTATTTTTCATAAGATACGGAAGAGTTTGTGCACTGTGGCAGTGTCTCCTGAAGTAATAGTGTGTGTGTTGTCATCATGCTCATCTCTGCTGACCTTATGTGTCCAGCAATTTCTGGTTCCATTAGTACCTTTCCTTTTCAGGCAGGCTACTGAAATGTTGCCAGTTGCATCCCTGAAGCAACGATAATCTGGTGAGTACTTGCTGTCACATCAAAAAACCTGGTTTTTCACTTTTTTCTTGATTGGAGTTTCCTCTGTCAATGTGG
This sequence comes from Sepioteuthis lessoniana, assembly GCA_963585895.1. Taxonomy (NCBI): domain Eukaryota; kingdom Metazoa; phylum Mollusca; class Cephalopoda; order Myopsida; family Loliginidae; genus Sepioteuthis; species Sepioteuthis lessoniana. Next base: position 64,272,073 of record OY757908.1, read on the forward strand.
CTTATATTTGGCTGTGTGAGTGTTGTGGTTTTGGAGCAGGCTGCTATGTCATGAACATTTTTGTCAGTACTTACCATCGCCAGGGCTATCTGTCTAGCCTAGTTGAAAGTCAACTTTTTTTCCGCCAATAAACCTCTGCAGATACAGTTATCTGTGAAACCTACATCCAGCAAGTCCCTTAACATATCCTGGATTGTGGAACCAAATTTGCAGAACTTTGACTGTTTTTTCAGTGGGTGATAAAGTCTGAGATGGATTGGTTTGGTTGTTGTCTGCATATATAAAAGTTGAAGTATTCAACAATAACACACTGGGTTGCAGTGTTCCATATTTCCTATTTACCAACCCCTCCACTCAAGCAGGATATGACACAAGGTCAATTTTTAAGCGGAGTTTAACAGGTTTGAATTCAGAGTTTTCCTTCTCCTAGACTAGTTGCCTCACCAAGGCTGAAGAACCCAGTCTGCCCTACTATTTATCCATAGAATAATTGGATTCATACCTTTCCCAAGGGTATTAGTGCTATGTGAAATGAAATCAGACTCGTCCTGGATTTGAACTCTGGTTGAAGTGTTCCTCTAATGCCTGTGATAGCTCGTCAAACAATTTGTCTTGTAAGCTATCGGGTGTGATGAGGTCTTTTGATAAGGAGAATGTTTCCATTCCACACACTGAGAGCAGCACTGCCTTTTTTCTATTTGCATCTGTAATACTGTTGGCTTTGAAATAGTATGAAAGTCTTTCAGCATAAGTAATCCAATCACCCTTTGCTGGCAAAAACTCTCCAATTTGTCTATATGAAGACATATTGCATGCACCTCGTGTATCTGGTCAGTGGATATTTTATCCAAAAAGAGACTGTTCACACTAACAAAAAAATTTCTGCATTAAAATAAAAGAAAAAAACACTCACCGATGAAGTTTCATTTCATCCTCCATTGCCACGTAAGATAACTTCGGGAATTATCAACAAAAAACACTTTTTGGTCATAAATCTGTTTATTCCTTCCAAACTCGCCTTCAAGGGTTGCCACTGGAAGTTCCCAGTGTGACTCCAAAGACTGTAGTTCCTAAGCTTTTTCATACATTGTACTATCTTCAGTCAAGTTTCTTATTTTATTGATCTGACCTTGAATGTATTCATGTTGTTCTTGTTGGTATGTGTTATTTAGTTCCCTTTGTGCCCTAAGTTTTTGTGCATTGGCATTTTATAGGTTTCTTTTGTTACATAAGGATGCCGATTTTATGTTATCATGTTTTTTTTCCTAAACACTTGTAACTCTCATGGAACTTGACATTTGGCTTTGGCTTCTGTTGGTATACATTCTGCTGCAACTGCTTTCATGTGGGCATTGAAGTTTTCATATTTGTCATTCGGAGTAAGTGTTTCAGATATCTCCTGTTGTCAATTGAATTTGTTTCTTACAGTTACTGTATATTTATTGTTAATATCTCTATTGTTAAGTGAGACCAAGTTTTAGTGTGTGTTTTTGGTTGTTTGTGTCTTATTTCTGCATAGGCTCAGGCATATCTTTGCTGTGACAATTCTCTGATCAGAAGATACTTCTTAAAAAGAGAAATATGCCTCACAGTTCAGTTTATGAGTATATAATCTATCTGTGAATTATTTGGGTAGGTGTAGGTCTACAGTTTTCCCTCCCATTTTTGGAATTTAGTATTAAGGCATGTTAGTTTTCGAGTGAGAAGTCTGTTAGATGTTCCCCATTTCTGTTTGACAAGTTGTGTAAACAGAATTTATTGTTTTTGTCTTTGCTTATTTGAGCATTCATGTTCCCACCAATGATTAGAAGGTTGTGTTTGTGAATATTTCAGACAGGGGAAGATAGCTCGTTGTAGAAGGTGATTATGTCTGTCTTATCACTAGCATTAGTGGGACTGTAGCAGGAGATGCTTGTTGTGCAGGGGTTGCTGTTGAATGAAGCACACATCTTTTTTGGTTGTATTTTCTCTGTGTTATTTAGCGATTTCAGGACATGGGGACTGAGAAGCATTGATAGAGTTTTTCCACGCAGATGCTTAGACAAATGTCCATCCATTACCAGTATCATTGTATTTTATTTCTAGTTTGCTATGGTAGTATCTATGTTATTGTATGCATACAATGCTTATATTCTGCTCTGCTAATTTTAGTGGAGAAGCTGTTAATTTAGCAGCAGAGGAATAGGAAAAGTAGTTATCAAGAAGAGGGAAAATGATGGTGGAGAAATGAAGAAAGTTGGAATGATGTTTGTGGTCACATGACTAACTCTGAAAATAAAGTTAAGGAATTCCACCTCTGAAGGCATAAGTCGACTGAACAAGTACTACAAAGGAAGTAGAGGGGGGACAGAAAGAAAAAAAAACTGATGAGAGGCTGTACTGTCTTCTGTTTTAATTCCAGAGAGGAACAACAAAATGATGGTAAATGTTTTTAAGTCCTGTTTGCTATAACTATTAGAACTAAACACATGTTCTACTTTGTGTATATTTTAATTTTTTTTCTCTATTTTTATCCTTCTGCTATATATGTCCGTTTAAATATATTAGGGTAGAAACTGTTAATTTAGCTGTAGAGGAATAGGTAAAGTAATAAACAAGAGGAGTGAAAATGGTGGTGATAAAGTAGAGAAAGTTAGAATAATTTTTGTAGTCACATGACCAACTTTTAGAATAAAACTAAGGAATTCCACCACTGAAGGCATAGGTCAAATGAACAAGCACCATGATAAAATTAGGGAAAAATGTATAAGTGAATTGTTTAACAAAGATAAAACTTAAGAAATTTAAGGAAAAAGAATTGTACTCTAAACATATCACTAGAAGCCATAGGAAGCAGCATGGTGGATGTGAAGTAAAACAAATGAATCCAAAGTTGGGTCAACAGTTCTTCTACCCAGCATCAGCTGGGTGGAAAAACCATACAGGTCAATGGCCAGGATCAAACAGATGAATCAGGAAGATACTGCTACTCATCTATAATGGTGACGTCTATTGATGAAATAAAAAAACAGCCAATGAAAGATTACCATGACTCTGAAAACTAGCTTAGATATACCGGCTATAGAAAGAGAAATCAATTTTTTTCTTCTTTTTTTTTCCTTTTTTCTTTTTTATAACATCAAGTATTTCCTTAGAAACTGCAAGCAGGGTAATATTTAATAAAAATATTTGATTTAAATTTAGTTTCTAGTTAGAAATCTATTATTACAAGTATTTATAGCGTTCAATTTAATATCACTTCTCTTTCTGTGCTGTCTACGCATATACATAGTACAAATACTGTTATAAAGTAAAATTAAAATATATCAAATAAAAAAAAAATTTAACTTTGTAAAATCATGAAAAAATATTTACTTTGTGTACTATTACATTTTTGTTCTTTTTTTACAATGATGGTATAAATAATTATAAACTAATCAAGAGATTTACTTTATTCCTTTCTATAGTTCAAACCAAAAAAATGCTGATATTATGCAATCTATTTGCGGTGTTCAACTTATGTTTTTGTGCTGACCTCATCTACAGTGTGAAAGAAGAACAGAGTCCAGGCACTTACATTGGCAATATTGCTACAGACTCACATGTCATGGATAATATTCCTTTAAAAGATCATAAACATGTCACATTCACACAACTGCAAAAAAGAAGGTCCCAGTTATTTCGTGTTGGCAAGAATACAGGAAAACTGTACACGGCACAAATCCTGGATGCTGAATCCTTGTGTACTTATAACATAGAATGTTTCAAAATGATTGATGTTGCTGTAAGGAAAGCCAAATCCTTTATAAAGCTTTTAGAAATCAAAGTCATTATAAAAGATATCAATGATCACCAGCCAGAATTCCCAGAAAAGCAGATTAAAATTGAATTTGATGAAGGATATGGAATTGGAATGCAAAAATCAATCCCAAATGCTATGGATAAAGATATCAGTGGTCTGAATTCTCAAATTACTTATGTACTAAACAAAGAAGATGAAGATCCATTTACATTGTCAGTATCAAAAACTCTAGCTGGAACATCAGATCTTAGTATTATATTAGAAGATAGGTTAGACAGAGAAAAGAAAGATTCCTATATGATTAAAGTAATTGCCAAAGATGGAGGATCTACTCCAAAACAAAGTATTTTAGATGTTCATATCTCAGTGTTAGACGTGAATGATAATTCTCCTGTTTTCTCTCAAAAGCTTTATAATGTTACAGTTAAAAATGGACATGATAAAAATATTCCTCTAGTTACTTTATTGGCTTCAGATTTAGATGCTGGAAAAAATGGAAATATTTTCTATCATTTCAACACTAAAACATCAGCAATAGCCAAAACATATTTTAAAGTAAACCAAAAAAGTGGTGAAATATTTTTAAAGAAAAACATCCCACCAGGAGAAAAGTTATTTCATAATTTATATGTGGAAGCCACAGATGAAGGTATTCCTCCTTTGAGTTCAATTGCCATGGTCCAAATAAATGTGATCAATCAACAAAATAATGCTCCAACAATTGATGTGAACTTCTTTTCAGCTTCATCTACTGAAAATTCTACATCAGTTTCTGAGGACATTGAGGTGGGGAGTTTCATTGCTTATGTAAAAGTAACTGATCACGATGCTGGCCAGAATGGAGAGGTCATATGTGATCTCCATCATGATAAGTTTAAACTGAAAAGTCAAGGCTTGAAAAAATACCAAGTGATTCTGAAAGACCTATTAGATAGAGAGACAGAGGAACATCATGACATCACAATCAGCTGTGAGGATATGGGATTCCCACCAAGACATAGTGAGAGTAAGTTTTCCATTAAAGTGATCGATGTCAATGATGTAAAGCCAAAATTTTCTAAAGCAAGATACAAATTCCATATCAGTGAGAACCAGAAGGCTCACATTGATGTTGGCTCAATCAATGCATCTGACCCAGACTTGGGACCTGGAGGGGAACTAATTTTTTCTCTAGCAACAAATAAAAAGAAAAGTCACCTGCCTTTTCTAATCACCAAAGATGGTTTTATTTCAACAAGTGAACTATTAGACCATGAATTAGAAGATGTTTATAAGTTTGAGGTTTTGGTGAAAGACAATGGAATTCCATCACTGAATAATACAGTAGATGTGATTGTTGAGGTTGAAGATGAAAATGATAACAGTCCATATTTTACATTTCCCAGTGTTAATCCACACAATCTTGAAGTTGTTTATTTTGCTGATGAAAGCAAGAATGTGACAGTTGTGAGGGCACATGACAGTGACAGTCAAGAGAATGCATTTCTCAGATATGAAATAAGTGCAGGCAATGAGAAACAGTTGTTCACGATTGACCATTACAGTGGTTTGTTGTCTTCTACTGGTGCCCTTACAAAACAAGATGCTGGCTCTTATGAACTGGAGTTTGTTGTCAAGGATAGTGGTATGCCAGTTTTATCAGCAACAACTACAATCTTTTTGAGTCTGATAATGAAAAATAAGACTTCTTCTTTGGAAAGAGTAAATGGTGTGCTGCAGAGAAGTGAGTCTGATGAGAAGGTGCATCTTAATATGGTGATTATTATTACAGTAGCAGCTGTCATGGTGACTATCATCCTTACAGCTTCAGTCTCAATCTGCGTGCTTCGCTGTTGTAATACTGCAAGTATAGATGGAGATGATGTTTCTAATAGATATGTCAGTGAACAAAGACATTTGATGTCATCTTCTTATCGAGGAAGCTCTTGGCCAGATGTTCCAACAACTATGATAAATGATCCAAACTTTGGCATGAATGCTGAGCAGATGGCAGCCAACAGAAGAGAGTCATATCCAAGGTTTATTAACCAATCAACAGCAATAAGACCACATGCAGCAGTTGATATCAGTTGTCAGGTATGTACTCCAATTACTATATATGATGGCATATAAAACCCCTTTTTCCTTCTAAACTTTGTCTGAAAACATTTCTTGTGTCTTATATACAAATGTTTGTAAAATGATTGGCTAATGTTTACTCACACTCTAGAAACTACTGATATATAATAGGGTTAGTTGGAAAGTTCAAAGATTACTTTCATGGATTATTATCAATGAGGGTTATTTTTGACTTTGTCCTTCTTGTAATTTAAACACTTCTTCAATCAGTGTTGCAGTGTTTGTTTCCTATTGGTCAAAGAAATCATCAACAGTAGATATATGATCACATGAACGTTACAGCCCACTCTCGTATATTTATTTGAATTCTATAATACTGCAAAAGTAAATTTAACTAACAGAGTCTTGCATGTCATCAAAACAGTACATTTCCTAAATTTTCTCTTATATGTTCTGCATTAATTTAAAACTTTATTCTCTATAATAATATCATCTTTAGTGCTTGTATAGTAATATTATTCAATCAAAACTAACAAGCCAGAATCTACTCAATTTTGAAAGTAAATTTGATAAGTGTACTTGGCTTTGATTCATTTGCTGATATTTATGACCACATAAAAAATGTTTTCTTTGGGTTTTTTTCTGCGAGGTAAAAGTTAAAAAAACTAAAATATCCTAATCTTTATACTCCAATTCAATACAAGTTTATCATATTTGTATAAAATATTGGTGTGGTTTATGAACTGAAATTGATTTGATATTCTGATGCAGATGATGCCAGGTCTTCAGAATGGAGATAAAAACACATTAACAACTCCTTATTGTCCTACCTGGAGATCTACAATGTCATCTCATGCTGACAGTGGACGTGGTTGGAGTGAAGGAGACACGGGACCTGCAGAAGAAATGACAGGTAAAAAAATTAAAAAAACACTGATACTTGCTAATGAAATTTCATTTTGTTTTTTTATTGATAAAATATATGCACAATGAAATATTGAAAACTATCAATGTTATTTTTCTTAGATCAACTGATTCCACAGTTTTTTAAACCACAGAGGAGACAGATCAATAAGATGGATACAAGACACATAGAAGGAAATTTTACCTACCCAAGTGAATCAACACCGATTTCAGCAAGATGTCTTTCAAAAGTAGCAAGTAACCCCAACAATCTGATGAGAGAAGAACTAGAACAAAGATCCCATCATTTATCAGACAGCATTCAAATTACACACAATGCCAGACCACTGCCTCCTGTACCACACAAAATACATTAATTATACACTTTATATCAATGCATCTCATATACATTCAGAATTGGGACACTAATTTTCTGCAAAGAACATCCAAGCAGTAAGTTTAGTAAGAATGAATGACATTTAGGAATATTTTTTAATAATTTTCAAATGAGTATATGTAAAAACTAGTTAAAAATAAGTAGGAATTTATCTTTTCTTTTTTTTTTTTTTTTTTTTTCGTTTATGTTGAAATATAATAATTACTTGATGTTTTCTATATTTTACAGGTTTAAATAATGTAGTGAATATCACTGAGATTTTCAGCTTAAGAAAGTAAAGATTTGAATTTTTCTGTATCTATAAACTTATTTTTGTCTAGGGAAATTAATGATAATTGTATGAGATGAAAGAATATTTTGAACATTGTAAAAAATTACACAGTTCTATATTAACAAGGAAATATAAGCATGATTAAAAAGAATAATTAGAAATTTTTGTTTCCAATAAAATAGTCAGTGCTGTTAACATGGAGTTAAATTATTGAAATTTCAAACAGAGATCAACTTTTTTTATGAAAATAATAAGGGAATATAAATTTCCAAATATCAAATAAAACAAATTATGTTCAATAAAAAGTAATTTCTGAAAAATTATCTCCAGTGTATTTAATTAAAATAAAATCAAGTACTATAAAATATATGTGATAATACTTGAAAAGCTAAATAATACAGGTGTTTTATTTTCAATTTTGTATTTTTGAGAGAAAAAAATGATTTACTCATGAAAGAAAGGAAAAAAGAAATTAAGAAATGGAGGAATAGGGTCCTTCACACATTGCATCATGGGTAAAAGTAGCCAAGTATAGCATTTATTTTATAAAATCTTATGATACAGTTTAATTCTAATAGGAAAATATTAAGGATCATAATAAAAAAAAAAAAAATGCATGTAATTATTTTTTGTCTTCCAAAAATCAAATTTTCTCGTTAGTGAGAGATGTCGCCATTGCACACACATAATACATTTTAGGATAATAGACTTCATATATATACACACACTCAAACACACAACAACATAATCTTTGTTCGGTCATTGTGATATGAAAGTCAGTGGAGAAAGAGGATGTTATTGGCTTTGATTCTTTTACTTGAGGAGAATATGAAAAAATAAGGTAAGTCCTAAATTTTAATTTAGACTTTTGATAAAGAGTTGTCATGGAAGTAATTGATGGAGTAGATGAAATTAAATCTTGGGAGATGATATTTTCTCTATTAAATTTTTGAGAAATTTTATTGATATGAATAAAATATTAAAAGTGAAATGTTTTGCTGATGAAATTTATTTTCCATCACATCCATCATGTCTGTTTATACTGAGAGAAGGATGTAGAATGTCTTGTATGTATTTGGTATGAATGTTATGCTTTAAATAAGTCTATCTTAAATGAATCACTTCAGTTGCCATTATGAAATATTATCAATGCTAAAATTTTGTTACGTTCATCAGTATATTTCATTATTTTATCATGTACTAACTTTATGATTTTTTTATTAAACATAAATGACACACATATTTTTAGAATTATTGTTCTGTGTTTTTCAGAAGAAAAAAATAATTGTTCTCGTACATATTAGCCTTTGTGTAATGAAAAATATATAAATAGTATATGTTGCTCACTTTTTATGTTATACATTTCAGTATGCTTATAATATTTACCTTATAAACTAATTCATTTCACATATAATATGATGAATAAAAAAAAATATGAAAATGTATAACAGCCATGCATAAGCAAATTAACTGCCACAATTTATTAATATATATTTTAATAAGTTTTATTGCAAAAGCAGTTTAGAAGCAGCTCTATAGCCTTTATTAATAATTTGTTAAAATTCTTTTAATTCATATGATACTTAGAATTCAGTGTATTGTTGCACTGCTTACATTTTCTTGAAGGAAAAACAGATATGAAAAAATTTTATTCATTATTTAGTTTTGTAAAACTCATTAATTTTTAAAAAGCAAAAATAAGATAAACAAACAAAATATATACTGCTCAGTATATGAAAGTAACTTAGAATTATTATATAAGGGATATAACTTAGTAAAAATTGATTTTATTGCTGTCACTCGAGTTGGCATTGTAAAACAAAGCTAGATTATGAAAATAATGTTTAATATAAGATGTATTTCTTAAGCTATTTCTTATATATAATCATAACTCCATAAAAATGCCTCTTCATAGTGAGATTTTCATTACAACAGTACACTTAAAATACTCCATTTTAGTGAATAAAGGAGTTTCCTGTTCAATTTACAAGTGAATGATAGTGTTGTGGAGTCAGTAATTACACTGGACCTCATTTTCTATCTATATATTGATAAGATTATCTTTGTGTATATATATATATATATATATATATATACACACACACAGATGTATAACCTTAAACTCGCAAAAAAATCTTGAGAGCATGATTTTTATTTGAATAATATTTAAAATGCTTTAACTAAGAGAATAAAGCAATTCCCAGCCAAATTAGCATATAGATGATAATTTTTAGGAATTTATATTCAGGCTGATTATATTATTTTAATTATTCAGATGATTGACATAATAAAGACAACTATGAAGTGCTTATTAGACTCCTTCACTCTTTCCTAAATAGAAAAATGAATAGCACATGAACCAAAGTTACAGTATGAACCTAGTTGGTTCACAGTTCATCCAATATATGCTAAACTTGCTATATTTAAGAAAATATAGGGAAAATCCTCTGTGAAATGTATAAATATTTTCTGATAATGAAATTTATGATGGAAAGGTTGTTGTTATATGAAGAAAAAAACTTTTCTACATGAAAATATTGTTTCAAAATATTCAGTGATAATGTTTATCGATGATATTATTAAGGAGGCATTATCTAAGATTAATGAATTTTTCATTGATGCTTTTCATGTAACAATGAATCATTAAATGTCTTATCGAATGTAGAATTGTTAAATTTTATGTGCTTAAAGTAAATGCTTCAATTTTATTTTTCTTCAGATCTTAGCTGAATATGTTTCCACCAATATATATTCTATTCATTGCCTTCCATGGTTGTTTGTCTGCTGAACTCATCTATAATGTGGAAGAAGAACAGAGTCCAGGCACCTATATTGGGAATATTGCTATAGATTCACATGTCATGGATAATATTTCTCTAAAAGATCATAAACACATCACATTCACACAACTTCAAAAGGGAAGCTCTCAGTTATTCCGTGTTGCCAAGAATACAGGAAAACTATACACTGCACAAATATTGGACGCTGAATCCTTGTGTACTTATAATGTAGAATGTTTCGAGATGATTGATGTTGCTGTAAGAAAAGCCAAATCCTTTATAAAGCTTTTAGAAATCAAAGTAAATATAAAAGATATTAATGATCACCAGCCAGAATTTCCAAGCAAGCAAATTAGCATAGAATTTTATGAAGGTGATGGAACTGGAATGAAAAAATCAATTCCTAGCGCAAGCGATAAAGATCTCAATAACATTTATTCCCAAATTACTTATGAACTAATCAACAAAGATGAAGAAGAAAACCCATTTACATTATTTGTGAATAAAAATTTTGCTGGGGCATCAGATTTAAGTATCATATTAGATAAAAGATTGGATAGAGAAACAAAAGATAGCTATCTAATTCAAGTAGTTGCACAAGATGGAGGATCTCCAGCCAAACAAAGTATTCTTGATGTTCATATTTCAGTAAGTGATATCAATGATAATGCACCTTTCTTTTCTCACAATATCTACAATGTTTCAGTCACACAGGATCAAGATGAAACTAATCCTATTATTACATTATCTGCAACAGATTTAGATTTTGGTCAAAATGGCAATATTTCATATACTTTTAACTCTAAAACATCAACTCTAGCTAAAAAATACTTCAAGCTAAACCAAATTACTGGGGAAATATTTCTAAAAAGCAAAATACCATCGGGAGAAAAATTAATACATAATTTATATATTGAGGCTAAAGATGGCGGACATCCTCCTTTAAGTTCATTGGCCATGGTGCAAGTAAATGTGATTAATCAACAAAATAATGCTCCAACAATTGATGTGAACTTCTTCTCAGCTTCATCTACAGATAATTCTACATCAGTTTCTGAGGACATTGAAGTGGGCAGTTTTATTGCTTATGTGAAAGTAACTGACCATGATGCTGGCCAGAGTGGAGAGGTTATATGTGATCTCCATCATGATAAGTTTAAACTGAAAAGTCAAGGCTTGAAAAAATACCAAGTGATTCTGAAAGACCCATTGGATAGAGAGACAGAGGAACATCATGACATCACAATCAGCTGTGAGGATATGGGATTCCCACCAAGACATAGTGAGAGTAAGTTTTCTATTAAAGTGATCGATGTCAATGATGTGAAGCCAAAATTTTCTAAAGCAAGATACAAATTCCGTATCAGTGAGAATCAGAAGGCTCACATTGATGTGGGCTCAATCAATGCATCTGACCCAGACTTGGGACCTGGAGGGGAACTGATCTTTTCTCTTGCAACAAATAAAAAGAAAAGTCACCTGCCTTTTCTAATCACCAAAGATGGTTTTATTTCAACAAGTGAACTATTGGACCATGAATTAGAAGATGTTTATAAGTTTAAGGTTTTGGTGAAAGACAATGGAATCCCATCACTGAATAATACAGTGGATGTGATTGTTGAGGTTGAAGATGAAAATGATAACAGTCCATATTTTACATTTCCCAGTGTCAATCCACACAATCTTGAAGTTGTTTATTTTGCTGATGAAAGCAAGAATGTGACAGTTGTGAGGGCACATGACAGTGACAGTCAAGAGAATGCATTTCTCAGGTATGAAATAAGTGCAGGCAATGAGAAACAGTTGTTCACGATTGACCATTACAGTGGTTTGTTGTCTTCTACTGGTGCCCTTACAAAACAAGATGCTGGCTCTTATGAACTGGAGTTTGTTGTCAAGGATAGTGGTATACCAGTTTTATCAGCAACAGCTACAATCTTTTTGAGTCTGATAGTGAAAAACAAGACTTCTTCTTTGGAAAGAGTAAATGGTGTGCTGCAGAGAAGTGAGTCTGATGAGAAGGTGCATCTTAATATGGTGATTATTATTACAGTAGCAGCTGTCATGGTGACTATCATCCTTACAGCTTCAGTCTCAATCTGCGTGCTTCGCTGTTGTAATGCTGCAAGTATAGATGGAGATGATGTTTCTAATAGATATGTCAGTGAACAAAGACATTTGATGTCATCTTCTTATCGAGGAAGCTCTTGGCCAGATGTTCCAACTACTATGATAAATGATCCAAACTTTAGCATGAATGCTGAGCAGATGGCAGCCAACAGAAGAGAGTCATATCCAAGGTTCATTAACCAATCAACTGCTATAAAGCCACATGCAGCAGTTGATATCAGTTGTCAGGTATGTACTCCAATTACTATATATGATGGCATATAAAACCCCTTTTTCCTTCTAAACTTTGTCTGAAAACATTTCTTGTGTCTTATATACAAATGTTTGTAAAATGATTGGCTAATGTTTACTCACACTCTAGAAACTACTAATATATAATAGGGTTAGTTGAAAAGTTCAAAGATTACTTTCATGGATTATTATCAAATGAGTGTTATTGTTGACATTGTCTTTCTTGCAATTTAAACACTTCCTCAATCAGTGTTGCAGTGTTTGTTTCCTATTGGGAAAAAAAATCATCAACAGTAGATATATGATCACATGAACGTTACAGCCCACTCTCGTATATCTATTTGAATTCTATAATACTGTAAAAGTAAATTTAACTAACAGAGTCTTGCATGTCATCAAAACAGTACATTTCCTAAATTTTCTCTTATATGTTCTGCATTAATTTAAAACTTTATTCTCTATTATAACATCATTTTTAGTGCTTGTATAGTAATATTATTCTGTTAAAACCAACAATCGAGAATCCACTCAATTTTCAAAGTAAAATTATTTTGCTTTTATTCATTTGCTGACATTTATATCCTCATGAAACCTGTTCTTCATTTATTCTTTTCTGTGAGGTAAAAGTTAAAAAAACTAAAATATCCTAATCTTTATACTCCAATTCAATACAAGTTTATCATATTTGTATAAAAAATTGGTGTGATTTATGATGTGAAACTGATTTGGTATTCTGATGCAGATGATGCCAGGTCTTCAGAATGGAGATAAAAACACATTAACAACTCCTTATTGTCCTACCTGGAGATCTACAATGTCATCACATGCTGACAGTGGACGTGGTTGGAGTGAAGGAGACACAGGAACTGCAGAAGAAATGACAGGTAAATAAACTCAAAAAACACTGATACTTGCTGATGAAATTTCATTTTCTTCTTTTATTGATAAAATATATGCACAATGAAATATTATTGAATGCTGTCAATTCTATTTTTGTTCTTTCAGATCAGCTGATTCCACAGTTTTTTAAACCACAGAGGAGACAGATCAATAAGATGGATACAAGACACATAGAAGGAAATTTTACCTACCCAAGTGAATCAACACCGATTTCAGCAAGATGTCTTTCAAAAGTAGCAAGTAACCCCAACAATCTAATGAGAGAAGAACTAGAACAAAGATCCCATCATTTATCAGACAGCATTCAAATTACACACAATGCCAGACCACTGCCTCCTGTACCACACAAAATACATTAATTATACACTTTATATCAATGCATCTCATATACATTCAGAATTGGGACACTAATTTTCTGCAAAGAACATCCAAGCAGTAAGTTTAGTAAGAATGAATGACATTTAGGAATATTTTTTAATAATTTTCAAATGAGTATATGTAAAAACTAGTTAAAAATAAGTAGGAATTTATCTTTTCTTTTTTTTTTTTTTTTTCGTTTATGTTGAAATATAATAATTACTTTATGTTTTCTATATTTTACAGGTTTAAATAATGTAGTGAATATCACTGAGATTTTCAGCTTAAGAAAGTAAAGATTTGAATTTTTCTGTATCTATAAACTTATTTTTGTCTAGGGAAATTAATGATAATTGTATGAGATGAAAGAATATTTTGAACATTGTAAAAAATTACACAGTTCTATATTAACAAGGAAATATAAGCATGATTAAAAAGAATAATTAGAAATTTTTGTTTCCAATAAAATAGTCAGTGCTGTTAACATGGAGTTGAATTATTGAAATTTCAAACAGATATCAACTTTTTTTATGAAAGTAATTAGGGAATATGAATTTCCAATTATTAAATAAAACAAATTATGTTCAATAAAATATAATTTCTGAAAAATTATCTCTAGTGTATTTAATTGAAATAAAATCAAGTACTATAAAATATATATTATAATATTTGAAAAGCTAAATAATGTAGGTGTTTTATTATCAATTTTGTATTTTTAAGAGAAAAAATGATTTGCTCATAAAGAAAGGAAAAAAGAAGTTAATAAATGGAGGAATAGGGTCCTTCACACATTGCATCATGGGAAAAAGTAAGCAAGTATAGAATTTTTTTAATAAAATCTCATGATACAGTTTAATTCTTATAGGAAAATGGGAAACATCATAATACTAAAAAGTAAGGTATTTAACTAAGTTTTGCTTCTTAAAATTAAATTTTCTCGTTCGTGGGAGAAGCAGCCATTAAGCACACATTATACTTATTAGGACGATAGACTAAATACACACACAAACACACAACAACATAGTCTTTGTTCTGTCATTGTGATATAAAAATCAGTGGAGAAAGAGGATTTAAATTGGCTGTGACTGTTTTATCTGCAAAGATTGTCAACATAAGGTAAGTTGTAGATTTACATTTAGACTTGAAGAATTGTCTTGGATGTAATTGATGTGATAGATAAAATTAAATCTTGAAGAGAAGATATTTACTCTCTTAGCTTCTGAGAGAATTTATTAATGTGAAGAAAATCTAAAAAGTTAAATGTTTTGTTGATGGAATTTATTTTGTATTATACATTATATCTATTCATACAGAAGAAATTGTTTAGAATGTCTTGTCTGTATTTCGTAGTTAAAGTTCTTACATTGAACTAGTCACTGAAATTATATATATGTATTGTACTACATTAGTAGCCATTATGAAATATAAATGCAAAGATTTTTCAGTATTCGTAGATATATTTCAGTATAATATTAGATGCTAATTGGGTAATTTTAATAAACTAACAGCTATTACATTCATATTTCTAAATTTATTGTAATTAAGTACAGAAAATTGTAATTTTTGACTACTAAAAATATATGAATAGTATGAATACTTTTTCTCATTTTTCTTTTATGATTTTTATATACAATATACATATTAATATATTTATCTATAATGCAACACATTTCAAAATTATAAATAATGACAAACTTAGGAAAAGTATAGTCATCATGAAAAAGTAAATTAAATGATATGTCATGATATACTATGATTAAAAAAAATAAACTTATTTAAAGTATTTTAGCAGCACCTCCACATTAGTATTTTTTTTCATTATGTACTTAGAATTTAAGGTTTTCCTGCACTTCTTATATTTTTCTGAAATAAAATAATTGATATCTAGTAATTTTTTACATTATCCTTTTTTTTAGTAATAATTGTAAAGAATAATATTCTTAAAAATCAAAACTGAAATAAGTAAAAGAAAATATATTGATTACCAGAAATCTGTTTTGCAAAAAATGGAAGGGATATAACATTAAAAAAACAACTTTTATTGATGTCACACATTTAAGTTGTTACTTTAAGTTTTGCTCAATCTGCCCTTGGTTTTTCTGGTTGCTTATGGAATGTTAGGAAATGGATGCTCATTTCATTTATTTGCTATTGGAAAACAAAGCTAAAAGATAAGAATAAATCATATTCAATATGATATCTATAATAGTTATTAATGTATATGTTGTTTATTAAAATTAGCAAATTAAAAATTGTAATATGTGTATCTATACTTGGATGATAGAATACTTATACATACAATTACATGTAAAGAGATAAACACATACACACACAAACAATGAGAACATTTTTTGTTCTAGTTTTGTGATATAAAAGAATATTTTAAAAAAATGCTGAAGATTAAATTTGTTTCTTGTACAAGAGAATTTCAGAAATTAGGTAAGTTTTTAATCTTGTTATAATTTATATCAAAAGTTATCATGTGCAGTCATGAGGCCAATAATTAAGATATTGGATATTTTCTTTCACCTATCACAAGCTTTAAGAAAATTCAAATATGTACTAAATACCGAATCTGCTAATATGAAATTGTATTTCATATAGTCATGATTATTTTTTTGTAAAAATGATTAAATGAAATATGCTTCAATTTTTTTTCTTGCTGTAATTTCTTTTTTTTAATGTTTTTGAAAATTTTGTTATAAAAACATCTGTGTAGAATTATGTAACAGAAATTTTATTGGCATTCATGTTTTACTGCACGTTTCCACATAAAGGAGCATTATATATGAATTGATATTGGTTCAAATATTTCTTAACATGAAAAATAAAATATCAATATACTCCAGCTGTCATAATAATATATTTGTCTTAATGATTACTGTAGCACAACATTCTAGTATTTTTCAATGAAAATGTTCAGTGTACTTAATTACTCAAAATTCTCAAGATAAAATAGGTTACATTTTCTATCAATCACATAGAAATCCTACTAATAGCAATTATTTTATGTGTGAATTACAGGTATCAGGTTAGCAAAATGTTTTTTTAACAATCTATATTTTATAATGCATTATTTAAATATCAGGAAGAATAATTTTAAAACTTACAAATTGATTGATAATTATTGATAAAATTAAAGAACAATAAAATATGTTGCTATGGATAAAAAACCCACTAATTTGTTAAAGTTAATTAGCAATTCTTTTAAGAAATAAATACATAATTATTTGCTTTTTTCATAAAATTCTATAGATCACATAAATTTGAATTGAGTCAAAATAATAATATGCATCAGTAAATTATTTCTTTTTAAACTTTACATTACTGTATATGATTTTATAGATTATGAATATTTGTTTGTTTTTCATAATTGTCAAAATACGTACTATATAAAGAAATCCACAAGTCATGCTTTTTAATTATGTTTTTTATGGGTTTTTAAATCATGTATTTGGCTATAAACTGATATAAGGGAAATAACTCTATAGCAATAATTCTGAAAGTATGCATAAAATTTTCTTGAGTTTAAGAATAAAAAAGTAAACTTTATTTGAGGCAAAGATTTGTTTAAGTCAATTTTTAGAAATGTATCAATATATGTTAGTATACTCTAAAAGATATTAAAGCTAAGTTTTTTTTTTAATTGCATTTTTATGTAAAGGATAGCTATGTCTAAGTATAATTCAAATATAAAAATTGTAATATAGTGATAGATAAAAAGAGAACCAGAGATATTGTCAAGTTTGCAGAGATTATTGATACATGAAAAAGGAATTTTAAACTCACATGATTTTTTCTGTAAATAGAGAAATTATCTAGGAGGAGGCAAATAATGCTTTTACATCTTTATTCTCTTATTTTTAACATGTAATAAAAAATATATTTGCTTTAATTTTCATTTGGATAACAAATATTTTTAAATGTTTGAAATCTGGTTTTACTTTGAAACCTGATTATCACATGCATGGTATAACTTATAGAAAAAAACAGTGTATTATGAAATTCTAAAATATTCAAGTCTTATAAAAATCCTTTATCATTCAAATGTAAATTTTTTAACCATATTTATCATTATATATTGATTAAATTCCCATTATTATAAACCTTTATCCCTTTGACTAATCATTGTAATATGATTTTAAAATCTTAATTAGCATATTTATAAATTAAAATAAGGTATTTATGGGGAAAAATCTAAAATGCTTAGATAAGACTAATATATAGATATGAATAATTTTTTTTCAGAAGACAGGTCCTTATAACATCAATTATTTCCTTAGAAATTGCAAGTGTTGATATTTAATGAAAATGTTTCCATCACATGTTTTTATTGGTTACAAATTTATTATTACAAGTATTTGTCACATTTAACTTTGTATCAAATTCTCTTTCTGTGTTGTTCACACACTCACACAGAGCCAATAAATCAAATGCTGTTATGAAATAGTATAACACTGGAACTTAAATAAAAAGGGGTAATCAATTGAAAATAAGCAGACTAAGTGAAAAGATTAGTTGTATTTTTAAGAGATTTTCAATTGCTTGAATATTATTTGGACAAAGAAATAAAAGCATTTGGAAATCCAAAATATAAACCACCTATGTAACCCTGTAGCTTGAAAAGGAATTTAATCAAGTTGAGAGTATGCAGACCAAGTGGAAAGTGGTATGTTCATATTCTTGTGAAAATCTAAGATACTGGACAAAGACAATATTAGAGTCCAAAAAAACAGATAGCCAGGTTATGGTGGAGGCCATCTGAGATGTTCATGAAAATTATCAGAAAAAAAAACAGATTTTGTTTGCAATGTAAAATCTCTTGGGTGGAAGCTTTAATAAGAGAATTTTAATTGCTTAATATTATATGGATGACTAGAATTAGGAGACAAAAAATGTCTGATTTATGAAATTATCAGAAAAGGCAAAATGGTTTGCATTAGAAAAGTCTGGGTGGCTGATCTGATAACAAAATATTGTGTTAGTGCCAATAGCAGGTATGGATGAGTGATACAAATTAAAGTAAGGTACTATTTACCAACCCCTCCGCTCGGGCAAGATATGACACAAGGTCAATTTTTAAGCGGAGTTTAACAGGTTTGAATTCAGAGTTTTCCTTCTCCTAGACTAGTTGCCTAACCAAGGATGAAGAACCTAGTCTGTCCTACTATTTACCCATAGCTGGAGGGAGAATAATTGGATTCATACCTTTCCCAAGGGTATTAGTGCTATGTGAAATGCAATCAGTCTTGTCCAGGATTTGAACTCGTGTCGCCGTGTCCATTTCCTACGACGATAACGACTACACCATGGGCACAAATTAAAGTAAGGTGAAGTTCAGGGAGTGGATCCAGTCCTGTGACTACTAAAAGGTGGGAGGGAAATAATTCCTCAAATTTGGAAAAGCTGTTTTAAAAAAAATTAGGATAATGAGAAATTGATATTAAGAATGAGTAAGTATCATAACCAGCCAACCTCAATGCTGATTGGACACTGCACCCAATATAAGCAGGAGTTTTTTTTTGCATCTCTCCAGTAAGAAAGAACAAAGATTCAAGAAGAGGGTCCTGAGAGAAGTCAGTTGAGAGAGCAGTTGACTTAGTCAGTCTACTTCCACTCCTAAAATAAGACTTTGAAAACTAAAGACTTACTACTAGAAATATTACAATTCTGTTGCATATTTCAATGTCATTAGACTAGGGTTAATTGGGAAGGGTTAAAACTGCTGATATATTAAAAGTTTTGATAGATTTCTAAACCTATGCTGATTTGTTGTTTTTTTTTTTAAGTGGGCTACATTATTGTGATGTAAACTCAGAAAGGTTCAACAGAGAGCTAGAATACATCAAATAAAAAAACATTTTTTTTACTTTTTAGAATCATTACAAAATAATATTTACTTCATATACTATTACATTTTTTTTCTTTATTTACAATGATGGTATAAATAATTGTAAACTAATCTGAACTTTGATTTCATTTTCTATAGATCTAACCAAAAAATGCTGATATCATTATACAGTCTACTTGCTGTTTTCAACTTGTGTTTTTGTGCTGACCTCATCTACAATGTGGAAGAAGAACAGAGTCCAGGCACTTACATAGGCAATATTGCCACAGACTCACTTGTCATGGATAACATTCCTTTGAAAGATTATAAACACATTACATTCACACAACTCCAAAAAAGAAAGTCCCAGTTATTCCGTGTGGGCAAGAATACAGGAAAACTATACACAGCACAAATCCTGGATGCAGAATCCTTGTGTAATTATAATAGAGAATGTTTCAAAATGATTGATGTTGCTGTGAGGAAAGACAAATCCTTTATAAAGCTTTTAGAAATTAAAATCATTATAAAAGATATCAATGATCACCAGCCAGAATTTCCAAAGAAACAGATTAAAATTGAATTCTATGAAGGTGATGGAACTGGAATGAAAAAATCAATCCCAAATGCTATGGATAAAGATGTCAGTAGTCTGAATTCTCAGATTACTTATGAACTTAACAAAGAAGAAGAAAATCCATTTACATTGTCAGTATCAAAAACTCTAGCTGGAACATCAGATCTTAGTATTATATTAGAAGATAGGTTAGATAGAGAAAAGAAAGATTCCTATATGATTAAAGTAATTGCCAAAGATGGAGGATCTACTCCAAAACAAAGTATTTTAGATGTTCATATCTCAGTGTTAGACGTGAATGATAATTCTCCTGTTTTCTCTCAAAAGCTTTATAATGTTACAGTTAAAAATGGACATGATAAAAATATTCCTCTAGTTACTTTATTTGCAACAGATTTAGATGCTGGAAAAAATGGAAACATTTTCTATCATTTCAACACTAAAACATCAACAATTGCCAAAACATATTTTAAAGTAAACAAAAAAAGCGGTGAAATATTTTTACAGAAAAAAATACCACCAGGAGGAAATTTAATTCACAATTTGTATGTGGAAGCGATAGATGAAGGTATTCCTCCACTGAGTTCAATTGCCATGGTCCAAATAAATGTGATCAATCAACAAAATAATGCTCCAACAATTGATGTGAACTTTTTCTCAGCATCATCTACAGATAATTCTACATCAGTTTCCGAGGACGTTGAGGTGGGCAGTTTTATTGCTTATGTGAAAGTAACTGACCATGATGCTGGCCAGAATGGAGAGGTCATATGTGATCTCCATCATGATAAGTTTAAACTGAAAAGTCAAGGCTTGAAAAAATACCAAGTGATTCTGAAAGACCCATTGGATAGAGAGACAGAGGAACATCATGACATCACAATCAGCTGTGAGGATATGGGATTCCCGCCAAGACATAGTGAGAGTAAGTTTTCCATTAAAGTGGTGGATGTCAATGATGTGAAGCCAAAATTTTCTAAAGCAAGATACAAATTCCGTATCAGTGAGAATCAGAAGGCTCATATTGATGTTGGCTCAATCAATGCATCTGACCCAGACTTGGGACCTGGAGGGGAACTGATCTTTTCTCTTGCAACAAATGAAAAGAAAAGTCACCTGCCTTTTCTAATCACCAAAGATGGTTTTATTTCAACAAGTGAACTATTGGACCATGAATTAGAAGATGTTTATAAGTTTAAGGTTTTGGTGAAAGACAATGGAATCCCATCACTGAATAATACAGTGGATGTGATTGTTGAGGTTGAAGATGAAAATGATAACAGTCCATATTTTACATTTCCCAGTGTCAATCCACACAATCTTGAAGTTGTTTATTTTGCTGATGAAAGCAAGAATGTGACAGTTGTGAGGGCACATGACAGTGACAGTCAAGAGAATGCATTTCTCAGATATGAAATAAGTGCAGGCAATGAGAAACAGTTGTTCACGATTGACCATTACAGTGGTTTGTTGTCTTCTACTGGTGCCCTTACAAAACAAGATGCTGGCTCTTATGAACTGGAGTTTGTTGTCAAGGATAGTGGTATGCCAGTTTTATCAGCAACAACTACAATCTTTTTGAGTCTGATAGTAAAAAATAAGACTTCTTCTTTGGAAAGAGTAAATGGTGTGCTGCAGAGAAGTGAGTCTGATGAGAAGGTTCATCTTAATATGGTGATTATTATTACAGTAGCAGCTGTGATGGTGACTATCATCCTTACGGCTTCAATCTCAATCTGTGTGCTTCGCTGTTGTAATGCTGCAAGTGTAGATGGAGATGATGTTTCTAATAGATATGTCAGTGAACAAAGACATTTGATGTCATCTTCTTATCGAGGGAGCTCTTGGCCAGATGTTCCAACAACTATGATAAATGATCCAAACTTTGGTATGAATGCTGAGCAGATGGCAGCCAGCAGAAGGGAATCATATCCGAGGTTTATTAACCAATCAACAACAATAAGACCACATGCAGCAGTTGATATCAGCTGTCAGGTATGTGTGCCAATTACTGTATATAATAACCCTTTTTCTTCACATTAAACATTTGCAAAAAGGATATCGCCCGTGTCTTTGATCTAAATTTCTCATATTAGTAGACTATTAGTATATTTACCAAGGCAATGTCCATAATGCTGTAATTGTTAATCTACATGTCAGAGTTTAAGATGTCATTAGGGTATATTTTCTCTCCTATCTTTTATATGTTCTATATTGATTTAAAACTCTATTCTCTATTATAACATCATTTTTAGTGCTTGTATAGTAATATTATTCCATCAAAACTAACAAGTCAGAATCTACTCAATTTTGAAAGTAATATTATTTTGCTTTTATTCATTTGCTGACATTTATGTCCTCATGAAAACTTCTTCATTTATTCTTTTCTTTGAGGTAAAAGATAAAAAACTGAAATATCCTAATACTTACACTCTATTCAATACAAGTTATCATATTTGTATAAAAGATTGGTGATATTTATGAAGTGAAATTGATTTGGTATTCTGATGCAGATGATGCCAGGTCTTCAGAATGGAGATAAAAACACATTAACAACTCCTTATTGTCCTACCTGGAGATCTACAATGTCATCTCATGCTGACAGTGGACATGGTTGGAGTGAAGGAGACACAGGACCTGCAGAAGAAATGACAGGTAAACAAATTAAAAAAAAAATGATACTTGCTAATGAAATTTCATTTTGTTTTTTAATTTATTAAACATATGCACAATGAAATATTATTGAAAGCTGTCAATTCTATTTTTGTTCTTTCAGATCAGCTGATTCCACAGTTTTTTAAACCACAGAGGAGACAGATCAATAAGATGGATACAAGACACATAGAAGGAAATTTTACTTACCCAAGTGAATCAACACCGATTTCAGCAAGATGTCTTTCAAAAGTAGCAAGTAACCCCAACAATCTGATGAGAGAAGAACTAGAACAAAGATCCCATCATTTATCAGACAGCATTCAAATTACACACAATGCCAGACCACTGCCTCCTGTACCACACAAAATACATTAATTATACACTTTATATCAATGCATCTCATATACATTCAGAATTGGGACACTAATTTTCTACAAAAAAACCCCAAACATTCAAGCGGTAAGTTTAGTAGGAATTTATTGTTTATCATTTATTTTATTCATGTTGAAATATAATAATTAATTGGGGTGTCTGTATTTTACTGGTTTAGATCACGTAGTGAATATCATTGAGATTTTAAGCTTAAGAAAGTAAACATTTGAATATTTTTATATCTAAAAATTTGTTAGTTTTAGTGTAGCAAAATAAATGATAAAGATATGAGATGAAAGAATATTTTGAACATAGTAAAAAATTAGACAGTTCTATATTAACAAGAAAATATAAACATGATTAAAAAGAATAATTAAATTTTTTTTCTTTCCAATAAGACAATCAGTGCTTTTAACACAGAGTTAAAATCCTGAAATTTTGAACTGGGATCAAGATTTTTTATGGAAATAATTAGGGAATAAGAATTTCAAAACTTCATTTATAATAAAACAAATAATAAAATAATAAAACAAATAATAAAATAATAAAACAAATAATTTTCAATAGAAAATAATTTCTGAATAATCATTTCCAGTGTATTTAATTAAAAAAAAAAATCAAATGCAATAAAAAAATATGTCATAAAATTTGTAAACTATATAATGTAAGTGTTTTATTTTCAATATCATATTTTTTAAGAGGAAAAAAAGCATTTGCTCATGAAAGAAAGGAAAAAAGAAGTTAATAAATGGAGGAATAGGGTCCTTCACACATTGCATCATGGGAAAAACTAACCCAGTATAGCACTTTTTTTTATAAAATCTTTAGATACAGTTTAATTCTAATAGGAAAATGGGAAACATCATAATATTAAAAAGTAAGGTATTTGATTAAGTTTTGTTTATAAAAATTAAATTTTCTCGTTCGTGGGAGAAGCAGCCATTAAGCACACATTATACTTATTAGGACGATAGACTACATACACACACAAGCACACAACAACATAGTCTTTGTTCTGTCATTGTGATATGAAAGTCAGTGGAGAAAGAGGATTTAAATTGGCTGTGACCGTTTTATCTGCAAAGATTGTCAACATAAGGTAAGTTGTAGATTTTCATTTAGACTTGATGAAGAATTGTCATGGAAGTAATTGATGTGATAGACAAAATTAAATCTTGAGGAGAAGATATTTTCTCTCTCAACTTTTGAGAGAATTTATTGATGTGAAGAAAATCTAAAAAGTTAAATGTTTTGTTGATGGAATTTATTTTGCATTATACATTATATCTATTCATACAGAAGAAAATTTTTAGAATGTCTTGTCTGTATTTCATAGTTAAAGTTCTTACATTGAACTAGTCACTGAAATTATATATATGTATTGGACTACATTAGTAGCCATTATGAAATATAAATGCTAAGATTTTGTTTATGCCAAAATTTTTCAGTATTCATAGATATACTTCCGTATGATATTAGATGCTAAATGGGTAATTTTGATAAACTAACAGCTATTACATTCATATTTCTAAGTTTATTGATCTATGTTGTTCAGTATAGAAAATTGTAGTTCTTATACAAAGTCATTTTGGACTATTTAGATTATATAAATATCTCATTTTTGTTCTTTATTTTCATGTGTTTATATTTTCTTCAATATAATTCATTTCAAATACCATATAAATAATGATAACCGAAGTGAATATTTAAACGTTATGAAAAAGCAAATATAAAACCTATTAACTGTTGGTTCATCATCAGTTTTTTTTTCATAAAACTTATCACAAAAAATTAGCTGTAACTCTGATATTAATATTTTTGTGATTTTTCCTTCATCAGGTATTTAATAAATCATGTGTTGCTGTGGTTTTCTTGAAAAATAGCTGATATTTGGATATTTATTAAGATTTATTTTTCGTCTTTAAAGCTCAACTACATTTTTAAATGCCAAAAAGAAAAGCAAATACGTTTGTAGTGAAAATTAATGTAAGGGAAATAACTTTGTAGAACTGATTTTGTAAAACAAAACTTAGTATAAAATAAATTATACGAATGTATATCCTGTATTAAATTATCATATAAAAAATTATTACATTGTGCATGGTTATATATATGAATATATCTATATATATATATATATGAACACACAAAACATGTCAGATTCAGGAAGCTGTTGGGAAAAGGCTCTCTTAAATATTTTCAGCTAATGAAGTTTATGATAAAACCTTTCTTTTCATGGGTATTTGTAAATTAATTAAGGTTGGTAATTAATAATATTAGTTAATTATTTTATTTGTGGTGATAAATTTTGGGTTAGCTACAATGTTTGAGTTGAGGTGTAACTCGCATGCGAAGGTCATATGGTGCACGTGTTGCAGGATATGGATGACAATCAGCCTGTCATAACAAAAGATCTGTTTTGAAATCCGCAAAGAGGCTGTATGTTAAAAAGATAAACACTGTCGGCTGACTTAGAATAAGATGACATAACACTAAAAGTTAATGACGTGTTCTTAGCATCATTAGTTGATGAGATAATCAATATATTATATAAGCAGGGAGAATTTTGGTAGTCAGTGCAGTTAATTCAGAGTTGGAGACAGTCATTTGAGTTCAGAGATTTGGGTCCTCTGGGGGCACAGGGATGAGCAGGTTGAAGAAAGGGAAGTTGGTGTTTTGATCACTCATCTCTCACAAATGAAAGTTATAGTGGTTCTGTGTAAGAATTAAAATCGTTGATGCTATCTCTTTCTCTCTCTCTTTTCATTGATGACTATGTGAATGTTGGAGTCAGTTAAAAATTTTGTATCTAAAGAAACAACAAAGTCGCTTTGTACATTGCGAAATATAACATCTATACATATTTATGATCCCATAATGCAACATGTTTATATGACTGAAAATATTAAATGATGAGTAAGAATGAATTAAGAATTATAAAATTTTTATAGATGAATTAGTAATAACTTAATCATGAAATTACTTATCTAATTTCATCATTTTTAACATTGTATTGCTTAATCAAATGCTTCAATTTTACTTTTTCTCAGATAAATATGCTACTTCCAGTATTTACTCTACTCATTGTCTTCCAAGCCTGTTTGTGTGCTGACCTCATCTACAATGTGGAAGAAGAACAGAGTCCAGGCACATACATTGGCAATATTGCAATAGATTCACAGGTCATGGATAATATTCCTTTGAAAGACCATAAACACATCACATTCACACAACTTCAAAAGGGAAGCTCTAGATTATTCCGTGTTGCCAAGAATACAGGAAAACTATACACTGCACAAATATTGGATGCTGAATCCTTGTGTACTTACAATGTAGAATGTTTCAAGATGATTGATGTTGCTGTAAGGAAAGCCAAATCCTTTATAAAGCTTTTAGAAATCAAAATCATTATAAAAGATATCAATGATCACCAGCCAGAATTTCAAGACAAGCAAATTAATATTGAATTATATGAAGATATTGGGACTGGAATGAAAAAATCAATCCCAAATGCTATGGATAAAGATGTCAGTGGTCTGAATTCTCAGATAACTTATGAACTTAACAAAGAAGATGAAGATCCATTTACATTGTCAGTATCAAAAACTCTAGCAGGAACATCAGATCTTAGTATTATATTAGAAGATAGGTTAGATAGAGAAAAGAAAGATTCCTATATGATTAAAGTAATTGCCAAAGATGGAGGATCTACTCCAAAACAAAGTATTTTAGATGTTCATATATCAGTGTTAGACGTGAATGATAATTCTCCTGTTTTCTCTCAAAAGCTTTATAATGTTACAGTTAAAAATGGACATGATAAAAATATTCCTCTAGTTACTTTATTTGCAACAGATTTAGATGCTGGAAAAAATGGAAACATTTTCTATCATTTCAACACTAAAACATCAACAATTGCCAAAACATATTTTAAAGTAAACAAAAAAAGCGGTGAAATATTTTTACAGAAAAAAATACCACCAGGAGGAAATTTAATTCACAATTTGTATGTGGAAGCGATAGATGAAGGTATTCCTCCACTGAGTTCATTGGCCATGGTCCAAATAAATATGATCAATCAACAAAATAATGCTCCAACAATAGATGTGAACTTTTTCTCAGTATCATCTACAGATAATTCTACATCAGTTTCTGAGGACGTTGAGGTGGGCAGTTTTATTGCTTATGTGAAAGTAACTGACCACGATGCTGGCCAGAATGGAGAGGTCATATGTGATCTCCATCATGATAAATTTAAACTGAAAAGTCAAGGCTTGAAAAAATACCAAGTGATTCTGAAAGACCCATTGGATAGAGAGACAGAGGAACATCATGACATCACAATCAGCTGTGAGGATATGGGATTCCCACCAAGACATAGTGAGAGTAAGTTTTCCATTAAAGTGATTGATGTCAATGATGTGAAGCCAAAATTTTCTAAAGCAAGATACAAATTCCGTATCAGTGAGAATCAGAAGGCTCACATTGATGTGGGCTCAATCAATGCATCTGATCCAGACTTGGGACCTGGAGGGGAACTGATCTTTTCTCTTGCAACAAATGAAAAGAAAAGTCACCTGCCTTTTCTAATCACCAAAGATGGTTTTATTTCAACAAGTGAACTATTGGACCATGAATTAGAAGATGTTTATAAGTTTAAGGTTTTGGTGAAAGACAATGGAATTCCATCACTGAATAATACAGTGGATGTGATTGTTGAGGTTGAAGATGAAAATGATAACAGTCCATATTTTACATTTCCCAGTGTCAATCCACACAATCTTGAAGTTGTTTATTTTGCTGATGAAAGCAAGAATGTGACAGTTGTGAGGGCACATGACAGTGACAGTCAAGAGAATGCATTTCTCAGATATGAAATAAGTGCAGGCAATGAGAAACAGTTGTTCACGATTGACCATTACAGTGGTTTGTTGTCTTCTACTGGTGCCCTTACAAAACAAGATGCTGGCTCTTATGAACTGGAGTTTGTTGTCAAGGATAGTGGTATGCCAGTTTTATCAGCAACAACTACAATCTTTTTGAGTCTGATAGTAAAAAACAGGACTTCTTCTTTGGAAAAAGTAAATGGTATGCTGCAGAGAAGTGAGTCTGATGAGAAAGTGCATCTTAATATGGTGATTATTATTACAGTAGCAGCTGTGATGGTGACTATCATCCTTACGGCTTCAGTCTCAATCTGTGTGCTTCGCTGTTGTAATGCTGCAAGTATAGATGGAGATGATGTTTCTAATAGATATGTCAGTGAACAAAGACATTTGATGTCATCTTCTTATCGAGGAAGCTCTTGGCCAGATGTTCCAACAACTATGATAAATGATCCAAACTTTGGCATGAGTGCTGAGCAGATGGCAGCCAACAGAAGGGAATCATATCCAAGGTTTATTAACCAATCAACAGCAATAAGACCACATGCAGCAGTTGATATCAGTTGTCAGGTATGTACTGTAATTACTGTATATGATGACATTTAAGATCCCTCTTTTCCTACTAAATATTCTCTGAAAACATCTCTTGTGTCTTGTATACCAATTCTTGTTATCTGGTGGGCTTACGTTTACTTACACTCTAGAAACTACTGATGTATAATAGGTTTGGTTGAAAAGTTCATAAATTGACCAAAATTCTCTCCTGGAATATCAAATGTGGGTTATTTTTTACAATGTCTTTCTTGCAGTCCTCACACTTCAATCAATACTGCAGTTCTTGCTATCTATTGGTCAAAAATCCTACAACCTCCCTAGTCCAATCTTATATATCTGTTTGAATTCTATTCATGTCATCAAAACAGTATATTTCCTATCTTGTTTGTTATATTTTCTGTATTGATGTAAAACTTCATTCTCCATTATAACATCATTTTTAGTGCTTCTATAGCAATATTATTCCATCAAAACTAACAATCAAGAAACCTAACAATTTTTAAAATAAAATTAATAAGTTTATTTTGCTTTTATTCATTTGCTGACATTTATGTCCTCATGAAAACTTCTTCATTTATTCTTTTCTTTGAGGTAAAAGATAAAAAACTGAAATATCCTAATACTTACACTCTATTCAATACAAGTTATCATATTTGTATAAAAGATTGGTGATATTTATGAAGTGAATCTGATTTGATATTCTGATGCAGATGATGCCAGGTCTTCAGAATGGAGATAAAAACACATTAACAACTCCTTATTGTCCTACCTGGAGATCTACAATGTCATCTCATGCTGACAGTGGACATGGTTGGAGTGAAGGAGACACAGGACCTGCAGAAGAAATGACAGGTAAACAAACTCAAAAAGCATTGATACTTGCTGATGAAATTTCACTATCTCCTTTTATTAATAAAACATATGCACAATGAAATATAATTGAAAGTTGTCAATTCTATTTTTGTTCTTTCAGATCAGCTGATTCCACAGTTTTTTAAACCACAGAGGAGACAGATCAATAAGATGGATACAAGACACATAGAAGGAAATTTTACCTACCCAAGTGAATCAACACCGATTTCAGCAAGATGTCTTTCAAAAGTAGCAAGTAACCCCAACAATCTGATGAGAGAAGAACTAGAACAAAGATCCCATCATTTATCAGACAGCATTCAAATTACACACAATGCCAGACCACTGCCTCCTGTACCACACAAAATACATTAATTATACACTTTATATCAATGCATCTCATATACATTCAGAATTGGGACACTAATTTTCTACAAAAAAACCACAAACATTCAAGCAGTAAGTTTAGTAGGAATTTATTGTTTATCATTTATTTTATTCATGTTGAAATATAATAATTAATTGGGGTGTCTCTATTTTACTGGTTTAGATCACGTAGTGAATATCATTGAGATTTTAAGCTTAAGAAAGTAAACATTTGAATATTTTTATATCTAAAAATTTGTTAGTTTTAGTGTAGTGAAATAAATGATAAAGATATGAGATGAAAGAATATTTTGAACATAGTAAAAAATTAGACAGTTCTATATTAACAAGAAAATATAAACATGATTAAAAAGAATAATTAAATTTTTTTTCTTTCCAATAAGACAATCAGTGCTTTTAACACAGAGTTAAAATCCTGAAATTTCAAACAGGGATCAAGATTTTTTATAGAAATAATTAGGGAATATGAATTTCAAAATCTCATATAAACAAATATTTAAACAAATAATTTTCAATAAAAAGACAATTTCTGAATAATCATTTCCAGTGTATTTAAAAAGAATCAAATGCAATAAAAAAATATGTTATAAAATTTGAAAAACTATATAATGTAAGTGTTTTATTTTCAATATCGTATTTTTTAAGAGGAGAAAAAGCATTTTCTCATAAAGAAAGGAAAAAAGAAGTTAATAAATGGAGGAATAGGGTCCTTCACACATTGCATCATGGGAAAAACTAACCCAGTATAGCACTTTTTTTAATAAAATCTTTAGATACAGTTTAATTCTAATAGGAAAATGGAAAACATCATAATACTAAAAAGTAAGGTATTTGATTACATTTTGTTTCTTAAAATTTAAATTTTCTCGTTCGTGGGAGAAGCAGCCATTAAGCACACATTATACTTATTAGGACGATAGACTACATACACACACAAACACACAACAACATAGTCTTTGTTCTGTCATTGTGATATGAAAGTCAGTGGAGAAAGAGGATTTAAATTGGCTGTGACCGTTTTATCTGCAAAGATTGTCAACATAAGGTAAGTTGTAGATTTTCATTTAGACTTGATGAAGAATTGTCATGGAAGTAATTGATGTGATAGACAAAATTAAATCTTGAGGAGAAGACATTTACTCTCTCAACTTTTGAGAGAATTTATTGATGTGAAGAAAATCTAAAAAGTTAAATGTTTTGTTGATGGAATTTATTTTGCATTATACATTATATCTATTCATACAGAAGAAAATTTTTAGAATGTCTTGTCTGTATTTCATAGTTAAAGTTCTGACATTGAACTAGTCACTGAAATTATATATATGTATTGGACTACATTAGTAGCCATTATGAAATATAAATGCAAAGATTTTGTTTATGCCAAAATTTTTCAGTATTCATAGATATACTTCCGTATGATATTAGATGCTAAATGGGTAATTTTAATAAACTAACAGCTATTACATTCATATTTCTAAGTTTATTGATCTATGTTGTTCAGTATAGAACATTGTAGTTCTTATCAAAGTAATTTTTGACAATTGAATTGTATAAAACATTATTGCTCATTATTTTATCTCATACATTTTAATGTGCCTTTAATATTTGACTTCAATGTAACCCATTTCAAATATATAATCAATGACAAACTAGAAAAATGTATAATTGTCTTGAAAAAGCTAATAACAACTGAACTGTCATGGTATAGTGTAATTGAAAGAAAATTATCTAAAAACATTTAGCAGCATCTGTATGTTAGTATTTTTTCATTCTATTTTTGTTTGATTATATATTTACAATTTAATGTATTGTTGCACTCCTTATATTTTCCTGAAATTATATATGGTATCTAGAAATTTTGCACATCATCCTTTTTTTTAGTAATAATTGTAAAGCATATTTTTAAAAAGTGAAACTGAAATAAGGAAAACAAAATACCTTGATTAGCTGAAATCTGTTTAGATAGAGATGGAAGGGAAATAACTTTATAAAAAAATGATTTTTATTGATGTCCCTCATTTAAGTTATTATTTCTTGAGTTTTGCTCAATCTGACCCAGGTTTCTCTGGTTGCTTATATGTTATGAAATGGACACTCATCTCATTGTATTGCTATTGGAAAACAAAGCATGAGGATAAGAATAAATTATATTTGATATAACATATAAAATAGTTAGTGATATACAAGGGCAAGAAAAAAGTAATGCCTTTTGCTTTAGTACCGGAATAATTACTGACACAGGAACATGTGTCATGCATCAAAATGAAGCTGGTCCTCTGTGGATCATATGCCTACTTCTCAATATAGTCACTGTTTCTCTTAATAGCAATGTTCTACCTTTGAAGGAGAGCATGTATTCCTGTTTCGTAAAATTCTGGACAAGCTTCATTTTGATGTATGATACATATTCCTGTTTCTATAATTATTCCTGAACTAAAGAAAAAGGCATTACTTTTTGACTCACCCTCCTATATGCTCTATATTAAAATTAGCAAATCAGAAATTGGAATGTATGTTTGTATACATATGTATACAGTTTTGTTTTTTTTACAACAAAGCAATTTAAGTTAATTTTTCTCTAAACAATAGATAACATAATTTTATTATATTTCTATCATTCAGTAAAATATTATTCAGTACCAAACTCTATATTTTCTTTTAGGTTAAAGAATTTCAATTTGTTACCCAATAGTTTGGTAATGAATAATACCCAGTTGTGCCTGTTTTGATTGTGTATTGTGCTACTCAAAATATTACAAAGCTATTATCTTCATTGTAGAAGAAAATGAAAATTTTATTCAAAAATTTCTTGGTTTGTATTTATTTACAGGTGATATTCTATACACTAACCATATCAAATTTAAGAAAATATTGGGAAGTATTCTGTTGAACATCTTAATTACTATTATCATTTAGTGTATTTGGATTATTGTCTGAATACACAAGATAAGAATTATCAAGCTTCATCTGAGAAATTTACACAAAGAACATCTTACTGATAGTGAAATTAATTATTATGAAAAGCATTGTTATTGACAAATCATATTTATATATAATATACAGGAGAGATCAGTTAAAAAATTTTATTTTGTCATTGATGAATTAATTATAATATTGAACCATTAAATTATTAATTTCATAATTTTCAACATTGTATGACTAAAATAAAGACTCCAATTTTATTTTTCCTCAGATCATACCTAAATATGCCACTACTTGTATATATACTATTCATTGTTTGCCAATCCTGTTGGTGTGCAAACCTCATCTACAATGTGGAAGAAGAACAGAGTCCAGGCACATACATTGGTAATATTGCTATAGATTCACATGTTATGGATAATATTCCTTTGAAAGAACATAAACATGTTACATTCACTCTACTTCAAAAAGGAAGCACCCAGTTATTTCGTGTTGCTAAGAATAGTGGAAAAATATACACTGCACAAATATTGGATGCTGAATCCTTGTGTACTTATAATGTAGAATGTTTCAAGATGGTTGATGTCGCTGTGAAGAAAGCCAAATCTTTCATAAAACTTTTAGAAGTCAAAATCATTATAAAAGATATTAATGATCACCAGCCAGAATTTCCAAACAAGAAAATTAACATCGAATTTGATGAAGGTGATCGAAATGGAATGAGAAAATCAATACCCAGTGCAAGTGATAAAGATCTTAATAACATTTATTCCCAAATTACTTATAAACTAATCAACAAAGATGAAGAAGAAAACCCATTTACATTATTTGTGAATAAAAATTTTGCTGGTAAATCAGATTTAAGTATCATATTGGATAAAAGATTGGATAGAGAAACCAAAGATAGCTATGTGATTCAAGTAGTTGCAAAAGATGGAGGATCTCCAGCCAAACAAAGTATTTTAGATGTTCATATTTCAGTAAGTGATATCAATGATAATGCACCTTTCTTTTCTCACAATATCTACAATGTTTCAGTCACACAGGATCAAGATGAAACTAATCCTATTATTACATTATCTGCAACAGATTTAGATTTTGGTCAAAATGGCAATATTTCATATACTTTTGACTCTAAAACATCAACTCTAGCTAAAAAATACTTTAAGCTAAACCAAATCACTGGGGAAATATTTTTAAAAAACAAAATCCCATCTGGACAAAAGTTAATACATAATTTATATATTGAAGCTAAAGATGGTGGACATCCTCCTTTAAGTTCACTGGCCATGGTGCAAGTGAATGTGATCAATCAACAAAATAATGCTCCAGCAATAGATGTAAACTTTTTCTCATCATCATCTACAGATAATTCTACATCAGTTTCTGAGGACATTGAGGTGGGCAGTTTCATTGCTTATGTGAAAGTAACTGACCATGATGTTGGCCAGAATGGAGAGGTCATATGTGACCTTCATCATGATAAATTTAAACTGAAAAGTCAAGGCTTGAAAAAATACCAAGTAATTCTGAAAGACCCATTGGATAGAGAGACAGAGGAACATCATGACATCACAATCAGCTGTGAGGATATGGGATTCCCACCAAGACATAGTGAGAGTAAGTTTTCCATTAAAGTGATTGATGTCAATGATGTGAAGCCAAAATTTTCAAAAGCAAGATACAAATTCCATATCAGTGAGAATCAGAAGGCTCACATTGATGTGGGCTCAATCAATGCATCTGACCCAGACTTGGGACCTGGAGGGGAACTGATCTTTTCTCTTGCAAAAAATAAAAAGCAAAGTCATCTGCCTTTTCTAATCACCAAAGATGGTTTTATTTCAACAAATGAACTATTGGACCATGAATTAGAAGATGTTTATAAGTTTGAGGTTTTGGTGAAAGACAATGGAATTCCATCACTGAATAATACAGTGGATGTGATTGTTGAGGTTGAAGATGAAAATGATAACAGTCCATATTTTACATTTCCCAGTGTTAATCCACACAATCTTGAAGTTGTTTATTTTGCTGATGAAAGCAAGAATGTGACAGTTGTGAGGGCACATGACAGTGACAGTCAAGAGAATGCATTTCTCAGATATGAAATAAGTGCAGGCAATGAGAAACAGTTGTTCACGATTGACCATTACAGTGGTTTGTTGTCTTCTACTGGTGCCCTTACAAAACAGGATGCTGGCTCTTATGAACTGGAGTTTGTTGTCAAGGATAGTGGTATACCAGTTTTATCAGCAACAACTACAATCTTTTTGAGTCTGATAGTAAAAAACAAGACTTCTTCTTTGGAAAGAGTAAATGGTGTGCTGCAGGGAAGTGAGTCTGAGGAGAAGGTGCATCTTAATATGGTGATTATTATTACAGTAGCAGCTGTCATGGTGACTATCATCCTTACGGCTTCCATCTCAATCTGTGTGCTTCGTTGTTGTAATGCCGCAAGTGTAGATGGAGATGATGTTTCTAATAGATATGTCAGTGAACAAAGACATTTGATGTCATCTTCTTATCGAGGAAGCTCTTGGCCAGATGTTCCAACAACTATGATAAATGATCCAAACTTTGGCATGAGCGCCGAGCAGATGGCAGCCAGCAGAAGGGAATCATATCCAAGGTTTATTAACCAAGCAACAGCAATAAGACCACATGCAGCAGTTGATATCAGTTGTCAGGTATGTACTCCAATTACTATATATATATTTTTGTTCCATGCCGAGCATTTATTGGAATTTGGGTAGCCATCTTGTTTTTAGTTGTGCGATATAAAAGATACACCTTCTAAGTAACAAGGCTGCATTAAGTCTAGACTTTGTAGCTTGCTATTGTTCATATATGCATTAGTCTTTACTGATTGGCTAATCTACTGGTCCTGCTGATGGGCAAATCTAAAAATATTTGCTAGTCATTTGTAGACGAATGATACCCATCAGTACTCCCAACAAACAATCCAACATACCCCTCTGGGGCTATAAGATGGAATTTTTCACCTTTAAAGATATACATATTAAAATAAAAAATGCAAATAATTTTTTTGAATTATTAGTATTAATATAATTTTTGTTTAATTGCCACAAAAACACGATTAGTGATTAGTTTTTTTTTTTTTTTTTGGTTAGGATTAATTGGCTGGTTTATTGTCATATCTTGGACACTCATTTGGGGGAGTTTTTCCTCTCTGCTGAGATGTAGTCAATGTATTCTTCTGTCTCAGTCGATTGGGCTAATAATGCCTAATTTACTAAGTTAAAAATCAATTAGCTTCTGTAAACCTTTTGAAAGTATTTAATTTTATTCCGGTTATTGGCTTTGTGAACATGTTATCTACATTTTTCTGTTTCACTGTATTGTAAAAGAATGGACCCTTTATGTATTTCATCATGTATATACTGAAATTTTATATGAATATGATTCCATCTTTGATAAACAACTATTTTTTTTTTTGTCAAACAATACTGGACTGATTATCACAATGAATAGTTGTTGGGTTTTTAAGTGTCTCAAGTTCTGTCCTTAGTGCTCTAAGATACAAGGATTTTTGGCTTGCTAATAAAATAATGATGAATTCCACTTTGCATGTTAGCAAAGTGACTGAAGTCTGCTTTTTAGATTTCCATGAAATCATTGGGTTATTTTTTGCCAATCTAAAGCAAAATCTGCTCACACTTTTTCTGTAACTTAAATTAGCCCAATTTGTGTCACAAAATCCTTTTAATTTCAAGGGTTTCTGTGATTTCTTAAATATTAGTGACTGATTGATTGTGCCTTTTAAATAATGTAAGATTATTTTGCCTCGTTAAATGGAAATAATTTGGTTTTGCTATGTCTTGAGACAATCAAGTAACTGTATAACAAATGTCTAGTCTTGTTACAATCATTATATATATTATACTGCCAATAATTTCATGATAAGGTTTGCTATCTATTAAATTGACGTTATCACTTATTTTTGTTATATCCATTTCACATGGAGTTGAGCATGGTTTGCAATCTGCCATGCCAAACTTAATAATGTCTTCTTGATATATCTAGATTGATTCATTTTAATAGAATTATTTTCACATTCAAATTGTATTCCTAAAAACCAGGATAATTTCCCAAGATCAGTCATTTTGAATCTAAATTTCAGTCTTGTCTTAATTTGCCTAAAGTATGTCTCAGTTTTTGAAGCTATTAATATATCCTTTACTAACAATAAAATGATGGATATTTGATTGTGGACATTTTGAATGTACATGCAGGTGATTTGCTGGAAATTTTGTGTGATTAAATAAGCATGGAATGTTTTATTCTAAGTTCAACTGCTCTGTTTTAACCCATATACGGACTTTTTAAGCTTCCAAAATAATTCCCATTCTTACCAATAAAGCCTTCTTGCAGTTCAACGTATATTTCATAGTCTAAGGAGGCATTTAAATAAGCACTCCATATGATGAATTAACAAGTCACACTGCACTGCCATTTGCAATAGTAACCTTATAGAAGTCGTATTTGTTGTCAGGGTGAAAATTTCTCTATAATCCTTGCTATGATAGAAATATGTGGAGAGTTGGATAAATCAAATAATATATCCAACTTTCAACATATTTCTATCATACTATCAGATTCACTACAAATCTATCAATCCTTGCTATATATTTGGCTACGAAATGAGCTTTATACTCATGACTTTGGTCACTTTTACTTTTTATTGTAAAAAGCCACCTACCACCAACAATATTTTTATTACTTTGAGCCTTCTGCCATTCAAAAGTATTATTTTCTACTAAGGAATCAAATTCTCTCTTTATTGCTAAAATCCAGTTATTCGAATCTAGAGTTTATGGCCTCAGAGTAATTAGGAGAAATCATACGTAGAGTACAACAGTAATCAAACCCACCAAATTCAAAGTTTTCTGTTACAAAAAAATCAAGTTATTTTCTCTGTCAGATTGGATAATAGTTTATTTGCCCCTCCCCTTTGGTGTTTAGGTTGTCTTTCAGTTGTACATCATGTGATTAAGTATTCTGGATATTTGGTATTTTTATCTGGTTTCGATAGTGAACTATTATAATAAGAGTCAGTGAATTTTACACACCTAACTCTTTTAATAGCTGTTGTTTCTAGAAAATAAACCAAGTAAGCTGGACTCAGTTTATCATAATTGACAAAGATGCCTTTTTCACAACAAGGATCCAATTTCATTTTCTTTTGTACATAACAAAAACAAGTTATGTCAAAAATATGCATCTTATTTAAGTTTGGTTTTGAACTGGTAAAACTTTCATATGGGGTTTTTCTTGTGTCTTTATTATAACAAGGATTTCTAATATATTCTGAAGCCATCAATGCAGAAACCCACAAATTTTTTGGCAATTTTGACTCAATAAGGAGACACCTTGCCATAGAAAATAAACATCATTATGACCATTCAGCAGTCCTATTTTCATGTGGAGAATAAGGAGCTGACTGGTCATGTTTGATTCTATTAAGTATAAGTAACCATTGAAAAGGTTCAGAAGTGAACTCCATTTTGTTGTCTGTCTGTAAACATTTTACATGGCCATAAGGAGTGATGTCAGCTAGATATTTCGTTGTCGCAAGCAAAGTGTCAGACTTGTGTTTGAAGAAATATAACATTGTAAGGCCAGAATAGTTATCAATGAAATTAAGTACATATCTATAACCATCTTTTGCTAAGGGTTCAATGGAGCCTGTGAAATCACTGTGTACAAGTACAAGGATTTTTGTTGCCTTGCAATCCAAAGTCTTATTTCTGTCATTAGACAACTTCCCTTGAATACATTTAAGAGCATAATTTGGTCTCGATTTTATCTTCATTTAACTTAGGTAACTTTTTAATATCAGATTCTTTACAGTGGTCTAAGATTTTATGCCAAGTATATAAGTTGTAAGTGGCATTTCTGGCACAAAAAGTATTTTTCAGATAATACAAATGTCCTCTCTGTGTTATGTTGAAAACTGCTCCATGAGGGTAAATTTGTCAGGCAGTTGTCATGCTCAAAACTTATGTGTGGACCATTTTTTGTTGCTGCTTGTACTGAAAATGTTTTGTTTATAAGTTGGTATATATAAAGCATTTTTTAAGATACATCTACACGTGTCCTTTGCTATTGCATAGATGAATGCAGGTGTTACCTCTTTTAAGCAATGTGTTATTTGCTCGGCTCCCATCAGCTAATTCAACGAAATGGTTTCCTGGTTCAAAATTTTGGTCAAAATGAATAAATTTTGACTTATCAGTAGTCCTGCAGTCGACTAATAAATTACTCTTGTCTGAAACAATATCACATCTTAAAGTAAAGAAATAGGTTTGACCTTTAGAATAGATTTGTATATTCTGACAAAAATCTTTTTGCATTATGTTTTTACATTTAAATGCTTTGTGGCCTCTTCCCACAAATGTATCAAATATTTGTCTTCCCGGGTGGCGGTTAATTTTATCGTCCTATCTACTATGATGAAGTTTCTGGTAATTGTTATAATTATAATTTGTTGATTTATAATCATAGTGAGAATGAGTACTTACCCCAAATTTATTTGTTGTGTTAATCTTTTTAAATGTGGTCTTCATTTGGAATATATTGTTACATTCATCTGGCGGTTAACACATATGCTCTGTTTCTTCATAACTTCGTAAACACACTTTAAATTGAGAAAAAGTCAAGGTTTACTTTTTCTGGGTTATAACTGTTGTAAAATGTTTAAAATGCGAAGGTAATCTTTTGAGAACCATAGCAATCAAAATTCTGTCACTTATAACTTCCACTGCTTCTTTCAGAGCATTAGACATATTCTCTGTCCTTATATAGTCTGTAATAGACTCTGATTCCAATCTTCTCAATGATGTTAGCACTGTATAGAGGGAAATAACTTTCCACTTTACTTTTGACAAATAATGTTCCCTTAATATTGTTAAGGTTTTTCTTCCATTGTCTCGTGCGTCTCTTATTACTAATGACAGACTTTTATTGTTCAAACACTCAATGAGCTCAGTGAAGATGGTAGCATTCATTTCTATGAAGTCCATATCATCACTTTGATCTGTTGGTGACAGTATAATTTGGTGTAAATGTTGGATTCTAAGATATCCTAGGAATTTTACTTCCCACAACTCATACTTGGATTCATCACCATCAAAAAAGGTTTTGCTGCCCTGTTGGAATTTGGTTATCTGTCTTGTTTTTAGTTGTGCGATATAAAAGATACACCTTCTAAGTAACAAGGCTGCATTAAGTCTAGACTTTGTAGCTTGCTATTGTTCATATACCTTAGTCTTTACTGATTGGCTAATCTACTGGTCCTGCTGATGGGCAAATCTAAAAATATTTGTTAGTCATTTGTAAACGAATGATACCCATCAGTACTCCCAACAAACAATCCAACATACCCCTCTGGGGGTATAAGATAGAATTTTCCACCTTTAAAGATATACATATTAAAATAAAAAATGCAAATAATTTTTTTGAATTATAGACTTTGTAATTTGCTATTGTTTATTATGCCTTAGTCTTCACTGATTGACTATTCTACTGGTCCTACTAATGGGCAAATCTATAAATATTTGCTAGCAATTTTTTGATGGCTGATGCCCAGCAGTTTCCTCTCAAACAATCCACCAACATTGTCTAAAAATATCTGACATGTGACATGTATAAATTTCTTTTTTACTCAGCTAATCTCTACTTAGAGACTATACACTACCAGTAAATACACCTAACTAATGTCTGTAATGCTGTAATTTTAAATCTAATTAACAGTGTTTTACTTGTCATCAAAACTGTATATTTCCTATCTTGTCTGTTATATGCTCTGCATTAATTTAAAACTCAATTCTTTATTATAACATCATTTTTAGTGCTTGTATAGTAATATTATTCCATCAAAACTAACAAGCCAGAATCTACTCAATTTTCAAAGTAAAATTATTTTGCTTTTATTCATTTGCTGACATTTATGTCCTCATGAAAACTTTTCTTCATTTATTCTTTTCTGTGTGATAAAAGTGTAAAATACTAAAATATCCTAATACTTACCCTCCATTCAATACAACTTTAGCATATTTGTATAAAAGATTAGTGTGATTTATGATGTGAAACTGATTTGGTATTCTGATGTAGATGATGGCAGGTCTTCAGAATGGAGATAAAAACACATTAACAACTCCTTATTGTCCTACCTGGAGATCTACAATGTCATCTCATGCTGACAGTGGACGTGGTTGGAGTGAAGGAGACACAGGACCTGCAGAAGAAATGACAGGTAAACAAACTCAATAAACACTGATAATTGCTAATGAAATTTCATTTTGTTCTTTTATTGATAAAACATATGCACAATGAAATGTTATTAAAAGTTGTCAATTTTATTTTTGTTCATTCAGATCAACTGATTCCACAGTTTTTTAAACCACAGAGTAGACAGATCAATAAGATGGATACAAGACACATAGAAGGAAATTTTACCTACCCAAGTGAATCAACACCGATTTCAGCAAGATGTCTTTCAAAAGTAGCAAGTAACCCTAACAATCTGATGAGAGAGGAACTAGAACGAAGATCCCATCATTTATCAGACAGCATTCAAATTACACACAATGCCAGACCACTGCCTCCTGTACCACACAAAATACACTAATTTTCTACAAAAAAAAACACAATTGAAAAAGTAAGTTTAGTAAGAATAAATTTAGGAATATTTTAACATAATTTTCAAACTATAATATGTAAAACTGAGTGAAAAGTAAACAGCAATTTTTCTTTTATTCATATTGAAATATAATAATTAAGTGGTATTGTCTATATTTTACCGTTTTAGATATTATAATGAATATAATTGAGATTTTAAGCTTAAGAAATTAAACATTTGAAGTTTTCTGTATCTATAAACTTGTTTGTTTTAGTGTAATGAAATTAATGATAAAATTATGAAATAGAAGAATATTTAAAATACAGTAAAAAATTAGACAATTTTAGATTAACAAGAAGATATAAACATGATTTTAAAGGAATAATTAGAAATTCTTGTTTCCAATAAGATAATCAGCGCTTTTAAAACAGTTGAAATACTGAAATTTCAAATCGGGATCAACTTTTTAATGGAAATATTTAGAGAATTTGAATTTCTAAGTATTAGATAAAACAAATGGTATTCAATTAAAAATAATTTCTGAATAATTATCTCTATTCAATTTTAAGAAAATCAAATACAATAAAAAATATGTCATAAAATTTTAAAAACTAT
Source organism: Sepioteuthis lessoniana (assembly GCA_963585895.1). Classification (NCBI taxonomy): domain Eukaryota; kingdom Metazoa; phylum Mollusca; class Cephalopoda; order Myopsida; family Loliginidae; genus Sepioteuthis; species Sepioteuthis lessoniana. Next base: position 64,314,176 of record OY757908.1, read on the forward strand.
ATAATGTAGGTGTCTTATTTTCAGTTTTATATTTTTTATGAAAAAAATTGATTTTCTCATGGAAGAAAAGAATGAAGAAGTTGGTAAATGGAAGAATAGAATCCTTTACACATTGCATCATGGGAAAAAGTAGCCAAGTACAGCATTTATTTTATAAAATCTTTTGGCATAGTTTAATCCTGATATGAAAATGGAAACCATCATAATATTAAAAAAAAAATGCATCTTATTCATTTTGTTTTCCTATATTAAATTTTCTCGTTAGTGTGAGAAGCAGCCATTACACACACATTATACTTATTAGGACGATAGGCTACATACACACATGCACACACAACAACATAGTCTTTGTTCTGTCATTGTGATATGAAAATCAGTGGAGAAAGAGGATGTAAATTGGCTGTGACCCTTTTATTTGAGAAAATTATAAAAATAAGGTAAGTTGTAAATTTTAATTCAAACTTGATGAAGTAATTGCTGTAATAGACAAAATTAAATCTTGAGAAGTTATTTTCTATCTCAATTTCCGAGAGAATTTATTGATGTGAAGAAAATTTAAAAAGTGAAATGTTTGGTTGATGGAATTTATTTTGTATTATACATTATATCTGTTTATAAAGAAGGAATTGTTTAGAATGTCTTCTGTGTATTTCGTGGCTAAGCTTCTGGCATTGAACTAGTCATTAGTAGCCATTATTGAATATAAATGCTTAGATTTTTTTTGTCAAAATTTTTCAGTATTTATATATACATTTCAGTATAATATTAGAGGTTAAGTGGGTGATTTTGCTAAATTGACAGCTATTACAATGATATTTCTAAGTTTATTGGTCTCTGTTGTTCAGTATGGAATATTGTAGTTCTTATACAAAGTAATTTTTTTCTACTGAAAATATATTGTGTATTATTGCTCAGTTTTATCTTTAAATGTGCTTATAATATTTATTTTTAATGAAACCAATTTCAAATATATAATTAATGACAAACGAAAAAAAAAAACATCATCTTCATGAAAAAGCAAATTAATGATGTATTAAACTTTTAAAAAAATTATCTAAAAAAATCCAGCAGAATTACTTCATTAGTATTTTTTTCATTTTTTTCTTTTCTACATTATGTACTTAGAATTTGATGTATTGCTGTACTTCTTATAGTTTCCCAAAAATAGCTGATATCTAGAAACGTAGTACTTCATCTTTTTTTAATTTTTTTTTTTTAAATAATGATTGTAAAATATTTTAAAAAACAAAACTGAAATAAGCAAATGAAAATATTTGTATCAGCTGAAACCTGTTTATAAATAAATATAAGGGAATTAACTTGGTCAAAATTGATTTTTATTGATATCCCTCATTAAGTTGTTATTTCTTAAGTTTTGCTCAATCTGGCCCAGGTTTCTCTGGTTGCTTATGGTATGTTATGAAATGATCACTGATCTCGTTGAATTAGCATTGTAAAACTAAGCTAAATGATGAGAATAAATCATATTTAATATAACATATAAGGTAGTTATTGATGTATATGTTCTTTATTAAATTAACAAATTAGAAATTGTTATTGGTGTATCCATACTTGGATGATTGAATACTTATACACACAATTCCATATAAAGAGACATATATACATGCATATATGCACATAAAATGAGCAAATTCTTTGTTCTAATTTTGTGATAGAAAAGAGTCCTAAGATGTAAATTTATTTCTTGTACAAGAGAATTTCAGAAATTAGGTAAGTTGTTAATCTTGTTTTAATTTATATCAAGATTTGTAATATTTGTAGTTGAGAAGCCAATAGTTAAAATATTGGATATTTTCTTTCACCTATCACAAGCTTTAAGAAAACTCGAACATGTACTAAATACTGAATTTGCTCATATGAAATTTTATTTTATATAGTCATAATTATTTTTTCTAAAAATGATTTAATGAAATATGCTTTAATTTTTTTTTTTTTTTTTTTTTACTTGCTGTAATCTCTTTTTTTGAATATTTTTGAAAATTCTGTCATAAAAACTCTAGCCATGAGGAAATACTATGTATATGCTTGAAGTCAATATTTTTTAACATACTTATTATATCAGTGTAGAATTATGTAATTTTATTAGCATTTATGTTTTACTGCACCTTTCCACATAATAAGAAAGGAGCATTATATATGAATTGATATTTGTTCAAATATTTCTTAACATGAAAAATGAAATATCAATATACTCCAGCTGTCATAATAATATATTTGTCTTAATGATTACTGTAGCACAACAGTCAGTTCTTGTATTCTTAAATGAAAATGTTCAGTGTGCTTAATTACTCAAAATTCTTAAAATGAAATAGGTTACATTTTCTATCAGTCATATAGTAAGCCTACTGATAGCAATTATTTTATGTGTGATTGGTTGTTGGTTGTTTGGGGTTTATGGCATATCAACCTTTGTAGGTTATTTAATGCCAAATCCATTTTTATACAAATTATCAATTCTATTTCAAACAATTCAGTTTAGCATGAGTACACAGTTTAATTGTCAAAAACATTTCTATTTCAAGCTATTCAGTTTCATCAAACAGTTCTAATTCAGCTAATTTAGTTTAGTATAAGTATAGATTTTGTTTACACACAGTTAAATGTCAAAACAGTTCTGTATTAAACAATTCAATTTAGTGTAAATACAGTTTCAATGTCAAAAACAGTTCCATTTCAAACAATTCAGTTTAGCATAAGTACACAGTTTAAATGTAAGTACACAGTTTAATTGTCAAAAGCATTTCTATTTCAAGCTAGTTAGTCAAACAGTTCTAATTTAAACAATTCAGTTTAGCATAAGTATGCAGTTTAGTTTAAACCATAGATAGGGTCCTATCAGGTGCTACCATTTCAGACCAGAGTGGACCTAGGAGCAATGGCAATGAAGGGGTATACTGCATTCCCCAAACCACCAGCATCACTGGAACCTCACAATCAGATTGTTTAGTGTCAATAACAGGACACTCCTTGGCGGGGAGGGGTCTTACCCCTCTGCAGAGGTGCAGTCGGTGTATTCTAAAGCCCCAACCGACTGGGCAATTTTATGTGTGAATTATAGGTATCAAGTTAGCTATATCTTTTTGGATAATCTATATTTTATAATGTATAATTTGAATATGAGAAAGAATAATTTTAAAAATTATAAATTGATTAATTATTATTGCTAAAAAATTGAAGACAAAAAACAAATGTTGCCGGTGATAAAAAACAAATCATTTCTGTTAACATTAATTGGTTAAAGTTGAATAGCAATTCCTTTGAATAATAAATTTATAATAGTTTACTTTTTCATATTGAATCAAATTTATCATATGCATCAGTAAATAATTTTTTTTTAACTTTACATTACTGTATATGATTTTATAGATTATAAATATTTGTTTGTTTTTTTATAATTGTCAAAATTACATACTATATAAAGAAAATTACAAGTCATGCTTTTTAATTATATTTTTTATAGGTTTTTAAATCATGTATTTAGCCATAAACTGATATAAGGGAAATAACTCTATAACAATAATTCTGAAAGTATGCATAAAATTAACATGAGTTTAAGAATAAAAAAGTAGACTTTATTTGAGGCAAAGATTTGTTTTCATATATTTAAGTCAATTTTTAAAAATGTATCAATATATGTTAGTATACTCTAACAGATAGTATTGCTAAGTTTTTTTTAAATTGCATTTTTATGTAAAGGATAGCAATGTCTAAGTATAATTCAAATATAAAAATTGTAATATAGTGATAGATAAAAAGAGAACCAGAGATATTGTCAAGTTTGCAGATTATTGATATATGAAAAAGGAATTTTTAACTGACATGATTTTTTCTGTAAATAGATTAATTATCTAGGCGGAGGCAAATAATGCTTTTACATTTTTATTTTCTTATTTTTAACATACAATAAAAAATATATTTGCTTTAATTTTCATTTGGATAATGAATATTTTTAAACATTTGAAATCAGATTTTACTTTGAAAGTCAGTTATCATATGCATGGTATAACTTAAAGAAAAAACAGTATTATAAAATTCTAAAATATTAAAAAAATTCAAGTCCTATAAAAATCCTTTATCGTTCAAATGTAAATTTTTAACCATATTTTGCATATTAATTAAATTGCAATTATTATAAATTTTTTTCCCTTTAACTAATCATTGTAATATGATTTTAAAACTAGAATAAAATGTCATACATCTTTACAATAAAAACAATACAACTTATAAAATCTACGAAAACAAACATATTTTTAATCCAAATAAGGTAGTTATGGGAAAAAAAACCTTAAATGGTGAGATATGGCTAATATATAGATATAAATCATTCTTTTTTTGCAGTGGGGCAGGTGTTTATAACATCAATCATTTCCTTAGAAACAGTAAAAGGATGTGATAGTTAATGAAAATATTTCCTTCACATATTATTACTTGTTACAAATATATTAATACAAATACTTATCACATTTAACTTTGTATCAATTTCTCTTTCTGTGTTGTCCACACGCACACACACACACACATGGCAATAATACAAATTCTTTTATGAAGTCGTGTGACAAAGGAACTTAGAAGAAATTGAAAGTAAGCAGACTAAGCAAAAAAGATTGGTTGTATTTTTAAGAGAATTTTAATTATTTGAATGTTATTAGGACAAAGAAAAAAAAAACACTGGGAAACCCAAAAGATAGAATGACCTATGTGACACTGTAGCTTGAAATGGAGGTTAATCGATTGAGAGCATGCAGACAAAATGGAAATGGGTATGATCATATTCTTGTGAAAATCTAAGAGACTGGACAAAGGAAATATCTGAGATCCTGAAAACAGATAGCCAGGTTATGGTGGAGGCCATCTGAGATGTTTATGAAAATTATCAGAAAAGAAACAAATTTTGTTTACAATGTAAAATCTTTTGGGTGGAAGGTCTGATAAGAGAATTTTAATTGTTTAATATTATATGGACAACTAAAATTTGGACACAAAAAATGTATGGTTTATTTATTAAATTACCAGAAAAGTCTGAATAGCTGATCTGATAACAAAATATTGTGTTAGTGCTAATAGCAGATATGGATGAGGGATACAAATTAAAGTAAGGTGGAGTTGAGAGGGTGGATCCAGTTTTATGATGACTAAAAAGTAGGGTGGGTGGATAATTCCTCAAATTTGGAAAAGTAGTTTTAAAGAAAATTAAGATAATAAGAAATTAACAATAGGAATGTGTAAATACCATAACCAGCCAACCTCAATGCTGGTTGGACACTGAATCCAATATAAGCTGGAGTTTTCAAAGAGAGAGTCTTGAGAGAAGTCAGTTGAGAGAGCCCTTGACTAAGATGGTCTACATCCACTCCTAAAATGAGACTTTGAATACTAAAGACTTATTACTTGAAATATCACAATTCTGTTGCATATTTCAATGTCACTTGACTAGGGCTAATTGGGAAGGGTTGAAACTGTTGTATGTAACAGAAAATATATAAGATATGTTGTTAAATTTCTAACTTGTGCTGACTTTATTGTTTGTTTTTTTTTTTGTGCAGTCTACATTATCTTGATATAAAGTAGAGTTAAGATACATAAAATAAAAAACATTTTTTAACTTTTTAGAATCATTACAAAATAATATTTACTTCATATACTATTACATTTTTTTTCTTTATTTACAATGATGGTATAAATAATTGTAAACTAATCTAAACTTTGATTTCATTTTTTTCTATAGATCTAACCAAAAAAATGCTGATATCATTATACAGTCTACTTGCTGTTTTCAACTTGTGTTTTTGTGCTGACCTCATCTACAATGTAGAAGAAGAACAGAGTCCAGGCACATACATTGGTAATATTGCCATGGACTCACTTGTCATGGATAACATTCCTTTGAAAGATCATAAACACATTACATTCACACAACTCCAAAAAAGAAGGTCCCAGTTATTTCGTGTTGGCAAGAGTACAGGAAAACTATACACTGCAAAAATATTGGATGCTGAATCTTTGTGTACTTATAATATAGAATGTTTCAAAATGATTGATGTTGCTGTGAGGAAAGCCAAATCCTTTATAAAACTCCTAGAAATAAAAGTAATTATAAAAGATGTTAATGATCATCAGCCGAAATTTCCAGATGAGTATATTCAAATTGAATTTGGGGAAAATGATGCTATTGGAATTAAGAAATCAATCCCAAATGCTGTAGATAAAGACATCAGTGGTAAAAATTCTCAAATTACTTATGAACTCAAGAAAGAAGATGAAGATCCATTTACATTGTCAGTATCAAAAACTCTAGCTGGAACATCAGATCTTAGTATTATATTAGAAGATAGGTTAGATAGAGAAAAGAAAGATTCCTATATGATTAAAGTAATTGCCAAAGATGGAGGATCTACTCCAAAACAAAGTATTTTAGATGTTCATATCTCAGTGTTAGACGTGAATGATAATTCTCCTGTTTTCTCTCAAAAGCTTTATAATGTTACAGTTAAAAATGGACATGATAAAAATATTCCTCTAGTTACTTTATTTGCAACAGATTTAGATGCTGAAAAAAATGGAAACATTTTCTATCATTTCAACACTAAAACATCAACAATTGCCAAAACATATTTTAAAGTAAACAAAAAAAGTGGTGAAATATTTTTACAGAAAAACATCCCACCAGGAGGAAATTTAATTCACAATTTATATGTGGAAGCCACAGATGAAGGTATTCCTCCTTTGAGTTCAATTGCCATGGTCCAGATAAATGTGATCAATCAACAAAATAATGCTCCAACAATTGATGTGAACTTTTTCTCAGCATCATCTACTGAAAATTCTACTGCAGTTTCTGAGGACATTGAAGTGGGCAGTTTTATTGCTTATGTGAAAGTAACTGACCATGATACTGGCCAGAATGGAGAGGTCATATGTGATCTCCATCATGATAAGTTTAAACTGAAAAATCAAGGCTTGAAAAAATACCAAGTGATTCTGAAAGACCCATTGGATAGAGAGACAGAGGAACATCATGACATCACAATCAGCTGTGAGGATATGGGATTCCCACCAAGACATAGTGAGAGTAAGTTTTCCATTAAAGTGATGGATGTCAATGATGTAAAACCAAAATTTTCTAAAGCAAGATACAAATTCCATATCAGTGAGAACCAGAAGGCTCACATTGATGTGGGCTCAATCAATGCATCTGACCCAGACTTAGGACCTGGAGGGGAACTGATCTTTTCTCTAGCAACAAATAAAAAAAGTCACCTGCCTTTTCTAATCACCAAAGATGGTTTTATTTCAACAAGTGAACTATTGGACCATGAATTAGAAGATGTTTATAAGTTTAAGGTTTTGGTGAAAGACAATGGAATCCCATCACTGAATAATACAGTGGATGTAATTGTTGAGGTTGAAGATGAAAATGATAACAGTCCATATTTTACATTTCCCAGTGTCAATCCACACAATCTTGAAGTTGTTTATTTTGCTGATGAAAGCAAGAATGTGACAGTTGTGAGGGCACATGACAGTGACAGCCAAGAGAATGCATTTCTCAGATATGAAATAAGTGCAGGCAATGAGAAACAGTTGTTTACGATTGACCATTACAGTGGTTTGTTGTCTTCGACTGGTGCCCTTACAAAACAAGATGCTGGCTCTTATGAACTGGAGTTTGTTGTCAAGGATAGTGGTATGCCAGTTTTATCAGCAACAACTACAATCTTTTTGAGTCTGATAATGAAAAACAAGACTTCTTCTTTGGAAAGAGTAAATGGTGTGCTGCAGAGAAGGGAGTCTGATGAGAAGGTGCATCTTAATATGGTGATTATTATTACAGTAGCAGCTGTGATGGTGACTATCATCCTTACGGCTTCAGTCTCAATCTGTGTGCTTCGCTGTTGTAATGCTGCAAGTGTAGATGGAGATGATGTTTCTAATAGATATGTCAGTGAACAAAGACATTTGATGTCATCTTCTTATCGAGGGAGTTCTTGGCCAGATGTTCCAACAACTATGATAAATGATCCAAACTTTGGCATGAGTGCTGAGCAGATGGCAGCCAACAGAAGGGAATCATATCCAAGGTTTATTAACCAATCAACAGCAATAAGACCACATGCTGCAGTTGATATCAGTTGTCAGGTATGTAATCCAATTCCTGTATATAAAGACCTTTTTTCAAACTAAACATTGGCAAAAAAATATCCCATGTCTTAGATTCAAAATTTTGTTTTCTAATCAATTATCAGTACATTCACCTAGGCAATGTCTATAATGCTGTAATTGTAAATCTACATGACAGGGTTTTACATGTCATTACATAGATTATATTTCCTATCTTGTCTGTTATATGCTCTGCATTAATTTAAAACTTTATTCTCTATTATAACATCATTTTTAGTGCTAGTATAGTAATATTATTCTATTAAAACCAACAATCAAGAATCCACTCAATTTTCAAAGTAAAATTATTTTCCTTTTATTCATTTGCTGACATTTATATCCTCATGAAAACTTTTCTTCATTTATTCTTTTCTGTGAGGTAAAAGTTAAAAAAACTAAAATATCCTTATCTTTATACTCCAATTCAATACAAGTTTATCATATTTGTATAAAAGATTAGTGTGATTTATGAACTGAAATTGATTTGATATTCTGATGCAGATGACACCAGGTCTTCAGAATGGAGATAAAAACACATTAACAACTCCTTATTGTCCTACCTGGAGATCTACAATGTCATCTCATGCTGACAGTGGACGTGGTTGGAGTGAAGGAGACACAGGACCTGCAGAAGAAATGACAGGTAAACAAACTCAAAAAACACTGATACTGGCTAATGAAATTTCATTTTGTTTTTTTAATTTATTAAACATATGCACAATGAAATATTATTGAAAGCTGTCAATTCTATTTTTGTTCTTTCAGATCAGCTGATTCCACAGTTTTTTAAACCACAGAGGAGACAGATCAATAAGATGGATACAAGACACTTGGAAGGAAATTTTACCTACCCAAGTGAATCAACACCGATTTCTGCAAGATGTCTTTCAAAAGTAGCGAGTAACCCCAACAATCTGATGAGAGAGGAACTAGAACAAAGATCCCATCATTTATCAGACAGCATTCAAATTACACACAATGCCAGACCACTGCCTCCTGTACCACACAAAATACATTAATTATACACTTTACATCAATAGATTTCAAATGCCTTCAAAATAGGGACACTAATTTTCTACAAAAACAAACGCTATTGAAGCAATAAGTTTAGTTAGAATGAATGACATTGAGGAATATTTTAAGTAATTTTTAAACAAGTATATAAAAAAACTGAGTTAAAAGTGAGCAGGGATTCTTTTAAAAAATTTATATAGAAATATGATTGTTGATTGGTGTTTTCTATATTTTACAATTTTAAATAATGTAAAAAATATCATTGAGATTTTTAGCTTAAAAAGTAAACATTTGAAGTTTTCTGTATCTATAAACTTGTTTGTTTTAGTGTAATGAAATTAATGATAAAAGTCTGAGATGAAAGAATATTTTGAATGTAGTAAAAATTAAACAATTTTATATTAACAAGGACGTTGGCCTAGCAGTTAGAGTGTTCGCCAATGGCCCGGGAGACCTGGGTTCAATCCCAGGTTGAGTCATACCAAAGACTCAAAAAATGGTACTTGATGCCTCCTTGCTTAACACTCAGCATTATAAGGTACGGATCAAGGGTAAAGTGGAGCAATCCAGGGAAAGGAGTAGCGCCCTTCCCTACACCTTGGTGTAGTAGCTATCGAAAAGGGAGCCTTCGGGTCACCCTCGACTATGGTCGCCAACTTTACTTATATTAACAAGAAAATATAAACATGATTAAAAACAATCATTAGTAATTTTTGTTTTCAGTATGATATTCAGTACTTTTAACACAGTTAAAATACTAAAATTTCAAGCAGAGGTGAACTTTTTTATGGAAATAATGAAAATACTTTCTAAATATCACACAAAACAAACGATATCATAAATAATGAAAAATAAATTGTGAATAACTATCTCCTTTGTATTTAATTTTAAAAAATCAAGTGCAATAAAAATATGTTGTAAAATTTGAAAAACTACTTCATGTTAGCATTTAATTTTCAATTTTATATTTTTTAAGAGAAAAAATTGATTTGCTCATGGAAGAAAGGAAAAAAGAAGTTGGTAAATGGAGGAATAGGGTCCTTCACACATTGCATCATGGGAAAAAGTAGTCAAGTATAGCATTTATTTTATAAAATCTTAGGACATAGTTTAATCCTGATATGAAAATGGGAAGCATCATAATATATAAAAAAATGCATCTAAATCATTTTTGTTTGTTAAAATTAAATTTTCTCGTTTGTGCGAGAAGCAGCCATTACACACACATTATACTTATTAGGATGATAGACTACGTACACACATGCACACACAACAACATAGTCTTTGTTCTGTCATTGTGATATGAAAATCAGTGGAGAAAGAGGATGTAAATTGGCTGTGACCCTTTTATTTGAGAAAATTATAAAAATAAGGTAAGTTGTAAATTTTAATTCAAACTTGATGAAGAGCTCACATGGAAGTAATTGCTGTAATAGATAAAACTAAATTTTGAGGAGAAGATATTTTCTCTTTCAACTTCTGAGAGACTTTATTGATGTGAAGAAATTATGAAAAGTGAAATGTTTGGTTGATGGAATTTATTTTGCATTATGTATTATATCTGTTAACACAGAAGGAATTGTTTAGAATGTCTTCTATGTATTTCGTAGCTAAGGTTCTGGCATTACCTAGTCATTGAAAGTATATATATACTGGACTACATTAGTAGCCATTATGAAATACAAATGCTAAGATTATGTTTATGTAAAAATTTTTCTGTATCATAGATATATTTCAGTATAATATTTGCTGCTAATTAGGTAATTACAATAAATTAACAGCTATTACATTGATATTTGTAAGTTTATTGGTCTCTGTTGTTCAGTACAGAAAATTGTAGTTAATAAAAAAGGTAATTTTTGACTACTCTTCTTTTTTTTCATATATATTTTAATGAGCTAATATAACATTTGTCTTTAATGTAACTGATTTCAAATATATAATCAATCATAAACCAAGAAAAAATAGACTCTTCATCAAAAAGCAAAGTAAATAATCTGTCATGATATACTATAATGAAAAAAAACTTATCTTGATAAAATTTAGCAGCACCTCCTAACTAGTATTTTTTACTTCTTTTTTCTTTCATTATGTACTTACAGTTTAATTTATTGCTGCACTTATATTTTCCACCCACAATAGTAGTTGATATCTACAAATTTTGTTCAACATCTTTATTTTTTTTTTTATTGATGATTATAAAGTATATTTAAAAAAAAAACAAAGCTAAAATAAGCAAATGAAAATGCATTGATCTGCTGAAACCTATTTAGAAATAAATACAAGGGAAATAACTTGGTCAAAATTGATTTTTATTGATGTCCCTCATTAAGTTGTTATTTCTTAAATTTTGCTCAATCTGGCCCAGGTTTCTCTGATTGCTTATGGTATGTTATGAAATGGTCACTCATCTTGTTGAATTAGCATTGTAAAACAAAGCTAAAGGATGAGAATAAATCATATTTAATATAACTTAAAAAATAGTTATTGATGCATATGTTTTTTATTAAAATGATAAATTGTAACGTGTGTATACATACATATACAGTATTGTTTTTTACACCACAAACAAGTTATTTTTTTCTAAACAATAGATGCTCAGATTTTCTTATTTATTTTTATATCATTTTATAAGGTATTATTTATTACCAAACTCCATATTTTCTTTGCCCAGTCAGCTGGGGCTGTAGAATACACTGACTGTACCTCTGCAGAGGAATAACCCCAATCCAATGTGTGTCCTGGATATGACACTTAACAATCTGATGGTGAGGTTCCAGGGATGCTGGAGCTTTGAGGAATGCAGAGCACCCCTTCACTGCCATTTCTCCCAGGTCCACTCTGGCCCGAAATGGTAGATTGGTTCCTATCTATGGGTTAAATAGAACTAACTGCATACTTATGCTAAACTGAATTGTTTGAATTAGAACTGTTTGACTAAACTAAATAGTTTAAAATAGAAATGTTTTTGACAGTTAAACTGTACTTACATTTAAACTGCGTACTAATACTAAACTGAATTGTTTGAAATGGAACTGATTTTGACATTGAAACTGTATTTACACTAAACTGAATTGTTTAATATAGAATTGTTCTCACATTTAACTGGGTGTGAACAACATCTGCACTTATACTAAACTGAATTAGCAGAATTAGGACTGTTTGAATAAATTGAATAGCTTGAAATAGAAATGTTTTTGACAATTAAACTGTGTACTCATGCTAAACTGAATTGTTTGAAATTGAACTGACTATTTGCATAAAAATGGCTTTGGTGTTAAATAACCTACAAAGGTTGATATGTCATAAAACCCAACCAACCATCTATATTTTCTTTATGGTTAAAACATTTCAGTTTGTTACTAAATAGTTCAGTTATAGATAATATCCAATAATGCCTGTTTTGATTGTATAATGTGCCACTCAAAATATTACACTGCTGTTATCTTTGGTGTGGAAGAAAATGAATATTTCATTTAAAATTTTTTTAGTTTGTACTGATTTACAATTTATTCTCTATATACTAAATACTTAACATATCATATTTAAAAAAATATTGGGAAAATGTTCTGTTGTACATTTCAATAATTTTTATCATTAAATGTATTTGGACTATTGTCTTGAAGACAATATTCTGAATACATTAATTGATAAAAATTGTCAAGCTTCATCAAAGAAATTTAAACAAAGAACATCTTACTGAAAGGGAAATTAATCATTATGAAAAGCATTCTTTTCATGGGTGGATATATGAATAAAAATCTGTAAATAAAAATATTATGATAAAAATATTGACAAATCACATGTGTATATAATATACAGCAGAAATCAGTTGAGAGTTTTAAATTTGTCATTGATGAATTTGTTAAAATATTGAATCATTGAATAATTGATTTTATGATTTTTAATACTGTATGACTAAAATAAAGAGTCCTATTTTATTTTTCATCAGATCCTGCCTAAATATGCCTCTACTAGTATATATGCTACTCATTGTCTTCCATTCCTGTTTGTGTGCAAACCTGATCTACAAGATGGAAGAAGAACAAAGTCCAGGCACATACATTGCTAATATTGCTATAGATTCACATGTCATGGATAATATTCCTTTGAAAGATCATAAACATGTTACATTCACACAACTTCAAAAAGGGAGCACCCAGTTATTTCGCGTTGCTAAGAATAGTGGAAAAATATACACTGCACAAATATTGGATGCTGAGTCTTTGTGTACTTATAATGTAGAATGTTTCAAGATGATTGATGTTGCTGTAAGAAAAGCCAAGTCTTTCATAAAACTTTTAGAAGTCAAAATCATTATAAAAGATATTAATGATCACCAGCCAGAATTTCCAAACAAGGAAATTAATATTGAATTCGATGAAGGTGATGGAACTGGAATGAAAAAGTCAATACCCAGTGCAAGAGATAAAGATCTTAGTAACATTTATTCCCAAATTACTTATGAACTGATTTACAAAGATGAAGAAGAAAACCCATTTACATTATTTGTGAATAAAAATTTTGCTGGTAAATCAGATTTAAGTATCATATTGGATAAACGATTGGACAGAGAAGCCAAAGATACTTATCTAATACAAGTAGTTGCAAAAGATGGAGGATCTCCAGCTAAACAAAGTATTTTAGATGTTCATATTTCAGTAAGTGATATCAATGATAATGCACCTTTCTTTTCTCACAATATCTACAATATTTCAGTCACACAGGATCAAGATGAAACTAATCCTATTATTACATTATCTGCAACAGATTTAGATTTTGGTCAAAATGGCAATATTTCATATACATTTGACATTAAAACGTCAACTCTAGCTAAAAAATACTTCAAGTTAAACCAAATCACTGGGGAAATATTTCTAAAAAGCAAAATTCCATCTGGACAAAAGTTTATACATAATTTATATATTGAAGCTAAAGATGGTGGACATCCTCCTTTAAGTTCATTGGCCATGGTGCAAGTGAATGTGATTAATCAACAAAATAATGCTCCAACAATTGATGTGAACTTCTTCTCAGCTTCATCTACAGATAATTCTACATCAGTGTCTGAGGACATTGAAGTGGGCAGTTTTATTGCTTATGTGAAAGTAACTGACCATGATGCTGGCCAGAATGGAGAGGTTATATGTGATCTTCATCATGATAAGTTTAAACTGAAAAGTCAAGGCTTGAAAAAATACCAAGTAATTCTGAAAGACCCATTGGATAGAGAAACAGAGGAACATCATGACATCACAATCAGCTGTGAGGATATGGGATTCCCACCAAAACATAGTGAGAGTAAGTTTTCTATTAAAGTGATGGATGTCAATGATGTAAAACCAAAATTTTCTAAAGCAAGATACAAATTCCATATCAGTGAGAACCAGAAGGCTCACATTGATGTGGGCTCAATCAATGCATCTGACCCAGACTTGGGACCTGGAGGGGAACTAATCTTTTCTCTTGCAACAAATAAAAAGAAAAGTCACCTGCCTTTTCTAATCACCAAAGATGGTTTTATTTCAACAAGTGAACTATTGGACCATGAATTAGAAGATGTTTATAAGTTTGAGGTTTTGGTGAAAGACAATGGAATCCCATCACTGAATAATACAGTGGATGTGATTGTTGAGGTTGAAGATGAAAATGATAACAGTCCATATTTTACATTTCCCAGTGTTAATCCACACAATCTTGAAGTTGTTTATTTTGCTGATGAAAGCAAGAATGTGACAGTTGTGAGGGCACATGACAGTGACAGTCAAGAGAATGCATTTCTCAGATATGAAATAAGTGCAGGCAATGAGAAACAGTTGTTCACGATTGACCATTACAGTGGTTTGTTGTCTTCTACTGGTGCCCTTACAAAACAAGATGCTGGCTCTTATGAACTGGAGTTTGTTGTCAAGGATAGTGGTATGCCAGTTTTATCAGCAACAACTACAATCTTTTTGAGTCTGATAGTGAAAAATAAGACTTCTTCTTTGGAAAGAGTAAATGGTATACTGCAGAGAAGTGAGTCTGAGGAGAAGGTGCATCTTAATATGGTGATTATTATTACAGTAGCAGCTGTGATGGTGACTATCATCCTTACGGCTTCAATCTCAATCTGTGTGCTTCGTTGTTGTAATGCTGCAAGCGTAGATGGAGATGATGTTTCAAATAGATATGTCAGTGAACAAAGACATTTGATGTCATCTTCTTATCGAGGGAGTTCTTGGCCAGATGTTCCCACCACTATGATAAATGATCCAAACTTTGGCAGAAGTGTTGAAGAGATGGCAGCCAGCAGAAGGGAGTCTTATCCAAGATTTATTAACCAAACAACAGCAATAAGACCACATGCTGCAGTTGATATCACCTGTCAGGTATGTACTCCAATTACTGTATATGATAGCATATAAGACCCCCACTTTATTTCCCACCAAACACTTTCTGAGAACATCTCTCATGTCTTATATACAAATATTTGTTTTCTGGTAAGCTAATGTTTGTTCACACCCTAGAAATTACCAATGTATAATAGGGTTGGTTGAAAAGTTCATAATAATCTTATGGACTGTTATCAAATGCGGTTTATTTTTCAACGTTGTCCTCCTTGCCATCATCACACTTCTTTGATCAGTGTTGCAGTGCTTGTTTTCTATTGGTCAAAAAATCATCAACAGCAGATATATGATATGATCCTATGAATTTTTCAGCCGACCTTATTTGAATTCTATAATACTGTAAAAGTAAATGTAACTGACAGGGTCTTATATGTCATCAAAACAGTACATTTCCTAAATTGTCTGTTATATGCTCGGTTTTGATTTAAAACTTGATTCTTTTATAACTTTGTATAGTAATATCATTCCATCAAAACTAACAATCTAGCCCAGTCAGCAGGGGCTGTAGAATGCACAGACTGTATCTCTATTGAAGGGTAAGACCCCCCCCCCCCATAAGTGTTCTGGATATGATGCTAAACAATCTGATGGTGAGGCTCCAGTAATGCTGGAGCTTTGGAGAATGAGGAGTACTCCTTTATTGCCATTGCTGTCAGGTCCACTCTGACAGGGTCCTCTCTATGAGCTAAATAGAACTGTTAAACATTTAAATTGTGTGCAAACAAATGACTTGTGTTAAATTGACTGGTTTGAAATAGAACTCTTTGTTCATTTAACTCTGTGTAAATAAATGACTGATCTTAAATTGAATTGTTACTGTTAAATAGCAATACTTGAAAACATTTAACTGTATGCAAAAAAAAAAAATGAGCTCAGGCTCAATTAAAAATGTTATCAAAAAAAGAGTTTACAAATCATACATTTTATGTATATGTATAAAGAGGATTTGACATTAACCTACAAGGGTTGATATGGCATAAAACACAACCAAACCAAAAACTTAAAATCAATAAGCCATGCAATTTTGAAAGTAAAATTAATAAGTGTACTTTGCTTTTATTCATATGCAGACATTTATGTTCTCATGAGAAGTTTTCATTTATTTTTTCTGTGAGGTAAAATTTTAAAAATATCCTAATACTTACACTCTAGTCAATACTACTTTAACACATCACTCAATAAGTCCTCGGCCAAACGAATAAAACAACAACTTTTCTGCAAAATTCGACTTTATTCATCAACATAGTCTCCTTCTAGGGTGATACACTGATTCCAATACTTCTCTAACAATTTGATGACTTTTTTGTCAAATGATCTGTCTTTGGCCTCAAAATACGCCTCAGTTTCCAATATAACTTATTCATTGGAGCCAAATCTCTTTCCCTGGAGCATTCTTTTGAGGTCTGCAAACAGCCAGTAGTCACTGGTGGGGCCAGATCTGGAGAACAGGGTAGGTGTGGAAGCAATTTGAAGTGCAGTTCAGACAGTTTTGCCATCGTCGTATTTGATGTGACATAGTGCATTGCCTTGGTGAAAGAGCATTTTTTTCTTCTTGTGGCCGTTTTTTAGAGATTTCTTCCTTCAAATGCACCAATAATGCTATATAATATTCACTATTGATGGTTCTTCCTTTCTCAAGGTAATCGATGAACAAAATACATTGTGCATCCCAAAATACAGAGGCCAAAAACCTTGCCTACTGATGTTTGCGTCTTTGGTTGCTTTGGATGGCTTTAACCTGCTGCTGTCCATTCAGCTGACTGCCGATTTGACTCTGGAGTAAAGTTTCTTCCATTGTAACCTATTTATGCAAAAACTCCTTTTTGTTGCATTGAAACAGTTGCAAACATGCTCTGAATTGTTGATGCGTTGTTTTTGATTAACTGTGAGCAAATGCAATACCCACTTTGAACACAGCTTTCTCATTGACAAATATTCATGCAAAATGGTGAATACACTGCCTTCTGATATCTTCAACTCCTCTTCTATCTCATGCAACTCCAATTTATGATCAGCCAAAATGAGTTTGTGGAGTCTTTTGGTGTTTTCTGGGACATAAAGCGAATTTGGGTGACCTGAGCATTTAGCATCGTTCGTGTCTGTATGACCGCATTTAAAGTCAGCCTACTACCTCTTAACCATTGTTTCCGATGGAGCCAAGTCTGAATAACCCTTATCAAGCCATTGCTTTGCTTGAACATTATTTTTTCCCATCAGAAAGTAATGCTTTATCAACACATGAAATTCAAATTTTTCCACTGATATGAAAATTTGCAACAGTAAGTCAAGTTGCTGACCATAGTTGAGGGCGACCAGAAGGCTCCCTTTTCAATAGCTGCTACACCAAGGTGTAGGGGAGGGTGCTACTCCTTTCCTTGGATTGCTCCACTTTACCCTTTATATGCACCTTATATTGCTGAGTGTTAAGCAAGGAGGTATGAAGTACCATTTTTAAAGTCTTTGGTATGATGCGACCTGGGATTGAACCCAGGTCTCCCGGGCCATTGGCGAACACTCTACCCACTACAATAGCTTCACTTAAATAACTGTAATTTGTAAACTAATAAACCAATTGGGCCCAAATTTTGACACGTGCCATTTGAAGGTTAGTACTTAATAAAAATCATATGGATTTTTTTTATTCATGGCACCATCTCTGTCAGGCCTAGGACTTTTTGAGTGATGTGTTAACATCTTTTGCCTGAAAAATTGGTGTGATTTATGAAGTGAAACTGATTTGATATTCTGATGCAGATGACACCAGGTCTTCAGAATGGAGATAAAAACACATTAACAACTCCTTATTGTCCTACCTGGAGATCTACAATGTCATCTCATGCTGACAGTGGACGTGGTTGGAGTGAAGGAGACACAGGACCTGCAGAAGAAATGACAGGTAAACAAACTCAAAAAGCATTGATACTTGCTGATGAAATTTCATTTTCTCCTGTTATTAATAAAACATATGCACAATGAAATATTATTGAAAGCTGTCAATTCTATTTTTGTTCTTTCAGATCAGCTGATTCCACAGTTTTTTAAACCACAGAGTAGACAGATCAATAAAATGGATACAAGACACATAGAAGGAAATTTTACCTACCCAAGTGAATCAACACCGATTTCAGCAAGATGTCTTTCAAAAGTAGCAAGTAACCCCAACAATCTGATGAGAGAGGAACTAGAACAAAGATCCCATCATTTATCAGACAGCATTCAAATTACACACAATGCCAGACCACTGCCTCCTGTACCACACAAAATACATTAATTATACACTTTACATCAATAGAATTCAAATGCCTTCAAAATGGGGACACTAATTTTCTACAAAAACAAACGCTATTGAAGCAATAAGTTTAGTTAGAATGAATGACATAGAAGAATATTTTAAAGTAATTTTTAAACAAGTATATAAAAAAACTGAGTTAAAAGTGAGCAGGGATTCTTTTAAAAAATTTATATAGAAATATGATTGTTGATTGGTGTTTTCTATATTTTACAATTTTAAATAATGTAAAAAATATCATTGAGATTTTTAGCTTAAAAAGTAAACATTTGAAGTTTTCTGTATCTATAAACTTGTTTGTTTTAGTGTAATGAAATTAATGATAAAAGTCTGAGATGAAAGAATATTTTGAATGTAGTAAAAATTAGACAATTTTATATTAAAAAGAAAATATAAACATGATGAAAAACAATCATTAGAAATTTTTGTTTTCAGTATGATATTCAGTACTTTTAACACAGTTAAAATACTGAAATTTCAAGCAGAGGTGAACTTTTTTATGGAAATAATGAAAATACTTTCTAAATATCACATAAAATAAATGATAGTACAAATAATAAAAAATATATTATGAATAATTATCTCCTGTGTATTTAATTTTAAAAAATCAATTGCAATAAGAATAAGTTGTAACATTTGAAAAACTACTTCATGTTAGCATTTAATTTTCAATTTTATATTTTTTAAGAGAAAAAATTGATTTGCTCATGGAAGAAAGGAAAAAAGAAGTTGGTAAATGGAGGAATAGGGTCCTTCACACATTGCATCATGGGAAAAAGTAGTCAAGTATAGCATTTATTTTATAAAATCTTTGGACATAGTTTAATCCTGATATGAAAATGGGAAGCATCATAATATATAAAAAAATGCATCTAAATCATTTTTGTTTGTTAAAATTAAATTTTCTCGTTTGTGCGAGAAGCAGCCATTACACACACATTATACTTATTAGGACGATAGGCTACGTACACACATGCACACACAACAACATAGTCTTTGTTCTGTCATTGTGATATGAAAATCAGTGGAGAAAGAGGATGTAAATTGGCTGTGACCCTTTTATTTGAGAAAATTATAAAAATAAGGTAAGTTGTAAATTTTAATTCAAACTTGATGAAGAGCTCACATGGAAGTAACTGCTGTAATAGACAAAACTAAATTTTGAGGAGAAGATATTTTCTCTTTCAACTTCTGAGAGACTTTATTGATGTTAAGAAATTATGAAAAGTGAAATGTTTGGTTGATGGAATTTATTTTGCATTATGTATTATATCTGTTAATACAGAAGGAATTGTTTAGAATATCTTCTATGTATTTCGTAGCTAAGGTCCTGGCATTACCTAGTCATTGAAAGTATATATATGTACTGGACTACATTAGTAGCCATTATGAAATACAAATGCTAAGAATTTTTTTTCTGTAAAAAATTTTCAGTATTCAAAGATATATTTCAATATGATATTAGCTGCTAATTGGGTAATTATAATAACTCAACAGCTATTACATTGATATTTGTAAGTTTATTGATCTCTATTGTTTAGTACAGAAAATTAAGTTCTTATACAAAGTAATTTTTTGAGATTTATGGATATCTCATTTTTTGTTTATCATTTTAATGTGTTTATAATATCTATCTTATATATAATTGATTTCAAATCCCATATAATTGATGATAACCTAAGTAAATGTCTAATTGTCATGAAAAAGCAAATTGAAAGCCAATCAACTTGTAGTTTTTCATGATTTTTTTTTTTTTAACAAACTTGTCACAGAAAATCAGCTGCAACTCTGATATTAATATTTTTTTGCATTTTTTTCTTTCATTATGTATTTACAATTTCAGGTATTGTTGTGTATTTCTGGAAAAATAGCTGATATTTGGACATTTTGTATATTATTAAGTTTGTTTTTCATGATTGTAAAACTTAACTACTTTTTAAAATTCCAAAATGAAATAACCAAATACTTTTCTCAGAAAAGAAGTGATTTAAATTAAGGGAAATAACTTTGTAGAACTCGTTTTGTAAAACAAAATGAATTAAATTATATGAATGCATATCTTCAATATTAAAATTATCATATATAAACATGCACAGTGTAATAATTATATATATATATATATATATATATATATATATATATATATATATATGTAATTGAAAAACACAACAAACCATCATTTGGCTATTAAAATTCATTTCAGCTGGCCATTTCATAACAGAAACCAACCTCTTGAGGATATCTATTAAGGAAAAAAATGGCGATAAACTCTATTATTAATTATCTTGTTTAGTTAAAATAAAATAAAAATTTTAAAAGTTTTATTTGATTTCCATTTATGATTAAAATTCAGTCTTTCTTAATATTTTTATATGTATTTTTTATTTTGAATACTGCCATTCAAATTACCATCAAAATCATTATCATTATAAGTATTAATTATTAATAATTATATTACTATTAATAACAGGTAACTATTATTACAATTATTACTAACTTATCATTATTATTATTGCTATTATTATTACATTACCAATTATATCAATAGTAATACTGATACCATGAATTTTATCCTACTATTGTGTTGCCCAGTCAGCTGGGGCTGTAGAATACACTGACTGCACCTCTGCAGAGGGGTATGACCACCTCTCCCACAACGAGTGTCCTGAATATAACACTAAACAGTCTGATGGTGAGGTCCCAGTAATGCTGGGGCCTTGGGGAATACGGAGCACCCCTTCATTGCCATTGCTCCCAGGTCCACTCTGGCGTGGCGTGGTAGCACCTGATAGGGCCCTATCTATGGGTTAAATAGAACTAACAGCATACTTATGCTAAACTGAATTGTTTGATTAAACTGAATAGCTTGAAATAGAAATGTTTTAGACAAACTGTACTTACATTTAAACTGCATGCTTATGCTAAACTGAATTTTTTGAAATAGAACTGTTTTTTGACATTGAAACTGTATTTACACTAAACTGAATTGTTTAACATAGAACTGTTTTGACATGCAACTGTGTGTAAACAAAATCTGTACTTATACTAACCTAAATTAGCTGAATTATAACTGCTTGACTAAACTGAATAGCTCGAAATAGAAATGTTTTTCACAATTAAACTGTACTTACATTTAAACTGCATCCTTATGCTAAACTGAATTATTTGAAATTGAACTGTTTTTGACATTGAAACTGT
Organism: Sepioteuthis lessoniana; assembly: GCA_963585895.1. Lineage (NCBI taxonomy): Eukaryota > Metazoa > Mollusca > Cephalopoda > Myopsida > Loliginidae > Sepioteuthis > Sepioteuthis lessoniana. The sequence goes on from OY757908.1 coordinate 64,336,247, forward strand.
ACTTACACTAAACTGAATTGTTATATATAACTGCTTGAATAAACTGAATAGTTTGAAATAGAAATGTTTTTGACAATTAAACTGTGTACTTATGCTAAACGGAATTGTTTGAAATAGAACTGATTATTTATATTAAAAATGGATTTGGCATTGAATAACCTACAAAGGTTGATATGCCATAAAACTAAACCAAACCAAACTAAATCTACTATTGTTATCCATTAGTCTAGTGGGTAGAGTTTTCACTATGGCCTGGTTCAATCCCAGGTCGAGTCATACCAAAGACTCAAAAAGTGGTTCTTGATACCTTCTTGCTTAACACTCACCATTATAAAGTAGGGATCAAGGGTAAAGTGGAGCAGTGTAGTAGCTATTGAAAAGGGAGCCTTTAGGTTGCCCTTGATTATGGTCACCAACTTTACTTTTTATTTGTTGTTATCACAATAAATTTTTCTATAATTAACCTTTTTCATATGAGTTTAAATCTATTTTTATGGCAGCATCTCAATATTATTTCATTACATTTAATAATGAATAAATGAAAAGAGATTTTTTCTTAAAATAAATAGGTTGATTTATTTACAAGATTTTAGTTACTGAAGTGAGTTGTGTTGAAATTTTTTTAGATACATAAGGATACATAACAGCAGACATTACAGTCGGTTTTAACATTAACTTCCAGCCCATATCTTTTTGCTCCCGTCCCCGTCTATTTTATTTTTTTAAAAACAAGTAAGAATCCATTGAAAGAATATTTTTATTATTTTTAGCAAATTTTTTTCTCTCTTTATTGTGTGATAACTATCAGAAGAGGTTGGTTTCTCTTATGGAGTGGCCAGCTGAAATAAATTTATAATAGCCAAATGACAGTTTGTTGAGTTTTTTTCCAATTATATGAATTTGCTCTGTATAAAATTTATAAATTTATATATTAATTATCATACATTGAGCACTCCTGGAGGTTTATAAGAATCTCTTTGTGTATATATATATATATATATATATATATATATATACATTCGAAAAAATAAACGGATGAAAGATATATATAATATATATATATTTGGTGTAGTTGATAATGTATTTTAAATATTTATTTATTTATTTATTTTATTTTTGCCAATGTGTTTTGACTTTCAAATTTGCCCATTCTTTGAAAAAATTATTTTAAATGTGAGAATGAAAATTTAAAAAAATTGAAAGCCATTAAAATCCCTAAACACACATTCTATGATAAAAATAACCAACCTAACTCATATGTTAACCCTATAAATAGACATATAATATTAACTCAAAATACCACAACTGCCATCATTGGCAAAAACTTGAAAAAACATGTTGGCAAAAATAAAAAATAAATAAATGGTAAAAATATATCATCCACTACACCAAATATATATCTTATGTTCGTTTACCTTTTTCCATGTATATTCTGTCTGATACATTTCATTCTCTCTCTCTCTCTCTCTCTTATATATATATATATATATATATATATATATATATATATATAAAAACATGCCATATTTGGGAAGCTATTGTAAAAAGGCTCTCTTAAATATTTTCAGATGATGAAATCTATTATGAAAAGTTTTCTTTTCATGGGTGTTAAAATGAACAAGAACATTCTTGATGAAAATTTTATTGCAAAAATATTGAATACTAAGAAAGTAGGAATCAATTAAGAATTATAAAATTTTCTTTGATAAATTAGTTATAATACTTATTCATAAAATTATTTATCTAATTTTATAATTTGTAACACTGTATTGCTTATGTAAATGCTTTAATTTTACTTTTTCTCAGATAAACATGCCCCTACCAGTATTTACTCTACTCATTGTCTTCCAAGTCTGTTTGTGTGCTGAACTTATCTACAATGTGGAAGAAGAACAGAGTCCAGGCACATACATTGGCAATATTGCCACGGATTCACATGTCATGGATAATATTCCTTTGAAAGATCATAAACACATCACATTCACACAACTCCAAAAAGGAAGCTCTAGATTATTCCGTGTTGCCAAGAATACAGGAAAACTATACACTGCACAAATATTGGACGCTGAATCCTTGTGTACTTACAATATTGAATGTTTGAAGATGATTGATGTCGCTGTGAGAAAAGCCAAATCCTTTATAAAGCTTTTAGAAATCAAAGTCATTATAAAAGATATTAATGATCACCAGCCAGAATTTCCAAACAAGCAAATTAATATTGAATTAGATGAAGATATTGGTACTGGAATGAAAAAGTCAATACCCAGTGCAAGAGATAAAGATCTTATTAACATTTATTCCCAAATTACTTATGAACTAATTAACAAAGATGAAGAAAATACTTTTTCATTATTTGTAAATAAAAATTTTGCTGGTAAATCAGATTTAAGTATCATATTGGATAAAAGATTGGATAGAGAAACCAAAGATAGCTATCTGTTACAAGTAGTTGCAAAAGATGGAGGATCTCCAGCCAAACAAAGTATTCTTGATGTTCATATTTCAGTAAGTGATATCAATGATAATGCACCTTTCTTTTCTCACAATATCTACAATGTTTCAGTCACACAGGATCAAGATGAAACTAATCCTATTATTACATTATCTGCAACAGATTTAGATTTTGGTCAAAATGGCAATATTTCGTATACTTTTGACTCTAAAACATCAACTCTAGCTAAAAAATACTTCAAGATAAACCAAATCACTGGGAAAATATTTCTAAAAAGCAAAATCCCATCTGGACAAAAGTTAATACATAATTTATATATTGAAGCTAAAGATGGTGGACATCCTCCTTTAAGTTCACTGGCCATGGTGCAAGTGAATGTGATTAATCAACAAAATAATGCTCCAACAATAGATGTGAACTTTTTCTCATCATCATCTACAGATAATTCTACATCAGTGTCTGAGGACATTGAAGTGGGCAGTTTTATTGCTTATGTGAAAGTAACTGACCACGATGTTGGCCAGAATGGAGAGGTCATATGTGATCTCCATCATGATAAGTTTAAACTGAAAAGTCAAGGCTTGAAAAAATACCAAGTGATTCTGAAAGACCCATTGGATAGAGAGACAGAGGAACATCATGACATCACAATCAGCTGTGAGGATATGGGATTCCCACCAAGACATAGTGAGAGTAAGTTTTCCATTAAAGTGATGGATGTCAATGATGTAAAACCAAAATTTTCTAAAGCAAGATATAAATTCCATATCAGTGAGAATCAGAAGGCTCACATTGATGTCGGCTCAATCAATGCATCTGACCCAGACTTGGGACCTGGAGGGGAACTGATCTTTTCTCTAGCAACAAATAAAAAGAAAAGTCACCTGCCTTTTCTAATCACCAAAGATGGTTTTATTTCAACAAGTGAACTATTGGACCATGAATTAGAAGATGTTTATAAGTTTGAGGTTTTGGTGAAAGACAATGGAATTCCATCACTGAATAATACAGTGGATGTGATTGTTGAGGTTGAAGATGAAAATGATAACAGTCCATATTTTACATTTCCCAGTGTTAATCCACACAATCTTGAAGTTATTTATTTTGCTGATGAAAGCAAGAATGTGACAGTTGTGAGGGCCCATGACAGTGACAGTCAAGAGAATGCATTTCTCAGATATGAAATAAGTGCAGGCAATGAGAAACAGTTGTTCACCATTGACCATTACAGTGGTTTGTTGTCTTCTACTGGTGCCCTTACAAAACAAGATGCTGGCTCTTATGAACTGGAGTTTGTTGTCAAGGATAGTGGTATGCCAGTTTTATCAGCAACAACTACAATCTTTTTGAGTCTGATAATGAAAAACAAGACTTCTTCTTTGGAAAGAGTAAATGGTGTGCTGCAGAGAAGTGAGTCTGATGAGAAGGTGCATCTTAATATGGTGATTATTATTACAATAGCAGCTGTTATGGTGACTATCATCCTTACGGCTTCAATCTCAATCTGTGTGCTTCGTTGTTGTAATGCTACAAGTGTAGATGGAGATGATGTTTCTAATAGATATGTCAGTGAACAAAGACATTTGATGTCATCTTCTTATCGAGGAAGCTCTTGGCCAGATGTTCCAACTACTATGATAAATGATCTGAACTTTGGCAGGAGTGCTGAGCAGATGGCAGCTAACAGAAGGGAATCATATCCAAGGTTATTGAACCAATCAACAGCAATAAGGCCACATGCGGCAGTAGATATTAATTGTCAGGTAACCACTGAAACATTAAATTCTTATTTTGCTTCTTTCTTTTAAGTAGATTTTTTAAAACTAGATTTGTTAGATTTTTAAAGAAAATTATTTCCTTTGTTATACCAGTAAATTAATTTTGGATCTTTCTTTTAATTTTAAATGGAAAGCAAATATTTCGAGTACTTTAGTAGGAAATAGTGACTTGGTTTTTAAAATTTAATCCTGGTTTCTGAAATATGTGAATTTTATATAGCAGAAAATTAGTTTGTACAACATGCCATATTTTAACAATTATACTACATTTGCAGAATTTATATTCTTGTCAAATTATTTTCATCTTTTGATTTTGTTCTAAAATCTTGATTGCATTAAATTTTAGTTATCAATTGAATTAATATAACTTTGTTTGAATACATTTTTTAACCTTTTTTATTATCTACAATCATTATTTATTGCTTTCTCCTAGACCAAAATTTCTATTATTTAATTCTGCATTCTTTTATTAAAGTAATGATAAGTCAGTCTTCTCTTCTGACCATTTTTGTTTATTTGTTTATTATTTATAAAAAAAATTATATTTCCTTTCACCTTATAAATCATTTATTTTGTTTTAAAATGTTATGCAGATTTGCTAAAAATCTTCCTTCATTTTTAAATATTTTCCTTCTAAACTATTGACAGTTATCATTATTCTTTAATTATATATCTTAATAGATAAATTCATATAACTACTGCTACAAAGCTGTTATCAGATGACTTGAGAGCCAGTACAAATCATATTAGATGGTATAACATTGTTTGACTTATTGCTGATTGTTTAAAAAAATATGATTCTTGTTCTAATGCAGATGACACCAGGACTTCAGAATGGAGATAAGAACACATTGATGATTCCTTACTGCCAAACATGGAGATCTACACTGTCTTCTCATACTGATAGTGGACATGGTTGGAGTGAAGGAGATACAGGACCTGCAGAAGAGATGACAGGTAAAAGAGCAAAAACATTGTTACTTGTTAAATTTTAGTCTATTATGTACACACATTCACAGATTATGATTAATATTGATTTTTTTTTTTTTCAGATCAGCTAATTGCACCATTCTGTAAGCCACAAAGTAAACAGGCCTATAAGATGGAGGCAAGACACATAGAAGGAAATTTTACCTACCCAAGTGAATCAACACCGATTTCAGCCAGATGCCTTTCAAAAGCAGCAAGTAACCCCAACAAACTGATGAGAGAGGAACTAGAACAAAGATCCCATCATTTATCAGACAGCATTCAAATTACTCACAATGCCAGACCACTGCCTCCTGTACCACACAAAATACATTAATTATACACTTTACATCAGTATATTACATATCTTTCAAAACTTACTGGGTTAAATCTTATATTCAAATGAAAATAACAAATTTATAAATTTTCAGTTGGCATAATTTAAATAGGCTTCAGATAGATTTTGTAACATGCTCATATATTTAGAAACAATAGTTTAAGAGTTTCTTCTCAAAAATTATATTAAAACATCTCATCTGCTTCCTCTTGATTATGAAAATAATTTAAATTGAAATTTTGATACATATCTGCAGTAGAAAAAGATACAGAAAAATGCATTCATTTTCTAAATTTATTTTGTAGGCATTTTATTTTAACATGTATACATATATCACCAAAAATAGTTATATAATTCAATTTTAACATTAGATATAACTTTTTACATATATACTGTTTATTAATTTGCAGCTATGCAAGATAATAAATCAAAAAATTATTTTTAGTAAATTTATTTACAGTTTATTTGTATAGATGATATATGCAAAAAGTACTATAAGCTGAAAGGAATATTTAGTAGAAAATTACTTTTAAAAATGATGAATTTAGAATAGCTAAAAAATCATGCACTGATAGAAAATATTTATTTTGTTTATTGATATTCCTGATTATTTAATTCCAAATTTTTATTTAATTTGTTAATCAAACTACTGTTCTTATCTTTGCTGTTTTGATCTCAACTTTCTGTTTGTGTTGTGTTCAGATATGTTACATTCTGGAGTTTTTAAGGAACTTTGAATAAATTTCTTCGTTTAAAAAGGAGTCTTTTATAGCTATCACCATTCTAATTAGACTTGTTCACAGATTCAAATGACAAGGATTTATGTAGCTCTAGTAATTTTTCTGTGAAGATGAAAATATTTTGACTATGCTGTGCTCTTCATTATATGACTTTAGATTATGTCTTTTTCTGCTCCTCAAGTCTAATCTTTAGAAGGCAACTGCTTTCTCTATTTATTTCCTATAATAACAATAGAGGAAGCCTAATCTTTTCATATTTTTTTTCACTGTTTAAAACTTGTTCTAATGTTAATTGAAGTACAAATTCTGTGAATGTTTTTTGTAACACAATTGATAAGAGGAAAACCTATGTACAGCAATAATCTAAGTTACTCAGAAATGTGAATTATCTTAATTAAAGCAGTAAAAATTAACAAATAAAGTGGCTGTGAGCAATGTTAAAATGGCCATTCAAAGCTCCTTGAAAATTACTGGATATAAGGAAAAGATGGAAATTTCATTAGCTGAAAGATTGTGATTGAAACAATAAAGACAGTAACACTAGTTCAAATAATACATGCAATAATAATAATAATAATAGTAGTAATACTTGATTTATGAATTTTAGAATTGTTTAAATCTGAATAGTAAATTTATACCTGGAAATTAGTAGGAAATTAATTAAGAAGAAATTCAATTCAAATTTGATTTTTTGATGCTATTATAGAGATGTCGGAATAAAGACATTTAACTATTATCGTGGCTGATGGAAGGAGGAAAGAAAGTAACAGAAGGAAGAATAGCTGCCTTTATGCATTGCATCCTGGGAAAAAAATCTTTGATAAATTACTTATTTCATAAAATTCCTTGCAAATATTAACATACAAATTTATCAATTTGTATCAATTTAAGAACACTTTTTGCTAGCCTTAATTGTATACTGTTAAGTTCTACTTAATCTATTATCAGAGCACAGTGAGAACGTCGAGAGTGAAGAAGCAGCCATTACCCACACATCACACTTACTAGATCCAAAACTTCCCCATTAAACTATACATGCACCTATACATTCATAGTAAAAGATAATCTTTATTCCTTCCATGTTAAGTTATTGGGAAAAACCATCACAATAAGATGTAATTTTATTGTTGCATTTGATGTACTGGGATGAAAGAAAATAAGGTAAGTTTTATTTTTTAATATCATTTTAATAGGATTAAGATGCAATGTTTTTGCAAAGGTTCATAGAAATTTGTGCAACATTTGGAATATATTTAGATAATTTAAGAAGATAGAAATAATTTTGTAAGTTTATCTTTGTTATTAGCAATGGATTAATAAAAGAATCTTGTACTGAAAATATTATATTTGTTGGTAAAACTGAATAGAATAATATTTTCAGAAAAAAAAGAGACTTTTAAGACATGGGAATAGTTGTTAATGGTTAATATCTACACGAAGTGGCTTTGGTAGATATGAGAGACAAACTGTTATTCTGTAAATGATAGTCTTGTCTATATGTGTATGATATTGATTAGTAAATAAATGTAGCTTTGTATGTATCCAAGAGAATCAGAAAATATATTTGAGTAATTAGTGTTAAAATACTTTTCCTAAATTACATATCTATGCATGTATATTGCTTCAGCTATCATAGTACTCCTAGATATTTACTTTTCAAAATAAGATTATCCTTCATACACACACACACACACACACACACATATATATATATATATATATATATATATATATATATATATATATAAATTTTTTTTTTTTTAATGCATTCATGTTAAGTCAAAGATATTGGAATAAATCATGTTATTGTGATGAATCTGTTTTATGATTTAGAAGAATACTCTTAGAATGATCTTTAGAATAAATGAAATACATAATTGTAAAAGCATAGATGTTGAGTAGATGGTGGTGTTTAAAGGCATATCAACCTTTGTAAGTTATTTAATACCAAATCCTGTTCATACATATATATTAAATATATGATTTGTTAATGTATATTTTGTGGGTAAGATTTATAAATGAGTCAGAGCTTATTTGTTTGCACTGTTAAATGGTTCCAAGACTTGCTCTGTGATACTAATAATTCAATTTAACATCAGTAATTTGTTTGCACACAGTTAAATGGTTTCAGTTTTAGAAAATGATTACATATTTCCATTTGACCCATAGATGGGACCCTAATAGAGTGGACTTGGGAGTAATGGCTATGAAGAGCTACTCCACTCTTCCCAATGCTACAGGATGGGGAGCCTCACCGTCAGATGGTTTACTGTCATATCCCAGACACTCGTTGAGGGGGGGGATCTAATAACTGTTCTGAGTCTTAAATGAAGGGGGAAATAACTCTGTATTTCAATGTGATTGGTATGACAAATACAGTAAGAAAATAATTTCTAAATTTGAAGTTTTTTGTGTACATTTTCAAGTTTATGATAACTAGAAAAGCAGTATTATCTCACAAAAAGCTAAGAATCTTTGTGAAAACAAATAAAGAAAGAAATATTTATTCTAATTTGATTTACTGATTTTAAAGATGCATTTCCTTTTTACTCATGGTAGAAACTTATTGCAAATTTGAGCATTTGAAATTCACATGGCAATTTACCTTAGTAAGCACTGACTAAACCTGAAAAACTTTACTTTTTTAATAATGGAAAATCTTTCGGAGAAAAATATATAAAAAAAAGATATATCTTAATTTCAAGATAAAAAAACAAATGAAATATATATATATTTTCATCTACAGACACACTGTTTGGTTGTATCACAACTCTTCAGTGTGGCTAGACACACAGGATGCTTAAAGCTGGGATTGAAACATGCCCAACTTTACGTTAGACTTAGTATCTTACCACTCAGCCAACTGGCGACATACATCAGCTTGGGAATTATAACACATTATGTATTAACTTTCGTTTGTTTACATTTCATTAGAAGAGCTTTGCATTACACAAGTGGCTGCCATTAATTGCTTCATCAGAGTGCTCAGCCTCTGGGGGGTAGCATATATATTGCATTTCCAGATGTGTTTGTAAAATCAGCTGAATGCGATGTTTGCTTTAGCAAGACAGTTATCTACCTTTTTATCAATCTTGGCTTTACAGAAAATAAAGCAATACATGTACATAAACTTTTCAACTCTTTCTGGCTCCTGTTTCATGATGCCAGCTAGTAGTGGGCCTCAGTCTTCTTTAGACTCACTTCATGACCAAAATTTTCTGATTCCCCTATGCAAAGCTGGATGTGATGCACTGCAGTGTATGTTTTGTATGATATTCAATATACTCTAATTTTCAAAAATAACTGTTAAGAATAGCTTATACAAATAGGCAGGTTAGAAAAAGATTTCTATTGAATTTTTCTTCCTCTATACATCATGTTTATTTTTTATCTCAGGAGCTCTCTTTATTTCTTTTTTTCATTGTTTTTTCTTTTATAATTTTGATACTAACTTCCAGCCCAGTCAGCTGGGGCTCTAGAATACACTGACAGCATCTCTTCAGAGGGGTAAGACTCCCCCAATGAGTATCCTGGATATGACATTAAACCATTTGATGGTGAGGCTCCAGTTTTGGAGCTTTAGGGAATGTGGAGTACTCCTTCATTGCCATTGCTCCCAGGTCTACTCTGGTCTGGAGTAGTAGGACCTGATAGGGTCCCATCTATGGGTCAAATAAAACTGTTTGACATTTAAACTGTGTACAAACAAATGACAAGCTTAATTGTTAGAAATAGAACTGTTATACCATTTAACTGTGTGTAAACAAATTGCTGATATTTAATTGTATTGTTAGTGATACATATCAATACTTGTAACCACTTAGCTGTGTGCAAACAAATGATTAATAGTAAATAGAATTATTTGTGCTAGATAGAAATGCTAGAAACCATTTAACTGTATGCAAAAAAAGAAGTCAGGCTTTTTAAAAAAAATATTATCTACAAAATGTGTTCACAAATCATATATTTAATATATATCTATGAACAGGATTTGGCATCAAATAATCAATAATGAAACGCAACCAAACCCAACCACTCATTTTAAATTGTGACTGTTATATAACAATACTTGAAACCATTCAACTGTGTGTAAAAGAATGAACTCAGGGTTTTTTAAAAATGTTATCTTCAAAATGTGTTTACAAATCGTATACAATATTTGATATATATGTACAAACAGGATTTGGCATTAAATAACCTGTAAGAGTTAATATACCATAAAATTCAACCAATCCAATCCAACCCTGATACTATCTTTTAAATAAGAAAGAATACTAATAAAATTTAGTAAATGATGTTTCATAATTGTTTTGCAAAATGTTAATTTTAAACAGAAAAATAGAAACAAATTTTAAAAAATTTAAATACCATTTTTATTTATAGCTGAGATTTTAATCAATAGATAAGTCTTGATCTATATTTTAATTTCAGCAGAGGATTCCTAAAATCATAAGCTTAATATCAAATGAATTAATGCTTTAACCATTACAGCACAAGGACACCCCCTCACTTAATTATAATTGAAAAATATATAAACAATTCCTATTTAACAACTGATTTTTTCTCTTTATTTTATTGTAGATTTCTGCTGAAAATGTTGGTACCAGTGTACATTCTACTCATTGTCTTCCATTCCTGTTTTTGTGCTGATCTTATCTACTATGTAGAAGAAGAACAAATTCCAGGCACATACATTGGCAATATTGCTATAGATTCCCATGTCATGGATAATATTCCTTTGAAAGATCATAAACATATTACATTCACACAACTCCAAAAAAGAAGGTCCCAGTTATTTCGTGTTGCCAAGAATACAGGAAAACTATACACTGCAAAAATTTTGGATGCCGAGAACCTTTGTACTTACAACAGAGAATGTTTTCGGATGATAGATGTTGCAGTAAGAAAGGCAAAATCTTTCATCAAACTTTTAGAAATCAAAGTCATTATAAAAGATATAAATGATCAGCAGCCCAAATTTCCAGATAAAGAGATTAACATTGAATTTGATGAGGATATTATACCGGGAAAGAAAAAATCAATACCCAGCGCAAGAGATAATGATCTTAGCGCCATTTTTTCTCAAATTGATTATCAACTTATAAAAGAAGAAGAATACCCTTTTAAATTGACTGTATCAAAAACTCTTGTTGGAAAATCAGATTTAAGTATTGTTTTAAAAGAACAATTAGACAGAGAAATCAAAGATTCTTATTTAATTCAAGTCATTGCAAAAGATGGAGGATCTCCACCTAAAGAAAGTCTTTTAAATGTGCATATTTCTGTCACTGATGTCAATGACAATCCACCAGTGTTCTCTCAAAATATGTACAATGTTTCTTTAAAAAATGATCATGATCAAAACATACCAGTGATTACTTTATCTGCTACTGATTTAGACTCAGGAAAAAATGGAAATGTTTCCTACCATTTTGATTCAAAAACAACAGATTTGGCAAAAAATAGTTTCAAATTAAACAAAGTAACAGGAGAACTCTTTCTACTCAACAAAATACCACCTGGACAAAATTTAGTCCATAATTTATACATTGAAGCTAAAGATGGAGGACATCCACCCTTAAGTTCATTTGCAATGGTCCAAGTAAATGTGATCAACCAACAAAATAATGCTCCAATAATAGATGTGAACTTTTTCTCAGCATCATCTACTGATAATTCTACAACAATTTCTGAAGATATTGAAGTGGGCAGTTTTATTGCTTATGTGAAAGTAACTGACCATGATGCTGGCCAGAATGGAGAGGTCATATGTGATCTCCATCATGATAAGTTTAAACTGAAAAGTCAAGGCTTGAAAAAATACCAAGTAATTCTGAAAGACCCATTGGATAGAGAGACAGAGGAACATCATGACATCACAATCAGCTGTGAGGATATGGGATTCCCACCAAAACATAGTGAGAGTAAGTTTTCCATTAAAGTGATGGATGTCAATGATGTGAAGCCAAAATTTTCTAAAGCAAGATACAAATTCCGTATCAGTGAGAATCAGAAGCCTCACATTGATGTTGGCTCAATCAATGCATCTGATCCAGACTTGGGACCTGGAGGGGAACTAATCTTTTCTCTTGCAACAAATAAAAAGAAAAGTCATCTACCTTTTCTAATCACCAAAGATGGTTTTATTTCAACAAGTGAATTATTGGACCATGAATTAGAAGATGTTTATAAGTTTGAGGTTTTGGTGAAAGACAATGGAATTCCATCACTGAATAATACAGTGGGTGTGATTGTTGAGGTTGAAGATGAAAATGATAACAGTCCATATTTTACATTTCCCAGTGTTAATCCACACAATCTTGAAGTTATTTATTTTGCTGATGAAAGCAAGAATGTAACAGTTATGAGGGCACATGACAGTGACAGTCAAGAGAATGCGTTTCTCAGATATGAAATAAGTGCAGGCAATGAGAAACAGTTGTTCACGATTGACCATTACAGTGGTTTGTTGTCTTCTACTGGTGCCCTTACAAAACAAGATGCTGGCTCTTATGAACTGGAGTTTGTTGTCAAGGATAGTGGTATGCCAGTTTTATCAGCAACAACTACAATCTTTTTGAGTCTGATAATGAAAAACAAGTCTTCTTCTTTGGAAAGAGTAAATGGTGTGCTGCAGAGAAGTAAGTCTGATGAGAAGGTTCATCTTAATATGGTGATTATTATTACAGTAGCGGCTGTCTTAGTGACTATAATCCTGACAGCTTCCATCTCAATCTGTGTGCTTCGTTGTTGTAATGCTGCAAGTGTAGATGGAGATGATGTTTCTAGTAGATATGTCAGTGAACAAAGACACTTGATGTCATCTTCTTATCGGGGAAGCTCTTGGCCAGATGTTCCAACTACTATGATAAATGACCTTAACTTTGGCAGGAGTGCTGAGCAGATGGCAGCGAGCAGGAGGGAATCATATCCGAGGTTTATTAACCAATCAACAGCAATAAGACCACCCCCATCAGTTGATATCACATGCCAGGTTTGTATTCTTTTAGTGTCATTATGATTTACAAATATAAATATTTTTTGATATAGTATTATTTTTATCATTTGCTCTTTTAAAACTTGTTTTTCAATTAGCTTAACTGATAATATTCACTATGGAAATATTTTTGATAAAAACTTTGAATTCACAGAACTTGAAAATTCTACACAAATTCTGCAAATTACTTCTTGCTAATACAAGAATTTTTTTTATCCCTCATTCTCATTTGGGTTGTTCCATAAACTTAATGTTTTTCTTCTACCCTTTTAATATGTTCAGTAATTAGTATCTAAAAAGAAAATATGTGTGAGTAATACTACTTCTTTATAATTGCTTTTAACAAAAGAATGCCTAATGTACCCTCATTTTAAATGCTAAGTTATATTTTCCTCTTATGATCAAAATATGGTGTAGTCTATTCTACTAAAATCATATTATATGATATACCCATCTTATTCACTACTATTGTTAGTGGACTCATGTTAATGTTTTTGATTATTCTTACAAACATAGTCTTTAAAGTTATTTGTTTGGTGTGTTTATTTTTTCTATTTGATAATTCTGTTTATTCAATTATCAAAACCATCTGATTTGATCAGATATGATACAAATTTAATATACTGATTTTATTTTACCAAAGTTACTAAATTTTAAAGGCACTTTTCTTCTATAATTATGGTTATCGAGGAAGAATTTCTTTCAGTGAAGAACCACATGTTGTTATATCATCATTTTTCTGATTAGTAAAATTTTGTAGAGCATGCATATTTTATTGTCACATATCATATGACAAAATGTGCCAACTCCAAATTAGAACTTTGTTTATGACCAAATATTGTTGTTTTTTTTTCATATGAATAATCAAAGTAATTTGATTATTGAAAAATCCACCACTTCATAATTGTCAATTCTTTGGTCAAATTTTGAAAGGAATATGTTTCAGTGTGAATTGAGAATGAGAGTTGAGACTTCTTAAATTTCTTCATGACAAATTCCAGAATTATCATGATAAAATGATAGAAAAACCAGAGAAATCTTTTAGACAAGAAATTGCCTCAACAAAAAAATAAATGCCTTTAGTTATCATATGGAAAAATATTAGTATTTAGTTTGTTGAATTTGAAAGTTGTCTCATCCAAGTGTATTTCATATATTTACAATATTCTCTTTAGCATCTGAAAATGGATTTATAGTTGAAGTAAAGATAGTGTTTTCAAAGTGAATAATAACAAAATAATTTCACAATCATTTCTAGATTGTAGTAACCATAATATTCTCATTTTAAGAATGTGCTCAGAAACCCTCTTGAAGTTACTGATAAACCTATCAAAAAAATTATTAATACCCAACTCAACATCAAACAAAGTCAGTTTATGAAGGAACTTGCTGCTGTTTTGAAAAAAAATTAAAAGTAAAAAGCTGCAGGTCTTGACAAAATACTTCTTGAAGTATGGAAGATGAGAAAATTTTATGGCATACTTCTTCAATTATACAACGCTTGTCTATAAACAAAACACAATAGAGAAATGGGCAAAAGGTTGTATCCTCCTCTTCCCCAAGAAAGGCAACCCTGAAGTCATTAAGAACAATAGAGGCAGCTGCTAAGGTTTATAATGTCATGCTTTTCAACTGTATCCAATTTGAAATCAAGAAAATTCTTAGGAAAAATCAGAATGGTTTTCAGAGAAATTGATCCACAACCTTACTGGTTTTGACTATCTACTGAATCATCAGAGAAGTATTTGAAAAAAATCTCAAGGCAACACTATTGTTCATAGATTTCTCCAAAACTTTTGATTCCGTACACCAGGAAGATGGAGTAAATACTACTAGTATATAGTCTCCTTAAAGAAACTATTACAACTATAATGATGCTCTACAAAAACTCAAAAGTAATTGTTTGCTCACCTAATGGCTACACAGACTTCTTTGCTATTGACACTGGAGTTTAGCAAGGAGATACATTAGCACCGTATATATTTATAATCTGCCTAGACTACATTCTTTGAAAATTGATTGATCAAATAAAAGAAATGAGTTTTACACTAAAAAAGGCAAGAAGCAGTCTATATCATGCAGAAACTATTATGGATGCAAATTATGCAGATGATCTAATGCTTCTGGCAAATATGCCTGCTCAACCTAAACCCCTACTACATAGTCAGGAGTAAGCAGGAAGAGGCATTAGCCTTTATGTAAATGCAAATAGAACAGAGTTCATGTGTTTTAAATGAAAAGGAGCCATCTCCATTTTACGTGGCGGGCCTCTTAAATAAGTAGATAAATTCACATACCTCAGCAGTCATATCTCATCTACTGAAAGTGATGTCACCATATGCCTAGAGAAGGCATATGGTGACTGCTATCAATAGATCATATGAAAATGTGATCTCTCTGATAAAATTGAATGGGATTTCTTCTAAGCTGTGGCTGTGGTGATACATCACATGGATGCTAATAAAATGCATAGAGAAAAAGCTAGATTGGAACTATACAAGAATATGTGCTGTTTTGAACAAATCCTGGAAACAATACTCCACAAAATAGAAGCTGTATAGCCACTTACCTCCCATCTCAAAAACCATCCAAGTAAGATGAACAAGACATGCAGGATACTGCTAGGAAAGCAAGGATGAACTCATAAGCAATGTTCTTCTGTAAACCCCTACTCATGGACATGCTGTGTCAGCCAACCAACCAACCAACCAACCAACAAGGAATTACTGATATCAGCTCTGTACAAACACTGAATATAGTTTAGAGGACCTGCTAGAAGAGATGGAAAGAGGGAAATCTGTGTTGTCAGCATGACTTTACATAGGAAAGTATGGTTTCTAAAAACAAAAGCTTTTGTTTTTTGTATTCATGTTTTGTTATATAAGTATTGATTGATAAGTTTGGATTATAATTCACATCTAAGGAATATATTAGTAATCTTTACAAATTAAGCTTTAAAATTTTCTTTCTTGGAGAAATGTAAAATTGATCTAGCCAAATCTATTATAAAATTTAGAAAATGTTATATAATATTGTTTATACTTAATTATTTCATATAAGTATAATTTCATGTTATAATGCAGATGACACCAGGTTTTCAGCATGGAGATAAAAACACACTGACAACTCCTAATTGTCCTACTTGGAGATCTACAATGTCTTCTCATGCTGATAGTGGACATGGTTGGAGTGAAGGAGATACAGGACCTGCAGAAGAAATGACAGGTAAAAATAGGAAAATATTGTTACTTGCTCATGAAAGTCCATCTTCTGTTTCATTCTGTTATACACATACTACATTCACAGATAAGGCAGTGTTATTGACAGTTGTTGATTTTATTGTTATTTCAGATCAGTTGATACCACAATTCTGTAAGCCACAAAGTGGACAGGTGAATAAGATGAGTAAGAGACACATAGAAGGAAATTTTACCTACCCAAGTGAATCAATACCAATTTCAGCAAGATGTCTTTCAAAAACAGCAAGTAACCCCAACAATCTGATGAGAGAGGAACTAGAACAAAGATCCCATCATTTATCAAACAATATTCAAATAACACACAATGCCAGACCACTGCCTCCTGTACCACACAAAATACACTAATCATACACTTTACATAAATGTATACACGTTCAAAAGTTGTCTACTAATTTGCTATCAATGAATTTTTATATAACTAACTTTACAATCAGTCAAAAAGTAAATCTTGAAAAGAATGATATTGTGGAATATTTTAAAGTATTCTGAGCTAATAAATTGCACTTATTATATTTAAAATTATAATAATTCTTTGGCTTTCACTGTACTTAGTTTTTTTTTTAAATAATGAAGGAGATATTATTCAGATTTTAAGCTTTAACATTGACCCATGAAATTCTCTATGTATTTAAACTTACCTTTATGGTGGAATGAAATTATTACTAAAGTTATGAAATTAGGAAATATTTTAGTTATAGTAAAAATTTGTCAATTTTATAACAAAAAACAGTATTTTAAAAAATACTTGAAAATATTTGTTTACAATAAGATCTTCAATACATACGACATAGTTAAGGTAAGAGAAATAGTAAACATTAGTAATATTCAATAAAAATAATTTCTAATTAATATATATCTATATGTCTGAGTCTAAAAATATTTCAAAAATTACAATTAGAAAATACAGAAAAATACATAACATATATATTTGTCTTCAGTTTTGCAAAGTCCATATTATAACATTCAGCTGACTCATCATCAATGGATGGAAAGAAGAAAAAAGCTGAAAAAAATGGAGGAACAACCACCTTCATGTATTGCATTATGGGAAAAAGGAACCAGGCAAACATTTATTTTATAAAACATGTGAGTACAGCTTTATCTGAATATGATAACTGAAAACATTACAATTTCAAAAAGATTATTTATATTTAATAAGTTTTTTATGTTCTTTTGAAATATTCTCAGCAGTAGGAGAAGTAGTCATTACACACACATAATACTTAATAGGATGATAAGTTGCATATACACTCACATTCAAACATTACATTTATACATCCACAGGCTCACTCTTTGTTCTGCCTCACTAATACAAATGTCTGAAGAAATCTTGTGTTGAGTAAAGATGTCCATTGGCTGTTCTTTCTTAATGTGAAAGTTTTACCTTAGAAGGTAAGTTTGTCTTTTTTAAAAAATTTTTTAGATTTAATGGGATGTTAAAGAAACTATTGTTAAATGTTTCCTTATTACTTAATGAGAATTTTACGTGGTAGAATTTACATGCTGTAGTCTTCATACGTAACATGTAACTAATGAATATTTTGTACAGTATACAGAGAATGTATGTAAATATCTGCTTGGCATTTACAGTTTTTATTTTTCATGAGTGAATTTTTTTTCTTATGACTACTTGTGAATTTTTGATTAATAAATCATAGGAATAATATTTCAAACATGTTTTGTTTCTTTTGCCCTATATGTTTGCATGTCATAATGAGAAAGAAAGAAAAATATATTTGAATTACTACTATCAAAATATATATCTTTAAATAGAATTTAGATATTTGCCAAAATTATGCTTGTGTGGTACTTGTCCCTCATTGTGAGTTAATTTAAAATGTTTATATTCACCATCAGTTGATTGCAACACCTACTTTGTAACCATCATTACAAAAGGTGTCTTTAAAAATGTTTGTACATCTCTGTCCTTATATATAGCTTTTATTATAGTTAAAACCCCAATGTATATATATATATATATATATATGAAATAAAATTTAATATAATATTTGAAATTAAAAAAAATAGATATATATGTAAATTTTGGAATGTAAGAAGAACATTTAAATCTTTTTTTAAATCTTGATTTGTTGATGCAAAGTGTTAATTTCATGGTCATAATGATAAACATATATAATTTCCCAAAATTTAACATACTAAGAAAGTCAAATCAAGTGAAGTCATATCCAAGAAAATAAATTAATAAAAATATTATATTTGGAACATGCAATAGTTTTTTTTAATATTCGTTAAAAGCTTTTGATTTTTAACCATTCTAATTAAAAACAAACATTTCTACGAAACAATATCTGGCTTACAAAAAAATTCTCCTTTTTTTTGTTAAAACATTTGTTTTTTGGAAATTTCATAAAGAAAAACGGAAATATTCTCAACAAATGATATTCTGTAAATTCATTGAATTCAAATTAAGATTATAAAAATGAATGGCCTGATTTGTAGTTAAAGTAGTAGTATATATCCCACTAGAATGGGTAATTGATACTTGAAACCTGTTAAAAGTTAGGATATTCAAAATAGGCAGATTTTATCAACTTTAAGATCTAGTACAACAAAATCTTATATGGATTTCTCTTAATTTGTACTTTTTGAAGCTTATTAAATATCAAGATTTCAAGATAAAAATAACTGGATAACTAAAAATAGAAGGGAAGTAACTCTGCATATTCTTGATTGACATGGAATGATTTTCTTAATTGAGATTTGATGATTTAAAAGTTTAGGTGATGAATTTACTTTTTCCATTTCCCTTTGAGAAAAATTTACTCAAGAATAGGTTTCTTATGATCTTGGGATATCCATAAAAAATTGTGAGACTATATATATCTGGTGTATGTTTTCAAATTTTCATCAATAGACAAAATGGCTGTAAATATTACAGAAATCGACAAAAATGCTGGGAACATGTTTCCTTTCATTCCTCATAACAAAAAATAAATTAGAAATAATATGAATAGTATATATTTAGTATATGTGAATGGTACTGAATTTGTGATTAATCATAGATGAATGTAAAATGAACCTTTTATTCATTTTATTTTGTAGAACATGTTGGTTACAGTGCATGTTCTACTGATTATGTTCCATTCCTGTTTGTGTGTTGATCTCATCTACAATGTGGAAGAAGAACAGAGTCCAGGCACATACATTGGTAATATTGCCACAGATTCACATATAATGGATAATATTCCTTTGAAAGATCATAAACACATCACATTCACACAACTCCAAAAAGGAAGTTCCCAGTTATTTCGTGTTGCCAAGAATACAGGAAAACTATACACTGCAAAAATATTGGATGCTGAGTCTATTTGTACATATAATAGAAAATGTTTTAAAATGATTGATGTTGCTGTAAAAAAAACCAAGTCATTTATAAAACTTTTAGAAATCAAAGTCATTATAAAAGATGTTAATGATCACCAACCAGAATTTCCAGAAAAGCAAATTAACATTGAATTTTATGAAGATGTAAGAACTGGGATGAAAAAGGCTATTCCAAATGCTATGGATAAAGATATTAGTGGTCCATTTTCTCAGATAACTTATGAACTGAACAAAGATAAGAACAATCCTTTTTCTCTCTTTGTTTCTAAAACCCTTGCTGGAACCTCAGATCTTGGTATTGTACTAAAAGAAATGATTGACAGAGAAAAAAAAGAATCTTATATGATTGAAGTCATAGCTAAAGATGGAGGAACTCCACCCAAACAAAGTGTTTTGGAAGTCCATATATCAGTGAGAGATATCAATGATAATGCACCAGCATTTTCTCAAAATATATACAATGTCTCTATAAAAAATGAATATGATCAAAGTACACCTGTAGTTAGTTTATCAGCTACAGATTTAGATTCAGGACGAAATGGAAACATTTCTTATCATTTCAATTCAAAAACATCAACATTTACAAGAACACATTTCAAATTAAACAAAATGTCAGGAGAAATATTCATGAAAAAAAAATTGGCAATCGGAGGAAATTTAATTCATAATCTCTATGTGGAAGCTATTGATGGAGGTATTCCTCCACTGAGTTCAATTGCCATGGTCCAAGTAAATGTGATCAACCAACAAAATAATGCTCCAACAATTGATGTTAACTTTTTCTCAGCATCATCTACTGAAAATTCAACATCAGTTTCTGAGGACATTGAAGTGAGCAGTTTTATTGCTTATGTAAAAGTAACTGACCATGATGCTGGCCAGAATGGAGAGGTTATATGTGATCTCCATCATGATAAGTTTAAACTGAAAAGTCAAGGCTTGAAAAAATACCAAGTGATTCTGAAAGACCCATTGGATAGAGAGACAGAGGAACATCATGACATCACAATCAGCTGTGAGGATATGGGATTCCCACCAAGACATAGTGAAAGTAAGTTTTCCATTAAAGTGATGGATGTCAATGATGTGAAGCCAAAATTTTCTAAAGCAAGATACAAATTCCGTATCAATGAGAACCAGGAGCCTCACATTGATGTGGGCTCAATCAATGCATCTGACCCAGACTTGGGACCTGGAGGGGAACTAATCTTTTCTCTTGCAACAAATCAAAAGAAAAGTCACCTGCCTTTTCTAATCACCAAAGATGGTTTTATTTCAACAAGTGAACTATTGGACCATGAATTAGAAGATGTTTATAAGTTTGAGGTTTTGGTGAAAGACAATGGAATCCCATCACTGAATAATACAGTGGATGTGATTGTTGAGGTTGAAGATGAAAATGATAACAGTCCATATTTTACATTTCCCAGTGTCAATCCACACAATCTTGAAGTTGTTTATTTTGCTGATGAAAGCAAGAATGTGACAGTTGTGAGGGCACATGACAGTGACAGTCAAGAGAATGCATTTCTCAGATATGAAATAAGTTCAGGCAATGAGAAACAGTTGTTCACCATTGATCATTACAGTGGTTTGTTGTCTTCTACTGGTGCCCTTACAAAACAAGATGCTGGCTCTTATGAACTGGAGTTTGTTGTCAAGGATAGTGGTATGCCAGTTTTATCAGCAACAACTACAATCTTTTTGAGTCTGATAGTGAAAAATAAGACTTCTTCTTTGGAAAGAGTAAATGGTGTGCTGCAGAGAAGTGAGTCTGATGAGAAGGTTCATCTTAATATGGTGATTATTATTACAGTAGCAGCTGTTATGGTGACTATCATCCTTACGGCTTCAATCTCAATCTGTGTGCTTCGTTGTTGTAATGCTGCAAGTATAGATGGAGATGATGTTTCTAATAGATATATCAGTGAACAAAGACATTTGATGTCATCTTCTTATCGAGGAAGCTCTTGGCCAGATGTTCCAACTACTATGATAAATGATCCAAACTTTGGCATGAGTGCTGAGCAGATGGCAGCTAACAGAAGGGAATCATATCCAAGGTTTATTAACCAATCAACAGCAATAAGACCACATGCATCTGTCAATATTGCCTGTCAGGTAAGCTAAAAAAATCTTAGTTTACATTTTTTTGATAAAACATACTCTGAATTCATATTGTAAATATGCTAATAGAACTGAGTCAGTATTTACTTAATATGAGCTTTTATCTTTAACCAATTTTATTGCCCAAATTCACTTTCTATTTTTAGTGTAAATAATAAATTAATTTAGAAGAATTCATATTATATCAAATAGCACCAATGAATAGAATACAAATCAATTGTAAAAATAAAATGTTCTACTGTTTTTCTTGTGTTTAAATATTTCCAATTTTTATAAAATACGAGGATCATTAAATAAGTTTCCAGACTTTTTTTGTATGGACACTTTTATTGATAGTACACACATGAAACTCTAGTCCCCTTTGAAGTAATCTCCTCTGGCTGCAATGCACTTTTTGTACCATTCCAACAACTTCTGTAAGGCCCCGTGGAAGTCCTCTTGTGTGAGCATGTCAATGACCTTCATCACAGCCTCTTTCATCTCCTCAATTGTCTCATAACAACAGCCTCTGAGCTTAGGGAAAAACCAAAAGTCACAGGGAGCAAGATCTGGACTGTAGGGAGGGTGAGGAACTGTCTTGATGCCCATCTTGGTCAAATAGTCTGTGAAAAGGATGGAGTTGTGGACTGGTGCATTGTCCTGATGGAAATGCCACTGACCCAATTTGATAAGTGCTGGCCTCTTCCGACAATCTCTTCCTGAACTCCCTTAAAACCTCAACATAGTAACCCTAACCCTTTGGCCAATCAACTCTGGTGTATTGACTTCCTTACTCCTACCACACCTCTCATCATCCCTCACAGACTCCCTGTCTTCCTTGAATCTCTTATGCCACTCAAAAACTCATGCTCGATTCATGCAAGATGGTCGAAAAGCAGTCTGAAGCATTCCATATGTTTCTGTGGCATTTTTTCAAGTTTAAAACAGAATTTTATTGCATATCGTTCTTCTAAAATGTCCTCATGTCCAGATTGCATTTTTGAAATTCACCAGCTGTGACAATCAGGCTTTAGTAGGGTGTATTCTAATTCCTGCTGTAGCTGTTCATTTGAACCTGAAATCATTAAAATTTGTCAGTCATCTCATAAGAAGTATAGGAATAACATACTGAATTTTCAAGAGTCTACGACAATTTTAAATGCCTGTACAAAAAAGTCTGGAAACTTATTGAATGCACCACATATACTAAAGAAAAACCGTCTACAGCATTTACCACTTTGCATACATTTATACTATTTATTTATGATTACATATTTGTTGCATATTTACTTCAATGTGCTTTTCATAATTATTTTGAAGTGACATTGTTCTCAAATTTTATCTTATTGCATTTAATTATAGTTTCATTTATTTTTCTTCAATTTTTTTCGATTTCTTTAATTCCTTACATTGTAAAAAGTAAAGATTCATTTATGTTAAATAAAAAAAAATTATTTTAAGAAATTGTATTTAGCAAAGAATAATGAAAATTTCAGTTAATGAAAATACTAAACTTATACAACCAATTACACAGGTATAAATTCAAATGAGGTCATTGTATAATATACTTTCATTTTGCTGATTTTATTTTATAATGCAGATGACACCAGGACTTGAGAATAATGAGAAGAATATATTTATGACTCCTACATGGAGATCTACAATGTCTTCTCATGCTGACAGTGGACGTGGTTGCAGTGAAGGAGACACAGGACTTGCTGAAGAGATGACAGGTAAAAAAGTTATAACGTTGTTACTTGCTCATGAAAGCCTATCTTTTTTAATCAAAAAAATACTTGTCTATAATATGAATACACATTGTCACTGATAATTCTGAAATGCTATTGAGAGTTCTTAATTTTATTTTTGTTTCAGATCAGCTAATTTCACAGTTTTTTAAACCACAGAGTAGACAGCCCAATAAGAGGGATAAGAGACACATAGAAGGAAATTTTACCTATCCAAGTGAATCAACACCAATTTCAACAAGATGTCTTTCAAAAGTAGCAAGTAACCCCAACAATCTGATGAGAGAGGAACTAGAACAAAGATCCCATCATTTATCAGACAGCATTCAAATTACACACAATGCCAGACCACTGCCTCCTGTACCACACAAAATACATTAATTATACACTTTACATCAATGCCTTCACAATTTTTATAATTAAATTTTGAATCAAAATTAAAATACTTAAGTAAAAACATTTCAGTAAATATGAAATAAATGTTAAATATTTTTCAAAATACAAAGAACATTGATTGGCACAGTATGTAGTAATCACATAAAAGTAAGAGATCCATTTATGAATACTAAAAAGTAAAACTGAAATCTTAATACAAATCTTCAGTAAAAAAAAATATATCTTAAAAAAGGAATTCATATTTCAGTCTCTTTTTAGATTTTAGTACAACTTTTTTAAATAATGGTTTTCTGAAATAAACATATAAGGATTTAATTTGTATTAAAGTTCAACTTAGTAGATATAAGATTATTTTATAAGAGATAAGTTTTCCACAAACTTTCTCTTAAATATGAAAATAGTTGTAACAATAGTTATTAAAAAAAAGATTTAAAATTATGCATCAAATCAGAAATTTTGTTCTTTAATAATAGATGTTACTCATGTATGTTGGTCAGAATCATTTAAATTGAAACAGTTTATATTATCAAATTATTAAACTAATAATTAAAAACAAATATAATCAATTAATCTTTCTGTTATCATGGAACTATCCATCCTATTTAAACAAAAACAACTATAGTGGTAGGAATGACAGAAGAAAGAAGCTGCTAAAGGGAAAAATAGCTACTTTAAGTAGTGCATCATGGGAAAAAGAGCTTTGAATGTCATTTATTTTACAAAATTCTTGTCCAGTAGAGACATAAAAATTTACCATCGTATTTTCTGAAAAAAAATTTGCATGGCCTAATTTATATAGTTAAATTCCTTTTTAGCCAACTCTCATGGGATTGTGAAAAATTCGAGAGTAAAAAAAAACAACCATTACTCACACATCACACTTACAAGGATCATAATTTACACACACACACACACACACACACACACACACACAAGCTTGCTCATTTTGTTACGCACTCTCATCAACTCATATATAGAAGCACACTAAATGATATGGTCTTTGTTCCATTCCTATCAAAAGATACTGGCGAACATCATTAATGAAAGAGGATGTAAATTTGCAATTGTATTAGATGTGCTGAAAAAAAGGTAGGTTTAAAAAAAATTTTTTAAAGTTGTTTTTACTGGGATTCACATGGATAGTTTTTATGGAGGTTAGAAAAGTTGATGTATTTGAAGATTTTTGAGAATTTGATGAGGTAAAAGATAAAATCTCAAAATTAATATTTATTACAGATAGAAATCTTGAAATAAAAATATTAAGTGTTTACTGACTAAAATTTGCATGGTACAGTTCTTTAATATACTGGGATGTTGAAATTGTGAATTTTTTCTCTACTATGAATAATTATGGTACTATAAACGGTATAAGCTATTATAACAACATTTTATTTATTTAATCAAAATAGTTTTGTATGCTTAATTATGTTATTAATTTTTAGATTAAGCATTGTTAACAATGAAATAAGTGCTTGTCAAAATTGATATTTAAAAAAAATTTATTTGCTAAGAATTGTAGCTTTACAAGTGTTAAACAGTATAAGAAATATATCTGAATGACTTGTTAAAAATATCATATTTTTTAAAACTATATATTCCTGTGTCTGGAATGTATAAATTTCCTAATGTTAGCATTAATTGATAAGATTTATTAGAAATATTTAATCTAAAACAGGTCTACGGAAATGAATACAGAAGATAAAAAATGAATACTAATATTGCAATCAAGTGTTTATAATAATTTAGAATACCATCCTTCTGGAAGAATCTCATTAATCTCTTAGAACTAGCTTAATGTCTTGGTGAGAAATTTACTTATAAAACTTCAGTTATGATTCTTCTTTTAATTTTCTGGAAAATTATCATTTTTCAATATTTCTAAAATGAAGAAATTAATTATCAATTAAAAAAATATATTCAAACTTGATGATATTGAAATGTATATTTTTATTCATAATTTACAAAACAATAAAATATCAGATATTTTATATGATGTTATGTTATTGTTCCATAAGATTATTCAGGGCTTTAGGTTGCCATGTTGTGCAATTCCTTTTCATGACACTTCTTAGAGCAATGAGAGGGTTACTTGGTACTTATCTTTTTCCAAAGTAACATGTAACAGCTTGTGTTGGGTTACATGGTAACAGCAGCAAGTAATAATTTCTGACCTGATTTAAACGCTCTCCAATCCCTAATCCTGTTTCAATGAAGCAAATTACCCTGTCATATTAACACATTGATAGAGGGTTTAAATTAGTATACCTAAAAGGCTAGAGAACCCAGTTTTCCCTATTATTTACTCCTTGTTGACAAGAGAAGAAATGGATTCATGCCTTTTCCAAGGACATTAGTTTGAAGTGAAATGCAAATGGTTACACCTTGGATTTGAACTTGGGTTGTCAAGTCCATTTCCTATGACAATAAATGTATCACCGTGTGCATCTTCACATTTTTATATATGATAACAATACTATTACTTATTGATGGTGTAGTTTAATGGGATACTTGAACTTATTAATACATAAAAATTATTTTTATCCAATATAATTAAGAAATTGCTATACTGTTGGTAGGACGAGTCAAATTTAATTATAATGACTTATAATGATTAAAACAATATTTTTAAAGTTGAAAAAAATCAAGAACTTATTTCATAAGGCTAAAGGAATAGAATTAGACGATTGGAACTCCTTAGAATTATTGTGGAAGGGAAATAACTCTTTTTCGTGTGAATTTAATGCAGTTTTAAACAAGATAATTTGAAATTATAAATTTTGTTGTAGTACAAAACAGAACAGAATCATCTCATAAGAAAGTAACTATTTTCTGCCAATAGATTTTTTCAATGCACTTACTGTGTTATATTGTATTATTTTCATTGTTGTTTTTTTCTTTATTTTTATAAGCTATAGAAATAAATATAAAAGCAGCATTCAGCATTTGACATCTATAAGATATATTAATACCTCATAAAGTATTGATTCATAAATAATTATCCTATTTGATTAGAGAAAACCTGTTGGTACAAAAATTAAGAGTAGCAAACTCTTTAAGTGGGAATAGTAAAAGATGTGATATGTTTAAAGGTTATAAACATTTTTAGTCCTTATTTTATACCAAGTATTAATGAAAATTTCATATTAAAAAAAGATTACTCTCATTGTACCTTTCATCTGTCATATTCTGCCAATGTAATGTTCATTAGTGAAATAATTCTTTAAAAAAAGTCATATTCATTAAGAAAAAAAGAAGAATGTAGAAACAATATTGTTTAATTTTCTTCAATTATATTCAGTAGCTTTTTTTATTGCAAGAACTTTAAAATTTTTATAATTTTTCTTTAAAAAAGTAAATATCCCTGCTTGATGTCATATTAGAAAACTTACCTTCAAAGTTTGAGATATGTTATTCAATTATCTGAGTAGATATTAAATTTGAATAGTAATTTTCAATATCATCTTCAAATAAAGTTCCAGAGTTAATTCTAATCAGTTTTATCTTAGTGTTACTAAATAAATAGATATAGATGTAAAAACATTTATATGTAAGTATTGTATATTTTTCTCTTTCTTTTAATAAAGGTCTCATTTGAAGATGCTGGTATCTGTTTACATTCTAATGATTGTCTTCCATGACTGCTTGTGTGTTGATCTCATCTACAATGTGGAAGAAGAAAAGAGTCCAGGGACATATATTGGCAACATTGCCACAGACTCACATGTCATGGATAATATTCCTTTGAAATATCATAAACATGTCACATTCACACAACTTCAAAAAGGAAGCTCCAAGTTATTTCGTGTTAGCAAAAATACAGGAAAACTGTACACTGCAAAAATATTGGATGCTGAATCCTTATGTAATTATAATATGGAATGTTTCAAGATGATTGATGTTGCTGTGAGAAATGCCAAATCATTT
The DNA here is from genome assembly GCA_963585895.1 of Sepioteuthis lessoniana. Taxonomy (NCBI): domain Eukaryota; kingdom Metazoa; phylum Mollusca; class Cephalopoda; order Myopsida; family Loliginidae; genus Sepioteuthis; species Sepioteuthis lessoniana. The sequence continues at coordinate 64,364,299 of OY757908.1, forward strand.
ATCAAATTATTAGAGGTAAAAGTATTCATAAAAGATGTTAATGATCACCAGCCAGAGTTTCCAGACAAGAAAATTAATATTGAATTTGATGAAGGTGATGGAATTGGAATGAAAAAATACATCCCAAATGCAATAGATGAAGATATCAGTGGACCCTTTTCTAAAATAACTTACCAACTGAAAAAAGAAGAGGAGTTTCCTTTTACACTGTCTATTTCTAAAACTCTTGCCGGGACATCAGACCTAATTATAATTTTAAAAGAAAGACTTGACAGAGAATTGAAAGACTCTTACATACTTCAAGTGGTTGCTGCAGATGGAGGATCTCCACCTAAAAAAAGTACTTTGGATGTCTATATTGCTGCCAATGATATCAATGATAATGTTCCTGTTTTTTCACAGAGTATCTACAATATCACAATAAAAAATGAACTCAATGAAAATATTCCAATAGTAATTTTATCAGCTACAGATTTAGATTCAGGACAAAATGGAAATGTTTCATATTATTTCAACAAAAAAACAACAACTGCTGAAAAAAGTTATTTCAGACTTAATCATATAACAGGAGAAATCTTTTTACTCCAAAAAATACCAACGGGCGGAAAATTAACTTACAATTTGTATGTTGAAGCCGCAGATGCAGGTACCCCTTCATTGAGTTCACTGGCCATGGTTCAAGTAAATGTGATCAACCAACAAAATAATGCTCCAACCATAAATGTGAATTTTTTTGCAGCATCATCAACAGATAATTCTACATCAGTTTCTGAGGACATTGAAGTGGGCAGTTTTATTGCTTATGTGAAAGTAACTGACCATGATGCTGGCCAGAATGGAGAGGTTATATGTGATCTCCATCATGATAAGTTTAAACTGAAAAGTCAAGGCTTGAAAAAATACCAAGTGATTCTGAAAGACCCATTGGATAGAGAGACAGAGGAACATCATGACATCACAATCAGCTGTGAGGATATGGGATTCCCACCAAGACATAGTGAGAGTAAGTTTTCCATTAAAGTGATGGATGTCAATGATGTAAAACCAAAATTTTCTAAAGCAAGATACAAATTCCGTATCAGTGAGAACCAGAAGGCTCACATTGATGTTGGCTCAATCAATGCATCTGACCCAGACTTGGGACCTGGAGGGGAACTAATCTTTTCTCTTGCAACAAATAAAAAGAAAAGTCACCTGCCTTTTCTAATCACCAAAGATGGTTTTATTTCAACAAGTGAACTATTGGACCATGAATTAGAAGATGTTTATAAGTTTGAGGTTTTGGTGAAAGACAATGGAATCCCATCACTGAATAATACAGTGGATGTGATTGTTGAGGTTGAAGATGAAAATGATAACAGTCCATATTTTACATTTCCCAGTGTTAATCCACACAATCTTGAAGTTGTTTATTTTGCTGATGAAAGCAAGAATGTGACAGTTGTGAGGGCACATGACAGTGACAGTCAAGAGAATGCATTTCTCAGATATGAAATAAGTGCAGGCAATGAGAAACAGTTGTTCACAATTGACCATTACAGTGGTTTGTTGTCTTCTACTGGTGCCCTTACAAAACAAGATGCTGGCTCTTATGAACTGGAGTTTGTTGTCAAGGATAGTGGTATGCCAGTTTTATCAGCAACAACTACAATCTTTTTGAGTCTGATAGTAAAAAACAAGACTTCTTCTTTGGAAAGAGTAAATGGTGTGCTGCAGAGAAGTGAGTCTGATGAGAAGGTGCATCTTAATATGGTGATAATTATTACAGTAGCAGCTGTCATGGTGACTATCATCCTTACGGCTTCAATCTCAATCTGTGTGCTTCGTTGTTGTAATGCTGCAAGTGTAGATGGAGATGATGTTTCTAATAGATATGTCAGTGAACAAAGACACTTGATGTCATCTTCTTATCGAGGGAGTTCTTGGCCTGATGTTCCAACTACTATGATAAATGATCCAAACTTTGGCATGAGTGCTGAGCAGATGGCAGCCAACAGAAGGGAATCATATCCAAGTTTTATTAACCAATCGACTGCAATAAGACCACATGCAGCAGTTGATATCAACTGTCAGGTAGGTATTTTTGTTGAATTTAAATCATTAGAATACTTATATAGTAATAATTCTGATCACCATTTTTTCACAGACTTCCAAATTTATGTTAATTTATTAATACAAATTTTTCTTTTGTTTATTATATCAGAAATGTCACCCTCTTTAATGATGATAAATTAAGACATCTCTAAATTAACTTCTGTTTGATGTTGTATTAGCTGTATGAACTTATTGTATAATATTCTAGCACATCTTTTAAAAAAATTATGTATAATGTAATTATTTAAAATGCTATACTTTTTAATTAATATTGTTATATCCTCATGTATCGTAATGCAAGGGAGAAGAGAAAGAGACAGTGCCATGAGACAACATTCCAAATACTGTTTGGCAATGTGGTAGAAAGAAATGGTAACAAACAAGTAGGTTTAACAAGGTAGAGTTTATTTATAATGGAATATACTAGAAAATTTTACATGGATGTCTGTTTCAGTGAAACTTGAGTTTTCTTGTTCAGAGTTTAAGTAATTGACTTCTTGTTGTGGTCTATATATTAAGATTGTTGCTTGTGTATATACTTGCCTTGTCGCAAAAGTATATGAAAAAACTTGTTTCTAGAAGAGGAAGGTTGGTACTCAGAGCATAGACTAACTTGTATTGGTTCTTGTTTTGTAGTTGTTGTAGTTGGCCATTCAATTTTCATAGAGTTGTCATGAATAGAACCATTAGTAGGAAGATTCAATTCAGGTTACATGCATTGATGTGGAAACAACCATTAGTGGGGGATCTCTACATAGTATGGATGACATGAGTAGGACCATTAGATAGGATTGCTATATGGCATGTTGTGAGATGGAAGGGATTGTTAGCGGGGGTGCAATACAGATCATGCATATCAATATGGCAGAACTTCAGTGAGAAGAGGTTTTATATGTTGAGACTGTGATCTGTCAGGCCAGAAAGCAATCAAGGGTCTGCTATGTGTATTAACTGATAATGACATGAGAAGTGGGCATCATTTGAGTGTGGCTAAGCTGAGGCCTAATCTGTTGTTGTTTGCCCAAGCTGGCCAGAAAAACAGACAGAAAATTTCACATATTTATGTATTTTCAAGGGTATTAGTGTTGTGATGCTTTTGATTGGGTAAAAAAGCTCATCTGACCTACCCACCATTGTGCCTGCAGTAGGTAGTCAGTGGCTTCATGCTGTTTATTAATGATGATGAAAAGGATCATGACTTATAACAAAATTTGACTTAAAGTGTAACAGTACTATATTATAATACATTTTATTGATGTCTTATATTTTCATTTCAATTCTTTGTAAGCTGCCATTCACTTTTTATTTAAATTATAATAATTGTTACATTTTCTGATGGTCTTTAAGAAATCCTTTAAAGCCGTGTCTATTTGTTTCCTTTTTAAGATGCAGGAATCCTTTAAACATTACTTGTCATATCACTCATTCAATACACAGACACTTTTTGTTAGAATTTAATGATATTAAAAAGGAAATTCCTTTTTTGTAGAAATGACACCTTACCTTTTTGTAAAGATCTTAATGGAATTTGGGTAGCCATCTTGTTTTCAGTTGTGGGATATAAAATGTATGCCTTCAAAGTAACAAGGCCAGAATACATACTGGTATTTTTTGTTGCTCATATATGCTTTTAGTCATTGCTGATTGTCCAATCTACTATTGCTACTGATGGGCAAGTGTACAAATATTAGCTGACAGTTTGTGTACCATAGCCCAATATGGATATGCGAAATGGACATATAATGTTCATATATATATATATATATAACATAGAACATAGGAATCTCAAAACACGAAAAACACTTACGACTTCTCAGTTCAGGTACGAAACTTTTTATTACCTTTGAGTTTAAAGGTTTTTTGACATAAGGAGAGAGAGGCACAATCTTTCTATACTGGCTTTTTCATCTGCCCCCCATCTCGTGCGACACCTGCCCAAGGCCTCCGCGAGCAAGCGAAAGTCAACCCTTCTCTTTCGGTGTCTAGTCTCAACTTTACTAACTTTCTTCAAATTCCAAAAATCCTCTGCGCGCTTCTGGTGCGTGATGTCATTTGCACTTGCTAGCCCCGGGTTATTGTGACATCTCTGAATGACACGTCCGCTCTGACTGCGCGCGTGAACACCTGTGTTAATGTTACACCTAAGTAACCCATGTACTGAGCCGAAAGGTTCTCAGCCTAACTAAACCCAAAGGCATAAACCGAAATCCCTCGGCCATAATATTACATTTGTAGATGGCTGATACATGTTAAATAGGTTCACTCCCAAACAATCCAACGTCCCCCCCTGGAATATGAGATGGAATCACGTAATAAAATAAAAAATGTGAATAAATTTTTTTTTAATCATTTGTATTAATACAATTTTTGTCTAATTGACATAAAAACTATCTAGCTTTTTTTGTTTTGGTTTGGATTAATTGGCTAGTTTATTGTCATATCCCAGACACTCGTTTGGGGGAGTTTTACCTCTCTGTTGAGATGCAGTCAATGTATTCTTCTGCCTCAGTTGACTGGGCTAATAATGCCTAATTTACAAAGTTGAGAATCAATTACCTACTATAATCTTTCCGAAAGTGTTTAATTTTATTCTGTGTCATTGGCTTCGTGAACATTGGCTACATTTTTTTCTGTTTCAATCTATTCTAAAAGAATGGACCCTTTATTTATTTCATCATTTATAAATTGAAATTTTACAACAATGTGTTTCGATCTTTGATGAACAACTGGGTTTTTTTGCCAAAACAATACTGGACTGATTATCCCAATGAATAGTTGGATTTTTAAGTGACTTAAGTTCTGTCATACTTCTCAATAGTGCTCTAAGATATAGGGCTTCTTGACTTGTTAATGAAATAGTGATAAATTCCGCTTTGCATGTTGATAAAGCGACTGAAATCTGCTTTTTAGATTTCTATGAAATCATTGGGTTATTTTCTACCAATCTAAAGCAAAATCTGCTTATGCTTTTACTGTCACTTAAATTAGCCTAATGTATGTCACAAAATATTGATTTCAAGAGTTTCTACAATTTCTTAAATATTAGCGACTGATTGATTATGCCTTTTAAATAATGTAAGACATGTTTTGCCTTCGTTAAATGAAAAGAATTTAGTTTTGCTCGGTCTTGAGACAACATAGTAACTGTATAACAAATGTCTGGTCTTGTTGCAACCATTATATATATATCAGACTGCCAATAATTTCACAATAAGGTTTACTATTTATTAAATCAAATTTATCAGTTGTTTTCGTTATATCCATTTCACATGGAGTTGAGCGTGGTTTGCTATCTGCCATGCTGAACTTTGATAATAACTGTGTACCTCAGTTTTTGATGCTATTAATATATCATCTACCTACAATAAAATGATGCATATTCGATTGTGGACATTTTGAAGGTACCACTCTGTTTTAATCCATATAAGGATTTTTTTAAGTTTCCAAACATAATTTCCATTCTTTAAAGCCTTCTGGTGTCTCAACATATATTTCATAGTTTAACATTCATATGATGAATTTACAAGTATTACTGGACTGCTATTTGCAATAGTAACCTTATGGAAGCCATATTTGTCATCAGTGCAAAAGTTTCTCTATAATCCTTGCCATATATTTGTGAGTAGCCTTTGGCTATGAAACGAGCTTTATACTCATGACTTCTGTTACTTTTACTTTTTATAGTAAAAAACCACCTACTACTGACAATATTTTTATTACTTCGAACCTTACTTGGAGCCTTCTGCCATTTAAAAGTATTGTTTTCTACTAAGGAATCAAATTCTCTCTCCATTGCTATAATCCAGTTATTCAAGTCAACAGAGTTTACAGACTCAGTGTAGTTTGTAGGGATCATATGCAGAGTACAACAGTAATCAACACCACCAAATTCAAGTTTTTGACTACAAAAAAGTCTGGTTTCTTTTTCTGTCAGATTGGATAACAGCTTATTTGCCCCTCCCTTTCGGTGTTTAGGTCGTCTTTCGGTTGTACATCATATGTGCTTCAGTATCCTGGAAATTCAGTATTTTTATCTGGTTTCTATAGTGAGCTATTATCATAAGAGTTGGTGGATTTTACACACCTAACTCTTTTAATAGCAATTGTTTCTGGAAAATAAATCAAGTAAGCTTGTCTTTGTTTATCATAGCCTACAAAGATGCCTTTTTCACAATGAGGATCCAATTTTGTTTTATTTTGTACATAATACAAACAAGTTGTGCCAAAAATATTCATCTTATTTAAGTTTGGTTTTGAACTGGTAAAACTTTCAAATGGGGTTTTTCTTATGTTTTTATTATAACAATGATTTTTTATATATGCTGAAGCCATCAAGTGTTTTGGCAATTTTGACTCAATAAGGAGACACCTTGCCATAGAAAATAAAGTTCGCCATGACCGTTTAGCAGTCCCATTTTGATGCAGAGAATAAGGAGCTGACTGGTCATGTTTGATTCTATTAACTATAAGTAAACATTGAAAAGGTTCAGAAGTGAACTCCATTCTGTTGTCAGTCCGTAAACATTTTACATGGCCGTAAGGAGTGATGTCAGCTAGATATTTCGTTGTAGCGAGCAAAGTGTGGGACTTGTGTTTGAAGAACTATAACATTGTAAGGCCAGAATAGTCATCAATAAAATTAAGTACATATCTATAACCATAATTTGCTAAGGATTGAATGGGGCCTGCTAAATCACTGTGTACAAGTGCAAGGATTTTTGTCACCTTGCAATCCAAAGTCTTATTTCTGTCATTAGACATCTTCTCTTGAATGCATATATCACAGTTAGGAGTATAATTTAGTGTCAGTTTTATCTTCATTCCTTTTACTAAGTTGGGTAACTTTTTAATATCAGATTTATTATTTACTTGGCATAAAATCTTAGGCCACTGTAAGTTATAAGTGTCCTCTCTGTGTTATGCTGAAAACTGCTCCATATGGGTAAATTAATTGGCAGTTGTCATACTCAAAACTTATGTGCACACCATTTTTTGCTGCCACTTGTACTGAAAATATATTTTGTTTAAAAGCATATATATATAAAGCATTTTTTAAGATACATCTACACATGTGTCCTTTGCTACTGCATAGATAAATGCAGGCGTTACTTCTTTTCAGCACTATATTATTCACTTGGCTCTCATTAGCTAATTCAACAAAATGGTTCCCTGGTTCAAAATTTTGGTAAAAATTAATAAATTTTCACTTATCAGTTATTACATTCTTGGTAGCCCCACAATTGACTAATAAATTACTCTTGTCTGAAACAATATCACATCCTAAAGCAAAGAAATAGGTTTGGCCTTTAGGTTTGTATATTATGACAAAAATCTTTTTACCTTTGTTTTTTGCATTCAAATGATTTGTGGCCTCTCTTCCCACAAACATAACAAATAATATTTCTCTTACCTGGGGGGTGGGATTTTATAGTCCTCGCTACTATGCTGAGGTTCTGGTAATTGTTATAATTATATTTTGTTGATTTGTAATCATGGTGAGACTGGGTACTTATTCCTTAGGTTAATCTTTTTAAATATGGTCTTCATTTAGAATATATTGTGAGATTCATCTGGGGTGGGGGAGTAACACATATGCTCTGTTTCTTCATAATCTTTTTCTTCTGGGTTATAACCATTGTAAAAGGTTTAAAATTCAGAGGTAATCCATTTAGAACCATGGCAATTAAAAGTCCGTTGCTTCTAACTTCCCTAGCTTCCTTCAGAGTATTAGAAATATTCTCTGCCCTTATCACATAGTCTATAATAGACTCTAATTCCAATCTTCTCAAAAGATGTTAGCTCTGTATAGAGGGAAATAACTTTCCACTTTCCTTTTGACAAATAATGTTCTCTTAATATTGTTAAGGATTTTCTTCCATTGTCTCGTGCATCTCTTATTACTAATGACAGACTTTTATTGTTCAAACACTCAATGAGCTCGGTGAAGACGGTAGCATTCATTTCAATTTTACTTCCCACAACTCATACTTGGATTCATCGCCATCAAAAAAAAGTTTTGCTGCCCTGGGTCCATAACCTGTTAGAATTTGGGTCGCCATCTTGTTTTCAGTTGTGAAATATAAAAATATGCCTTCAAAGTAACAAGGCCAGAATACATACTGATTTTTGTCGTAGCTCATATATGCTTTTAGCCATCGCTGATTGGCCAATCTACTACTGCTACTGATGGGCAAGTTAATAAATATTTGTTGACAATTTGCAGATGACTGATACATATTAAATAGGTCTCCCACCAAACAATCCAACAGATCTACATGTGTAAATCATTAAAAAAAAATTTTATCTAACCATTTCTAAAATTCTTTTTTGCATTCCAAAATTTTAAGTTGACCTGATTTATATTTATTTTACAAAAAACTTATTCTATATTATAATGTTTCTTGTCTTGTTAGGATCCAAGAAGAACCATTATTGTAGTCATGATAATATTGAAGCCAACAAAATTGTATTTAACAGCTATTTGAAGTCATTTAGTAACCTGGTAAAAATTCAAAGGCCAAAATTTAATGATTCAATTTAGTGCTTAACTAAAAGGGGACTCACTGGTTACATATATGAGAAAAATACTGATTGCATTTGTCTTTCAGCTTCATGGAAACTAGATTTGAATCATAATCTTAGATCGATTTTTGGCAAGTTAAAGTGAGGGATAAATATGGAATCTTTTGGAAATATTTTACATATAGCATATATTTATCATTTACTTTTTATTCGAAGTGTACATTTGAAAAGAATTAAAGCTTTACTGGTATATGTCTAATTCTATTCACAGCAGAAATTTTTTTTCTGTTTTATTAAAACAGCTGAAACCATTTATGTATTATTGCCTGACTTTTTAATAATTACATTTCAATCTTCCCTGTTTACAAAAAATCATTATCACGTGTTGATTATTAAAGAAATTAAATATTTTTCTATAATAGAAAATCATAAAATATGATCAATTAAGTAAAAAATATTTAAAGTTGGCGATCTTAGTCAAGGGTGACCTGAAGATTCCTTTTATAATAGCTACTACACCAAGGTGTAGGAAAGGGTGCTACTCCTTTCCTTGGATTTCTCCACTTTACCCTTATAATGCTGAGTGTTAAGCTAGGCAGCATCAAGTACCATTTTTTGAGTCTTTGGTATGACCCAACGTGAGATTGAACCCCAATTTCCCAGACTATTGGCGAACATTCTACTCAATGGCCTGGTTAAATGAATTAAAGTTCAGAAAGTCAGTTATGTGAAAAATCTATTAAAAATATATGTGCAATGAATGTCCTTTGTTTTTTATTGTTGCTGATCATTTGATAAAAACCTGATTTCATACTGAAATACAGATGACACCAGGTCTTCAAAATGGAGATAAGAATACATTGATGATTCCTTATTGTCCAACATGGAGATCTACCTTGTCTTCCCATGCTGACAGTGGACGTGGTTGGAGTGAAGGAGACACAGGACCTGCAGAAGAGATGACAGGTAAAAAAACAAAACACTTTGATATTTTCAAATAAAACCACATTTTTATTTTTGACTTTTGATATGGATACAAAACCTGACAGTTGTTGATTTTATTGTTGTTTCAGACCAGTTAATTCCACAGTTCTGTAAGCCACAGGGTAGACAGGCCAATAAGATGAATAAGAGACACATAGAAGGAAATTTTACTTACCCAAGTGAATCAACACCAATTTCAGCAAGATATCTTTCAAAAGTAACAAGTAACCCCAACAATCTGTTAAGAGAAGAAATAGAACAAAGATCCCATCATTTATCAGACAGCATTCAAATTACTCACAATGCCAGACCACTACCTCCTGTACCACAAAAAATACACTGATCTTACATATCACTTCAGTAGATTACCCTTACATTCTGTACACTAATTTTATAATTTGAATTTCTAAATAAGTAACATTGAAACCACTCAAAAGTGTAACTTTTATAAATTGCTGATATAGAATAATTTAAGCCATTTCTCCCTTTTTATATGTAAAATGATATTAGAAATTTCCTATTTGCAGTTTTGGCTATGGATTTATAATCTCTAAGTATTTGCACTATCTTTATTTTTAATGAAGCAAATATAAAGATTTTAGGTTTAATCAGATAAAATATTTGACTAAAAATTTTCTGCATATCAAACTTGTTTGTTGCAGTGGAGGGAAATTAATACTGAACTTATAAAATAAAAAAAAAAATCTGATGATTTTATAAAATTTATAAAATATTTCATTTTTACAATATATAGTTTAGGCTTTTTTGAATAGATATTAAAAGTACTTCAAAATATTAGATAAAATAAGGGAAAAACTATAGTATAGTATAGTTTTCCCTTATTTTATCTAATATTTTTTATTGTTAATCTGTATATGAGTTTAAAAAATAACTTACAAAAATTATAGCTTATAAAATCTCAAAAATACTGCAAAGGAGATAGTTCTTTAAGGTTCATAGTATTTAGATGAAAACATTGGAATACCTAATTCATCATCACGGAAAGAAGGAAGAAAATAGTGAAAAATGGAGGAATTATGTAGTTTCATGTATTGCATTATGGGAGAAAAATATTTTTTTTTATAAAATCAACAATGCTGTTTTATAAGAACATAAAACTTTAAGATATCATAATTTGAAAAATATAATTATGTTTAATTAGTTTTTATAATTCTTTAAAAATGTTCTCATTAATGAGAGAAGTAGCCATTACACATATTTCACACTTATTAGAACTACAGATTACATATACACTTACAACCATTCAAGCACTGCATATACATACACACAGGATGACAGACTCTTTGTTCTGTCATTGTGAGATAATTGTCTGTGGAAAACTCCATCAGAAGAAGAGGATGTAAACTGGCTGTGATCTTTTTTAATGTGAGATTACCAGAAATAAAGTAAGTTCTAAATTTTCAATTTGTTGTGCTATTTAGAAATAACTTTATATTTAAAAGATGTTAAGTATCCTATCATCTCTATATAGAGACTTTAGAAAACATGAATATTTTGGAACAGGATTTCAGTGATTTTATGCAAAACAGAGATACATTTATAATAGTTAAAATAATTTAAAATGAGATATCTAAAATAAATTGTATAAAATGTTTCAATTAGTATCATTTGTGGATAGAAAAATGTGTGTGTATGTTAAAATTATTGATAGATATAAATAAACTACATCTATAAGTAATCACTTAAAGTAATTTGCAGTACAGATATCTGTAATTATAATTTCAACTGTTTTTACAGAAGCAGGCTAAAAATAAAGAGATATATATTCTATAATAGATCTAGAAATTTGTGCGTGTTTCTTTGTTTCTTAATGGCATATCAACCTTTGTAGGTTATTTAATGCCAACGCTATTCTCCTAGAAGAACAGTAGTGGTACTATTTAACCCATAGCTGGGAGGATAAGGGGGTTCATACCTTTCCCAAGGGTATTTGCCCGAAAGTGAATGTAATAGCGCGTCTGGAGTACGAACTCGCTTACTACGATTCCGCAGTCCATCGCTTTAACCATTACACCACGCGGACATCCCCAAATTTGTGTGTGTGTGTGTGTGTGTAGACAATCCTTATAAATTTCAAAATAATTTCATGTTTATAAAAGATATGGTTAATTTGAATTCATAGTTTTGCCTTATGTAAATCTAAAAGAAAATTACTACTAATAATAAATTTAAATCTGTAAAATGTTTTTTGATGAGCATAGATTTTGAATATCTATTTGGCAACAAATGTTACTTTTACTGCTCTAAATATGAGGTTCATTCAATAAATATAGGAAATTTATTTGAAAAAAAAAATTTTTCTTCTCATAAATGTAAATTTGGAATTAATTTATTGTAAAATTATTTTAATCTCACAAAAATAATTGTTTTGAGGCTATTCAAAATAGTGACAAATGAAACAGTAATCTCACAAAATCAGAGTGCTCCAAGCTTGAACAGAGGCCTGTCAGCAAATTTTTTTATGACGAATCATGTGAAATTTACAGAGGAATGTCTAATGTGTATGGGGAAAGTATGTAAAAATGTTTACAAATAGGATTACTACTACAAGAGTCAAAAAGACAGTCCATGGAGTGAAAATACACTGACTCACCAGAGCCCAGTTGGCTGGAGCTGTAGAGTACACAGACTGCATCTCTGCAGAGGAGTGAGACTCCCCCTCCCCACAAAAAGTGGATATGACACTAAAATATCTGATTGTGAGACTCCAGTTCTAGAGCTTTGGGGAATGCGGAGTACCCATTTATTACTTTTTCTCCCAGGTCCACTCTCACCTGGAGTGGTAGCACCTGATAAGATCCCATCTATGGGTCAAATAGAACTGTTTGACATTTAAACCAAGTGCAAACAAATGACTTATACTAAATTGAATTGTTAGAAATCGAACTGCTTGATCATTTAACTGTGTGTAAATGAATGACTGTTTAATTAGATTGTTAGTGATACATAGTAATACTTGAAACCACTTAACTGTGTGCCAAAAAATGAGCTCAGGCTCATTTCAAAATATTATCAAGAAAATGTGCTTACAAATCATATGTATTTGATATACTATAAAAACCAACCCACTGACTCTCCAGCTAAGAAAAAGTTCCATGTGTAGCAGTCAGTAAAGAAGGTGATGCTTGACAGTCTTTTGGGACATGGAAGGACCCCCAACAATTAATTTCCTTGAAAAAGGTGCAATGGTAAACAAGGCAGGCAAGGTTTACCTTATTTATTGGATGATCCTTATCCTTATATTTATGTTTACATGTTTGCAAATAATTAAAAGAGCTATTTGAACATAACTGATATTTTTTTACATTTTTAGAAATATTAGTTCAGTCAACAATTATGATTTATTTTTAAATACACTGCATTAATTTATGTTATTTAGTATCAGCTACTAGATATTTATGGTTCATAGTTCTCATACTGATAAGATATTTAACATTACCTCAAATTACAAGGCTTAAAGCAACCAAAATATTTTTTAATAAATTAACATTCATTTATTTTCATATTTGTAGAAAATAAGGCTTTGTCACAAAATGATCTCCAGTATAATTTCTAGAAAATATTTGAATTAAGATTGAAGATTAGAATTTAGATAGCATTTAAATTGCCTGATCACAAAAGACACATTCCCAATGCCATGTATATTGTAGTATATGGTATTCAAAGTAAATATTGACTTAGTGAAAGCAGAGTGAAATTAACATAGGATATAATTGTTAATAGGAGCAAATAGAGGGAAGTAATCTTACATATTCTTAGTTGAGTTTGTTAAACTATTACATTTTTATTGAACATACTTGTGAAAAATTTTACATTTTATTTAGAAACTACAGACAAATGAGTTGGTCATGACCAGAATAGTATCTATTAAGTATTTTATTATTATACATTTGTGGGATATTGCTAATTTGATTAATTTTCAATAAAAAAAATGGGTTAGAAAAGTTGGTAATATTTCATCAGTGCTCATGCACATATTTATTATATTATTAAATCATCAAACACTAAGTAAAATACCAAAGATTTAATTATAATGAAAAAATTAGAAATTCTTTAATGCCAAAATATATATAGAATTACAATAATTTTATATAAGAGAAATTTTTATAAAATAAGAAAATTACGAAAAGGTTGGAAACAACTGATTTAAATTATCTAAACTTTCACCCAGGTTTTAACAAAAATCTTTATCTTTATTTTTAGAAAAATCAACATACTTTTTGTTGCATTTTGTTAAAAAGTTAAACTGCTCTTAAATAAAAAGTAGTTGAAAATCTTATTAGCTGTTCTGCTTCTTGTCTATATTTTCATACAGTTTTAATTCCAAAAATGTAAGTATATGTAAAAGATTACTGATAGCATCTTAAAAATGTGAACAAAATTTCATTTCAAAGATTTGCCTAATTATATAATTTCTTATACATTCATAAGTTAAAATTGAAACTATTAATTTTTTTCTTAATTATGTTTGTATTATTGTATATCTTATCTCATCCTGGTCATGAAACAAAAGTCTAAAATGTTTCTTGATTTTATTTTGTAGATTTAAATCAAGATGATGACCTTAGTATATATATTACTCCTCCTACAGATATGCTTATGTACTAATATCCACTACAACGTGGAAGAAGAACAGAGTCCAGGAACATATGTTGGTAATATTGCCCTAAACTCTGATGTAATGGATAATATTCCAATGAAAGATCATAAACATATCACATTCACACAACTCCAAAAAAGAAAGTCCCAGTTATTTCGTGTTGCCAAGAATACAGGTAAACTATACACTGCACAAATATTGGATGCTGAGTCTTTATGTAATTATAATGTAGCATGTTTTAAGACAATTGATGTTGCTGTGAGGAATGCCAAATCATTTATCAAATTATTAGAGGTAAAAGTAATTATAAAAGATGTTAATGATCATCAGCCAGAATTTCCCGACAAAAATATTAACATTAAATTTAATGAAGATACTGCTATCGGAATGAAAAAAACAATTCCTGGTGCCAGAGACAAAGACCTCAGTAGCATTCATTCTCACATTACTTATAAGCTGCAAAAAGAAGAAAAAGATCCTTTTGAATTGACTGTATCAAAAACTCTTGTTGGAAAATCAGATTTAAGTATTGTTTTAACAGAACTGTTAGATAGAGAAACCAAAGATTCTTATTTAATTCAAGTCATTGCAAAAGATGGAGGATCTCCACCTAAAGAAAGTCTTTTAAATGTGCATATTTCTGTCACTGATGTCAATGACAATCCACCAGTGTTCTCTCAAAATATGTACAATGTTTCTTTAAAAAATGATCATGATCAAAACATACCAGTGATTACTTTATCTGCTACTGATTTAGACTCAGGAAAAAATGGAAATGTTTCCTACCATTTTGATTCAAAAACAACAGATTTGGCAAAAAATAGTTTCAAATTAAACCAAGTAACAGGAGAACTCTTTCTACTCAACAAAATACCACCTGGACAAAATTTAGTCCATAATTTATACATTGAAGCTAAAGATGGAGGACATCCACCCTTAAGTTCATTTGCAATGGTCCAAGTAAATGTGATCAACCAACAAAATAATGCTCCAATAATAGATGTGAACTTTTTCTCAGCATCATCTACTGATAATTCTACAACAATTTCTGAAGATATTGAAGTGGGCAGTTTTATTGCTTATGTGAAAGTAACTGACCATGATGCTGGCCAGAATGGAGAGGTCATATGTGATCTCCATCATGATAAGTTTAAACTGAAAAGTCAAGGCTTGAAAAAATACCAAGTGATTCTGAAAGACCCATTGGATAGAGAGACAGAGGAACATCATGACATCACAATCAGCTGTGAGGATATGGGATTCCCACCAAGACATAGTGAGAGTAAGTTTTCTATTAAAGTGATGGATGTCAATGATGTAAAGCCAAAATTTTCTAAAGCAAGATATAAATTCCATATCAGTGAGAATCAGAAGCCTCACATTGATGTTGGCTCAATCAATGCATCTGACCCAGACTTAGGACCTGGAGGGGAACTGATCTTTTCTCTAGCAACAAATAAAAAGAAAAGTCACTTGCCTTTTCTAATCACCAAAGATGGTTTTATTTCAACAAGTGAACTATTGGACCATGAATTAGAAGATGTTTATAAGTTTGAGGTTTTGGTGAAAGATAATGGAATCCCATCACTGAATAATACAGTGGATGTGATTGTTGAGGTTGAAGATGAAAATGATAACAGTCCATATTTTACATTTCCCAGTGTTAATCCACACAATCTTGAAGTTGTTTATTTTGCTGATGAAAGCAAGAATGTGACAGTTGTGAGGGCACATGACAGTGACAGTCAAGAGAATGCGTTTCTCAGATATGAAATAAGTTCAGGCAATGAGAAACAGTTGTTCACCATTGACCATTACAGTGGTTTGTTGTCTTCTACTGGTGCCCTTACAAAACAAGATGCTGGCTCTTATGAACTGGAGTTTGTTGTCAAGGATAGTGGTATACCAGTTTTATCAGCAACAACTACAATCTTTTTGAGTCTGATAATGAAAAACAAGACTTCTTCTTTGGAAAGAGTAAATGGTGTGCTGCAGAGAAGTAAGTCTGAGGAGAAGGTGCATCTTAATATGGTGATTATTATTACAGTAGCGGCTGTCATAGTGACTATCATCCTTACGGCTTCAATCTCAATCTGTGTGCTTCGTTGTTGTAATGCTGCAAGTGTAGATGGAGATGATGTTTCAAATAGATATGTCAGTGAACAAAGACATTTGATGTCATCTTCTTATCGGGGAAGCTCTTGGCCAGATGTTCCTGCTACAATGATAAATGATCCAAACTTTGGTAGGAGTGGTGAGGAGATGGCAGCCAACAGAAGGGAGTCATATCCAAGGTTTATAAGACCACATGCAGCAGTTGATATCACTTCTCAGGTAAGCAAACATACATTCTAACAGCTTTCAAATGAAATAATTTTAGTTTTATAGGCAGTTATCATTATTTTAAAATTCTTTTTGTGCAAATCTTTTTTTGCCTTACTTCTGAACATGAATGAACAGCTATAATTAAAACATATCCATTATTATTTTTAATCTAATATCCTGTACAATTGTATTTAATTTGAATGACATTTTATTTTTTAAAAATCACTTTGTAGCAGCCTTTTTTCAGGCATTTTAATTTTTTTTAACTGTATCAACATTATAAGAATTTCTGATCTATAGATACTATACAGCCAACATTAAAATTTTGTACTAAATCTCTATCAAATTTGATACACAATATTTTTGGAGCACATTTGAAGCTACACTCTACTTCATGATATATTTTCAAAAATCACATGCATGCACACACCTTTTCATATAATTATAAAATTTTTGTTCTTTAATACTTTATACTAAAATGATTTTTAATCCTGAACTGATTTTATCAAAATGTATATCTTTTATACAAAAGCATATCTACAATGAATTCTAGTCGATGTATTTTCTATTTGTTTATTATTCAGTTTATTTATGTCTTTGCTTTGTGATCAAAAAGCAGTTAAATAAGGATAAAATTATATCATTTACTAAGCTTTGTTAAGTTTGGCACAACCCAGAAATATGGGATATCAGAGAGAATTAAACTCACTAACAATGGTCTACTAGCCGAGTTTGCTAACTAATAGATATATCAGTGAACAAAGATATACCCCTTAAGGCACCTAAATGATTGAATTAATTATATAATTCTGAAAAATGTTTAGAACTGTTGGTAAGTTCCATGTTGATAATTCAGTTCACAAACATATGTAAATTGTCATATGAACTAATAAGTTATGAATATCTTATATTTCTATTTTATCAAGGACTCCATTTTAGTTCCCGAGTTACATTATTATTATTATTAATATTTAACTTTAATTTTAAATATATCATTCTCCTTTACTTTACTTTTGACTATAACAGTGAGTCTAAGAGGAGGGATTCTGTATCCTTATGCCAATTTTGAGCCCAAAGGAGATCCCTTCAATGCCATTCCATTATCTATTAAGATAGAAAGAAACTTTAAATATGTATAAATTTAACTTTGATATTCATATTTCCCACTTTTAATTTTCTTTTCTGTTGAGAATTACTTTTGCTTCATAATATTAGCAATTAATTGTCAGTTTCCTTGCTAATGAATAACCATAAAAATTCTTAAATTTTATCCTATGAGTTATTCAGTTTGTTATGAAAAATTAAAAAATCATGTATAAACTCTGGTATAAAACCATGTTTTTTATTTTAAAATGGTTGACAGTTGTCCAGAATCTTATGCATAGATTAAAGGATATAAGAAAAGATTGTAATATGTCAAGTCCAACTTTAAATATAATCTATGAAATTATTTTAGCAGGTGTAATGTATGACCTTTCTAAAATTATTATTATTTTTTAAAAAATTTTTATATAGACACAAAATTTATATTTGATTTTACTTATATGCAATTTATATGAAAAGAATTTTTATTACAAGTTCCTTTGTTTAAAAGTGAGATCACCTTCATTGAAAACATTTCTGACTATTGTTAAAAGTTGCAGCTGGTAAGAGATCATGGCAATTTTTATGAAAGGGAATGCTAAATCAATATGCTAGAATAATTATAGAATATATAAAATCTTATCATCAGGTTTGAATTATTTAAAACATGATTTTGTATTCAAATGTAGATGACATCAGACCTTCAAAATGGAACTAATACCTTGATGACTTCTAATTGTCCAACATGGAGATCTACATTGTCTTCTCATGCTGACAGTGGACGTGGTTGGAGTGAAGGAGATACAGGACCTGCAGAAGAAATGACAGGTAAAAGAACTAAAAGTAATTAAAACATATTTCCTAATTTTATCTACAATGTGGATTCACTCACAGAGGAAATATTATTGACAGTTGTTGATTTTACTTCAGGTGAGCTGATTCCTCAGTTCTGTAAGCCACAGAGTGGATTGGCCAATAAGAGACTCATGGAAGGAAATTTTACCTACCCAAGTGAATCAACACCAGTTTCAGCAAGATGGTTTTCAAAAGCAGCAAGTAACCCCAATAATTTGATGAGAGAGGAACTAGAACAAAAATCCCCCCATTTATCAAACAACATTCAAATTACTCACAATACCAGACCACTACCACCTGTGCCACGCAAAATACACTAACTTCTTCCAATAGTAATTGATTTATATAACAGAATTTAAAACTTTTATTGAGAACAAATATATGAAATATTTCCACTGCAAATATACTATAACAGAGACCACAAAAAGCAAAAAAAAAAACTGGAAAAGTATTTTTAGAATATTACATTTATAGTTAGCTTCTTCAACTATTCTGTTGATATCTGAAACATTTGCTACATTGTAAATACATTATCAGATAAAATTATAGTTTCCTTGTTTATCTAAACAAATGTATAAAACTATTGATGATCTTGAGTATTTGTTTATTCGAATGTTTTTCTTTTATTTATATTGAGAAAATGCTCAAATTGAACTGATCATTGGTATTAACATTTCAGAATGATATTTTGTGAAAATTTAGAAAATGCTTTCATTAATACTTAAAATGAGTGAAAAAATATCAATTTGCAATCAACAACAAAGTTTTTCATTGATTTGATTAAAGTATTCTTAATTTTTTACATTCAAAAATGAAAATATTCATATTTAGGTAAAATGTACAATACACATATTTTCTGTCCTTAGTGTATACATCAAAGCATACACACATACATATATTCATTCATAGATGGAAAGGAGAAAGTAGCAAATAATGGAGGAATAATTAACTGACTTCTTTCTTTCTGTATAAAATGTGTATGTATCTTAGGTCAATATGTCTAATTCTTGCCATCTTTGGAAGATCTCATTGGTGAGGGGACGTGGCCATTACGCACATGCTAAACTTCCAAAGATTATAGCTTGTATACATACATCATCTCCTCGCCAAATGGTTCATTGACATAAACAGGCACATATATGTATACACACACAAACTAAGTGGCATACTCTTGTTCTATTATTGTGATATGAAAGTCAGCTGATGAAGAGGATGTACATTTCATGATGAAAACATCATAGAAATTAAGGTAAGTTTTATTTTGATTTTGAAAAAAAAAAAAAACTCTAGTAGAAGAAAACTTTTAATGTTTTAAATTACTATCATTTTATTTAAAATCTGGAGAAATATAATGAAAAACTGAGTCTATTAAGGAATAGTATTTATTTCGGAATGCCTATATGTCCCACATACTGCTTATATATACATTTTTACATGAAATAAGAACTAAAATCAATACTGGACATGACATTAAACAATCTGATGGTGAGATTTCAGTAATGCTAGAGTTTTGGGGAATGTGGAGTACCCCTTTATTGCTATCACTCTCAGGTTCACTCTTGCCCTAAGTGGTAGCACCTGATAAGGGTCCTATCTATGGGTTAAATAGAACTTAACTGTGGTTTCTTGAGTTTACTGTTTTTGCATTTAAACTGCATATTTATGCTAAACTGAATTATTTAAAATAGAATTGTTTTGACATTTAAACTGCATACTCATGCTAAACTGAATTGCTTGAAATAGAACTGTTTTGACATCTAAACTGTGTACTTATGTTAAACTGAATTACCTGAAATAAAACTGTTTTGATATTAACTTTGCGTATTGCCCAGTCGGCTGAGGCTGTAGAATACACTGACTGTACTTCTGCAGAGAGGTAAGACCCCCTGCAATGAGTGTCCTGATATGACGCTAAACAATCCGATGGTGAGGTTCCAGTGATGCTTGGGCTTTGGGGAATGTGGAGCACTTGATAGGGCCTTATCTATGGGTTAAATAGAACTAAACTGCATCCTTATGCTAAACTGAGTTGTTTGAATTAGAACTGTTTGATTAAACTGAATAGCTTGAAATAGAAATGTTTTTGACAATTAAACTGCATACTAACTGAATTGTTTAATATAGAACTGTTTTGACATTTAAGTATGTGTAAACAAAATCTATACTTATACTAACCTGAATTTGCTGAATTAGAACTGTTTGACTAAACTGAATAGCTTGAAATAGAAATGTTTTTGACAATTAAACTGTGTACTCATGCTAAACTGAATTGTTTGAAATAGAACTGATTATTTGCATAAAAATGGATTTGGCATTAAATAACCTACAAAGGTTGACATGCCATAACAACCAAACAACCAATAATTTACTGACTGATCTGGCTTATTTTCTAAATGATGTTGTTATTAGTTCTATTAATATAAAATATATATTTATGAATTACACTCATTTATATCACCTTGGATTTAAATCATATTGATTAGTTTTCTGATATTCATCAAGTCTACACTCATTTTAATGATAACTTGTCATTTATTAGCAATGATTTAATTCAAAAAATTCTTTTAAATAAATGTTTGATTACATTTGAATTGTCTTTATATATGCATGCATGTGAGTAATTTTGTTTCTTATTGCATTATCTATGGTTATATTTCTAGATTTACTGATTGATATCAAAAATACTTTCACATAAACATGCTAATGCATCAGCTTTTCAGTTTGTTTTATAGAAATATAAAAATCATTTGAATAAGTTGTAAGTAGGGCAACTTGAAGGCTCCCCTTTTCAATAACTACTACACCAAGGTTTAGGGAAGGGTGCTATTCTTTTTCCTGGATTGATGCACTTACCCTTGATCAATACCTTATAATACTTAGTATTAAGCAAGAAGGCATCAAGTACTATTTTTTGAGTCTTTAGTATGGTGACTTGGGATTAAATCCCAGTCTCTCAGATCATTGGTGAATACCAACCATTATGCCAATGATTTGTATAAAATACTAAATCAGTACTAACTTTTCATTATGATTTAATGATTTTATTTTAGAATTGTAAGGTCATTCTGATTTCCCAGTATATTGTTTGGAGCAACATGTACATTCTAATGGATGGTATATTTCAAACAATTAAAGTGAACAGATATAATCTTTGAAGTTTCAAGAAAACAATGGTTTTAACAAATGAAATCAAAAGTAATTATTTATTTTCATTTATTTTTGTTACTTATATAAAATTATTTTTCAAAATTTATCTAAATTCAAATTTATTTTATATAATATTCTATAGCTAACTTATATATAATCTTATTTATATTTTAATGTTATTTTTGAAGTTACAAATAAACAGCTTCATAAAATTGTTTATTCTACAAAATAATTAGGTCATTAAAGATATATAAGGAATTAAGTATATTTTATTCCTTCATTTTCAAGATATATCTTTGGTTTATACAAATGCTAAAATAAATATTTTTCTTAATTATAATAGTAATATTTATTCAAATAAGGATAAAATTATTAATTTTAACAATGGCTGAAACTACAAAGTTTAATCTGACATTATATTGTATGCATGAATTTAATTACATATTAAATTCGGTGTGAACTTGATTAGTTTGAAATATGATTATCACACCTATTTAACCTTTGTTGAGTGTTCAGTTTATTTGTTGAGAGGAATTTTCAATTATAAAAAAAGGTGATTATGTAGCTATTTGTTAAGTTTAGCATAATCTGATGAAAAGCTTCAATAGTAAAAGTATAAACTAAAAGAAACAAATCATATTTATAATGATGCTGAAATATATTACATGTACATTATCTCACAATTAACTATTTTCTTATTCATCTAAAAGATTTTTAGGAAAAGCAAAATAAAAGTTCAATAAGTTTTAAAATTATGGACAATGTAAAATAGGAATTTGATGAAACAGTTGGCTTTAGATGTACTCATCTCAAACATTACCACAAAACAAGTGTCATGAAAAGTATCTTAGAAAAAAATAATCAAACTGCCATGGACTTTCTCTAGAATAAGTTGATAAAAGGAAGGAAGGAAAGACTAGTTCATAAAATGTTGTTGCAAGTAAAATTAGACACCCATTCAACACTTTGAAACATTTATCAACTTATTTATAGTAAAAGATTCTTGTTTTTAGTAATTACTATTTTAGAATTGTCTAAATGACAGAGCTAGCCTTTTATATGTTTGTGGACAATTATTATCAATAATAGAAATACTCTTGATTATGGAAGATTTTGACAGAAACTGAACAAAATTCTTACATTCAGTATTTATGTTATTAATTTAGAATTACTACAATAATGCTTTGACAATTTAAACTTGGTTGATTGGTTAAATTGTTCCTTGTGTACTTAGGACATCCTTGTCTTCAGAGGGCTAAAATCATCATCATGTTACGCTGCTAGCACAGATTCGCCATTCGTCTCTATTATAGATTGCTTCCAACAAGTCTTCTAGACTACATCCTCTGTCTGCATAGAACTGTTGTAGGTAAGTTTTTGTTGTTTGGCCAACACTTGCACGTCTGTGTGAAGGGATCCATAGGAGAATGTCGTTTATGAGTTCATACTTACTTCCCCAGCAGTGTCCTACATGTCTTGTTCATCTTATTTGGATAATTTTAGAGATGGTAAGTAGGTGACCATACAGCTGCTGTTTTGTAGGATGTTACTTCCAGAATTTGTTCAATATAGTTAATACCATTCTTGTGCAATTCCTGTCTAGCTTTTTCTCTATACACTTTGTCAATTCAACCACATGGATGCTGACTATCACTGCTTGGAAGAAATTGTGTTTACTTTATCAGATAAGTCTGACTTCCATATGATCGATAACCTATTGATAGCAGTCTATGCTTTCACTAGGCACATAATGATGTCATTTTCAGTAGATGAGATGTTGCTTTCGAGGTATGTGAACTTGTCTACTGATTTTAGAGAACCACCATTTAGTGTGGAAATGTCTCTTTTTATCTGCATTCACATGGAGACCTATGCCACCTGCTGCCAGCTCTATATGATGCAGCTGGGATTCAGCTTGAGTAGGTGGATTTGCAAGAAGGGCTAAGTCATCTGTGTAGTCTGTGTCTGTAATAGTTTGTGTGGGGTATCATTTGCTTCTTACCGTTTTTTAGTGTAAAGCCATTTTCTTTCATTAGGTCTATCAACAATTGAAGTAAGTAGTCTAGGCAGATTATAAACAGATATGAGGCTAATGTATCCCCTTGCAAAAGACCAGCAACAATGTTGAAGAAGTCTGTGTCCCCATCCAGTGAGCAAACTTTTACTTTCATGTTTTTATAGTGCATCATTATGGCTATGGCAGTTTATTTGGGTAGACCATTCGCTAAAAGTATTTGCTCTATCTTTCCTCTATGTATGGAATCAAATGCCTTGGACAAATATACAAATAAGAGTGTTGCCTCAAAGTGTTATATAGTCATCTGCTGATTCATGCAGAAATATACATATATAGGCTGGATACATACCGATGCAATAATAATTAAGACGCCCGATGATAAAGTCGCAAGAACAAACGACGCACGCAAGGAAGACGCAGGAAGACTTCTTTATAAAATATTTTACCTCTCATCTTTATTTGTAAGTTTCGAAAGGGTTGTTCAAAGTTTGCGTGTGAGAGGGAGCTGGAGACCGAACATAACTGAAATATTTTGACCCCAAAGTTATGGCCGTCAGCGTTGTGTCTTTCTCATTCTTCATGGCTGCTCAACCGGACCCTGGAGTAAACTCTTCTGTGTGCTGGCTTTCCCTACTACATCGCGTCTACCTCCGTCTTTCACTGTACTGCTTGCCCTCCTTCTCGCCTATCTCCAACTGTCCTCAATTCATCGGCCTTCAAACTCCCACGCAGTAATATAGACACGCCTCAACGCCTGCGCAACCTCTTCCGATTTCCAGCGACCGGGATGTGTCACTTCCTTCTGGTGCACCACCTTGAATGGCATTTTTGGCCGGGTCAAAACATAACAAAAGTTTTTTGTATGAACTCTTAAGATTCAACAGATTGTCAGAATCTGATCTTGAGGATCCGTTTCTTCGAAAACCATTTTGACTCTTACTAAGAATTTCCTCAATTTCTGGTTTGATGTGGTTGAGTTGCAGGGCATTATAAATCTTAGCTGTTATGGAAGTAAGAGTTATGCTTTGGTAGATTTTGGCAATTCCAAGGTCACCTTTCTTGGGGAAAGGGAGAATGCTGCATTTTGTCCATCTCTCTATTGTGTTCTGGTTATATATGGCATTACAGTATCAGAGCAGTAGGTCATCAGATTTTCTTGTCTTCCATACTTCTGGTGGTATTTCATCAATTTTAATTTCTGTTAGTACTATTTCAAGTTCTTCTTGAGTAAACTGTCCTAGTTTGATGTTTAGTTGATTATTTATAACTTTTGTGATAGGTTTTTCTTTAACTTTCGGGAATTTTCCCAGCAGATTCTTGAAATGTTCTTTCCATGTCTGTAATCATTCTTCTTGGTTAGCAGCTTTTAGTTTAGCTCTGAAGGTGCTCTTCTTTTTACTCACTTCATTTACTGTCTGCCACACTATTCAAGTTGTCTATCTTCTACCAAATTTCTAATTTTATTGATCTGACTTTGAATATATTATATTTGGTTTTTTTGGTATGTGTCAATTAGTTCTCTTTGTGCCGCCTTAAGTTTCTGATCATTGGTATAAGTTGGGTTCCTTTTATTATGTAG
Organism: Sepioteuthis lessoniana; assembly: GCA_963585895.1. NCBI lineage: Eukaryota > Metazoa > Mollusca > Cephalopoda > Myopsida > Loliginidae > Sepioteuthis > Sepioteuthis lessoniana. The sequence goes on from OY757908.1 coordinate 64,389,526, forward strand.
GGATGCTGTTTTCATATCTCATTTTTTTTCTTATCTGCTAATGTCTCCCATGGAATTCTATGTTTGGCTCTTATTTTGGTTGGTATGCATTCTGCTGCAGCTTCCATGTGGGCATTGACAAAGTTTTCATATTCATCATTTATCAGAGTAAGTGTTTCGGATATCTCCTGAAGATCATCAAATCTGTTTCTTAGTGTTATCCTATATTTATTGCTAATATCTCTATAGTTAATCCAGGACCAGTCATAGTGTGTGGTTTTGGTTGTTTGTGTTGTATTCCTGCATTGGCTCAAACATATCTTTGCTGTGACAATTCTGTGATCGGAAGACACTCCTTCAAAAGAGGAATATGCCTTACAATTCAAAGCACTATTAATCCATTTCTTATTTATGAAGATGTAATGTATCCGTGCTTAAGCATTATTTGAGTAGGTGTAGGTCCATAGTTTTCCCTACTCTTTCTGGAATTTAGTATTAAGATATTTTCAAGTGAGAAATCTGTTAAATATTCTCCATTTGTGTAAGCCAAATTCATTGTTTTCATCTTTACCTATTTGAGCATTCATGTCTCCACCAACGATTACAATGTTGTGTTTGGGGATGCTACGAACAAGGGAGAAGGTGATGAGATCTGTGTCATCACTAGCATTGGTAAGTCTGTAGCAGATGATCATTGTGCTGGGGTTGCCATTAAATGTTGCTACCATCATTCTTGGTTGTATTTTCTCAATGCTATTAAGTGATTTTAGGGCACAAGGACTGACAAACATTCCTACACCTCCAATGATGGCATTGACAGAGTTTTTCCAAGCAGACGCTGAGATAAATGTCCATCTATTGCCAGTATCATAGTATTTTATTTCTACTTCACTATGATGGTATTTGTGTTCTTGTACACATAGTATGTCTATATCATGCCCTGCTTCAGACACTATCAGTTCTGGTAGTTGGCCTATTCTATTTAAAGTTCTAACGTTAAGTATCACTATATGTACTGTGCTGAAACATCAAGACATTAGTAATACAATCTCATCAGTATGTAATAATTTACTTAAATAAATACTGATTTCTAAATAAGAAAATTGATAATGACACCTATAACTTCAAATTGGCTTCTGAGTTGTTTTGATTGAAAGTGTCAAAAGAAAGCATTGATGTAATGATAACAATAGGAAGTTCAAAGGAAGTAACCCTGTGTTTGCATCTGTTTCTCCTTAATGGATTATTTATTGCAGATATTACACTAAAGTTAGCTTAGTCAAGAACAGAGCTTTTCAAACTTCTTACTTCATGCACACCTTGTAACTAAATTCAATTTTTATTCACCTCCACAAATAAATTAATTGAATATCAAAGGACAGAACATAACTAATTTACCAGTTTTTAATACAATATAATTTTTAATAAGAAGGATGGGTTTAGTGGGCACTGAGGAGATCATGAATATAAGGTTACAGGTTTGTGAGCTACAAATCATAACATTCTACATTCAAAGTGCTTTGTTTGCTTATTGAATAATGCACATGGCTAAACCCAGATTCCACCATGTACAAACTTGGAAAAGCTAGTAAAATACTTGCCCAAAGTTTGCAATTTTTTTCATTCATCTATTAATATCCAAACTTTAGTACAAGGTCATAGTTTGGGAGCATTGAGGAACAGACTTACTATACTAGCAAGTTGTTAATCATCAGATTATACCACTTATGATGCTTAACATAGGCAAATTTATTAACCATCATGCTATTTTGAATTGCCTTTGCAATTATCAATCTGAATTAATTTTTGTTGGATAATCTTATTTTGTCAAATTCATTTTCAACAAAAATGTACATAATATATATTTACTTTGAGTAATATACTAAACTAAATTGTTTGAAATAGAACTGTTTGACTAAACTGAATAACTTGAAATAGAAATGTTAGTTATTGGTAATTAAACTGTGTACTTATGCTAAACTGAATTGTTTGAAATAGAACTGTTTTTGACATTGAAACTGTACTTTTAGAACTGTTTGACTAAATTAAATAGCTTGAAATAGAAATGTTTTTGACACTTGAACTGTGTACTTATGCTTAACTGAATTGTTTGAAACAGAACTCTTTATTTGTATAAAAATGAATTTGGCATTTAATAACCTACAAAGGTTGAAATGCCATAAATCCAAACAACCAACCTACACACTCTAAAATAGAATAAACTTCATTGAGGATGGAATTACAAAATTCTAATAGTATTTGTTGTTGGTTGGGTTTTATGGCATATCAACCATTGTAGGTTATTTAATGCCAAGTTCTGTTTTGCATCTATTAAACTTTATATTTCTAAATTTTGGTTGGTTGTTTTGTTTTATGGCGTATCAACCCATTTCAGATCATTTGACACTGAATTAAATTTCAAACAATCCAGTTTAGTATAAGTGTAGTTTTTGTTTAGAAACAGTTAAATGTCAAAACAGCTCTATTTCAAACAATTCAGTTTTGCTCAAGTACACAGTTTAGTTCTACATAAAAACAAATCAGTTAAGCATAAGTATGCATTTTAGCTCTATTTGACCCATAGATAGGGCCCTATCAGGTGCTACCACTCCAGGCTTGAGAGGATCTGGGAGCAATGGCAATGCAGGGGTACTCCTCATTCTCCAAAGCTCCAGCATTACTGGAACCTCACCATCAGATTGTTTAGTGTCATAACCAGGACACTAGTTGGGAGGGGGTCTACAGCCCCAGCTGACTGGGCAAATTCTAATAGTAGGATTTTTTTTAATTGGAGGAAATGAGATGAAGTCGCAGGCTTTAAACTGTATGAATATTAATGCTTTCATTAACCTTAAAATAAGGTATTTACAATAATATTTACATAATGTTTTCTATGGTTAAAAAAGCAACAAAAAAGTATACATTTTAAAATTAGGTATATTTTTAAAGATGGAAGAATGAAACTAAGTAACACCATTGCCAGTTTATTGAATACTGTCTATAAGTAAAATATTTTTGGATTGAAGATGAATTTAAAATATTATAATCCCTAATTTACCATGAGCTTTTTATTATTTTAAACATTTTCTAGAAAGTTTAATACTTGATATTTTTCTGTTCCACAGGTATCAAATCAAAGTGTTCCTGCTACTGTATGTCTTGGTTCATTTATTCCATACTTATGTGCTGACATCATCTATAATGCGGAAGAAGAACAGAGTTCAGGCACATACATTGGCAAAACTACCACAGACTCACATGTTATGGATAATATTCCTTCGAAAAATCATAAACACATCACATTCACACTATTACAAAAAGGAAGCTCTTAATTATTCTGTGTTGCCAAGAATACAGGAAAATTGTACACTGCTCAAATATTGGATGCTGAAAGCTTTTGTACTTAAAATAGAGAAGATTTTCAGATTATTGATATTGCTATGAAAAAGGTAAAATCTTTTATAAAGCCTCTATGAATCAAAATAATTATAAAGAATCTCCTTGAGGAACAAATTAACTTCCAAATGATGTTAACAAAGATATTAGTTTACATAATTCTCAAATTACTTATGAATTAGAATATGAAAATGAGCTATTTCTACTGTCTCTAAAATTGTACCAGATAGAGCAGACACCATCATAATGTTAAAAAAGAGGCTTGATAGTGAAATGAAAAAGACTTACATGGTAAAATTCATTGCAAAAGATGAAGGAGATCACTCTGAACAAAGTGTTTTGAATGTTAATATTACTGTTACAGATGTCAATGGCATTATGACAGTCTTAGATTTTGCAAAATATATTTTTAGATTGAATAAAGGAATTGGTAAAAATTTTCTAAGCAACAAAATTGAATCCATAAGCAAAGTCTCTAGATGGCAGGCAGCAGACCACCATTGAGTTCCCATGCCATGGTACAAATAAATGTGATCAATCAACAAAATAATGCTCCAACAATTGATGTGAACTTTTTCTCAGCATCATCTACAGAAGATTCTACTAGAATTTCTGAGGATATTGAAGTGGTCAGTTTCATTATGTGAAAGTAACTGACCATGATGCTGGCCGGAATGAGGCTGTCATCATAAGTTTAAACTAAAAAATCAATAAAGAAAAAAATACCGAGTGATTCTGAAAGACCCATTGGATAAAGAGACAGAGGAACATCATGACATCACAAAAAGTGATGGATGTCAATGATGTAAAGCCAAAACATTTTAAAGCAAGATATAAATTTTGTATCAGTGAGAACAAGAAGGCTCACATTGATGTTGGCTCAATCAATGCATCTGACCCAGACTTGGGACCTGGAGGGGAACTGATCTTTTCTCTAGCAACAAATAAAAAGAAAAATCACTTGCCTTTCCTAATCACCAAAGATGGTTTTATTTCAACAAGTGAACTATTGGACCATGAATTAGAAGATGTTTATAAGTTTGAGGTTTTGGTGAAAGACAATGGAATCCCATCACTGAATAATACAGTGGATGTCAGTGACAGTCAAGAGAATGCGTTTCTCAGATATGAAATAAGTGCAGGCAATGAGAAACAGTTGTTCACCATTGACCATTACAGTGGTTTGTTGTCTTCTACTGGTGCCCTTACTAAACAAGATGCTGGCTCTTATGAACTGGAGTTTGTTGTCAAGGATAGTGGTATACCAGTTTTATCAGCAACAACTACAACCTTTTTGAGTCTGATAATGAAAAACAAGACTTCTTCTTTGGAAAGAGTAAATGGTGTGCTGCAGAGAAGTGAGTCTGATGAGAAGGTGCATCTTAATATAGTGATTATTATTACAGTAGCAGCTGTTATGGTGACTATCATCCTTACGGCTTCAGTCTCAATCTGTGTGCTTCGCTGTTGTAATGCTGCAAGTATAGATGGAGATGATGTTTCTAATAGATATGTCAGTGAACAAAGACATTTGATGTCATCTTCTTATCGAGGAAGCTCTTAGCCAGGTGTTCTAACAACTATGATAAATGACCTGAACTTTGGCATGAGTGCTGAACAGATGACAGCCAACAGAAGGGAATCATATCTGAGGTTTATTAACTAATCAACAACAATAAGACCAAATGCAGCAGTTGATATCAACTGTCAGGTAAAAGATGATTTTATCCACTTATGCTATTTATATTCATTGATATATTTTATTTTATTTTATTGAAAAGTTTTATTTTTAATCTTCAGGTATTTTTATACTATTTCTATGTATACTTTTCATTTTACTCATTTTTTTTTAAACATATTGTTTATATATGAAGCTCTTTTGAAAAAAAAATCAGATTGAATTCTTATCTCTGGTTTATGTACTGAAATAATTTTTGTATGCATTATTCTTTTACTTTTTTATTCTACAACTCTAAATGATTACTTGGTAATGATTTTACTTTTTATTTCTTAATAATAATCATTGAAGCATTCCTTACTGATCTTATTCACATAATCTTCTGCTTTCTTAATATTACCCAACTGATCTAAGAGGAATTCCTATGGTGTAATGGCTAAAGAGCTGAACTGTGGCCTCAAAATAAGCGAGTTTGAACTCTAGTCATGCTATTACATTCACTCTAAACTCTTAGGAAAGATATGAACCCCTTTATCCCCTCAGCTGTGGGTTAAATAGTATCACTACTGTTGTTCTACAAGGATGGCTTTGGCTTTAAATAACCCATGAAAGTTTATATGCCATTGAACAAAGAAACCAAACCACACCAACCCATCTGATCTAAAAAAAAAAAAGAATTTCCAAACCAGGGGAAAAAAAAAATCTGAGCATTATCATGTTCTAATTACTGCCTTTTTATTAATATGTTTGGTTTTGTATTTTTTTTTTTCCACAAAACTTACAAGAAAGTATTTCCAGCTTTATAAACATAAATAAAACTATAATTTTTTCAAATATAATGCATGTGTTTTCATTAGATATTAACATTAAATAGATATGTATTTATAGCCAAATAATTTTTTTTGTTTTTCCTTAATATTTGTATTACCTAGAATGAAAATCTTATTCAAACAGCTATCTTCAGTATTTTGTTTTAAGAGAAATTGTGTTTGTATTATCCTATTATAATGGAGTCTATGTATCTGTCTCCTGGTAATGGAAACTACATCACCAACATCACAATTCCCTTAGTTATTTATGTCACAATTTTTATTATTTTATTTTATCTAAATCTAAATTAAGAAAATTGTTTCATATAATTAATACTTTTGGCCTTATCTACATACAAATAACATAAAATTGTATATATATATATATATATATATATATATATATATATATATAACACCAAATAGTGGTTTACAGTGTGAATGTGAAAGTTAATTTGCCAATTGATCTTAAAAAATTAATTTTGATTAATATTTTCTTGATGTTATTGATTTTTAATTCTTTGGTTTTATTTCAATAAATATAAGCAAAAGTCCCTTCGATAAATCTTAAAAGAAATCCATTAACAAAAAGATATAGCTGTAATTTTATTCTTTACTGTATAATTTAGTTACATTAGGAAAATTTAGCAAATGAAAACTGGGAGTGATGTTCTATTCAATTATACCCCCAACGTTTCGAATAAGTTTAATGTAATGGTTTGATTTGAAATGATATTAAATTCTATTTACACACACACACACATAAAAAAGAATAAATTAGTCATTATTGAAATGAAAAAATATTTGGAATTTTGTTCTTTACTGTCTAATTTAGTTAAATTAGTAGAGTTTAGTAATAATCAAAGTAAAATACTACCACCCCCACCTTACAAAAAGAGAAAACAAACTTTGTTTAAAAAGTGTAAGTATAGTTTGTTGATTGTTTTTTTTCCCATAGATTGATTTATTCGTTTTCTGATCAGTTTATTTTTTAAACATTTACATAGATAAATATTGTAATTAATTTAATCTCTTTAATGAAGATTTATTTTACTACAAATTGAACAGTCAAAAGACCCTGTCTTTCTTAGCTAAGTACTTTAAACCTTATTTGGCTATTTAACAAACTATATGAAAAAGCAGAAAAATGATTTATTTCTTTTTTTTAATGTCTTAATTATGTGTGTGTGTATATGTGTGTAAATGAATAAATATTAATTTTATTATTCAAAGCAAAAGACTCCCCCTTCAAAAAGAAAATGATTTAAACTTCTGTGTAGTTATAATAACTGTATAAGTATAGTTATACTTAACTGATTAATGAAAGAAGCAATTAAATAATTAAAAATGAAACATTCTTGTAGATTTTTTTAAATTTGAGAACATTTATTTGAAGTTATTGAAAATTAAATTATGTTCAATTGAAAATACTCTCTCATGACTGAGCTGTTCATGGAATAACATTGACTCTATGAGAAAGCAGAGAAATAATAATTTTTTTTTAAAATGACTTATTCTTTATGTGTGTGTAAATATTCAAAGATGAATAATATTGATATTAAGAAAAGCAAAAAAAAACAAAACAAAAAACAGCATTTAAAATTAAATCATTACATTAAACTTATTTGAAGTGGAGTGTGGGGGTTTCTATTAAAGTCTAGCTGAGTTAGATTTATCTCAAAGCAATCTATGTTATTAATGCATTTACAATCCTACAATGTGTGTTATATATCACTAAAAAATAAAGGTTTACATATTATATGGTGTGGGTATAATAATTATTTGGTGTTATTGATTTCTAATATTATTGTTTTGTTCTCAAACATTAAAAGCAATCCTATATATAATTTTATATAGAAATCAATTTGAATAGAAATAAATGTATTTTTTATATGCATTTTCATTTAGTTTTGTTAATCTTCCTAATTTAATATAAAATTTTATCACATTGAAAATTGATATCTAGCATGTAAAATCCTTGTTTACTTTGTGAATAAACAGAAGCTATTTATTTTGTTTTTAAATTGTTTACATACTCTTAACAGTATGTGATGTTATATACATTACATGATATTGTCATGACATTTTGTTTTGCTATTTTA